>JAAGEH010000032.1:29651114-29918597 GCA_011751065.1 Lasiurus cinereus
GCCGGGGGGAAAACTTCTGTGTTGAATTCAGCTTTATGATACCAGACACAAAGCCACAGAAGCCTCTGTTGAGCTTGGGAGGGGTGGAGTCTCAGGGCTTAAGGGACCGCCTTGCTTTCCAGTCGGCCCCGCCCTCCACGGCCCCTGAGTCTCACGTGACTGGGTAATGGCTGGAGCGGTCCTTGTGCACGCACCCGCAGTGCCTCTAACCGCTGCCTTTCCGGCTTCCCTGTGCACCAGGACCACACAAGTCTAGGTCCCCAGGGTTTCGCCCGAAACAGGGGCTTAGTGAAGTTAGAAGTGGCACAGTTGGGAGGGTCTGTCTCCCCCCCACTCGCGAAAGCCAGCGGCACAATCAGCAGTCTGTCCTGTACCCAGTGCCATGCGCGCCACCAGGCCTTGGATCTTTTGCGGCTCCCCTAAATTTCCGTGCACTTCTCCCTTTTCGCAGTCCAAACTCCCCCCGTATGAGTTTCGGCTGGATCTGGGGTTTAGTGTCATAGGATAAGGGTTTCAATGCCTTTGAGAGTCTCCGTTTCCCTCCTGCCAGAGAAAGCCAGCCAGGTACTCTGGCACCCACTCTCTCCGCGTGCGCGTCTCCGTACCTCAGCTTTTTGAAGCTCCTCTGGGTTTCTGTGAGCCCCTCTCTTTCCCTCTAATTGTAGAACTTCCACTCAGCCAGCTTTCCTGTGGTTCTGGATAATGTCCGTTCTGTCTTTTAGTTGTAGTTTTGAAATTGTTGTGTGAGGCAGCAGTGTAGGTGTTTACCTATGCCGCCATCTTGGATTCCCTCCTAACATTTTTTTAATACTTTTTTGTTACAACTATTTGCGTTTATTATTCTAATTTATATAATTATTTACAGGAATATGTTGTATCTCTGAGACTATCAGAAGTGAGTCACTGTCAAAAGTAAAATATTATTTTAAAAATGTTTTGTTGTTATTCTTATTGAAAGCGCATGTGATATAGCATTTTGGAAGCTCACAGTCCTGGTTTCAAAATATGGGCCCTTTGGGAGCTGTGTTACTGTAAATAAATTATCTAATATCTCTGAACCTCAACTTCCTCATCTGACAAAGTAGAGTGTTGTTCAGTTTAATACTGAAATACAGTATTAAAAACTTTTGGAAAACTAACTCATAGTAACACACATCAAATATCAGTTCCATTCTACTTCCCTTCATAAAAAAATATACTTGAAATGGAAATATTTTGTGATTGTTTCAACCATATACACTAACAAATGAATCTTATCTAGCCTTAAAAGCACCCATTTGTGACCTTGGTTATCTATCCTTCAAAGATATGCATTTTTCTCCTCATATAGACTGCAATCCAAGAAAAACATTACTGTGATAAAATCATCTTATCAAATGTCATCTACTATAGTTATCTTCTGGCAGGACCAATTTATAAATGAATCTACTTGGAATGGTCCCAGGCATTAGTATAATATAGAAACATTATGTTGTTATTGTTGTTGTTGTTTTTTGTGTGTACGTACAAAAGAAAAGATCAATATGTAAAATAAGTATTAAGTGTAAATTTGTCACACAAAGAAAGAGTAGTTTTAAGCCTCTAGTCATCATATTTGAGGATCATGAGAAATCTTCATCACCCTGATAGCTGGAAGAATTTTTACAAGATGCATTCCAAATGAAGTAAACAACTTGGGGAAAAAGCACACAGATATGAAAGGAAAAAAACCACATGAGGGATTATCAAGTACACAAATATCCTGTTCAGTTGTGGTCCTTCAAGTAGATTTTTTAAAAACTATTTGTCCCTGGGTATTCTCTATTAAAAAAGGAGAATGGCATATGCCTACATAAATACATACACCTACATGCTCTTGCTATATTTTTTCACATTCTTAGAGCACTCTCTGACATTCTTTCCCAGTGAGAGCTACCCACCAAATTGTGTTTACATTCTCAGTAAGGGTCAGCTTACCATAATGCAACAACTCTCAGCCAATGTACTCTCTATTGAATAGTTCTGAGCTCTTCTGTCTGCAAATAAATTGTCTATTTCCTGTAACCTCTCTTTCTGTAATTATTTCTGTATTCTAATTAACAGTTTTAACCCATCATGATTGCCAAGAGATGATATTGCTGTACCTGCCCCTAAAATATAAAAGAAGTTTCCCAGCTGATATGGCTCAATGGTTGACTCTCGACCTATGAACCAGGAAATCACAGTTTGATTTCTGATCAGCACACATGTAGAGCTTGATCCACAGTGGGGGGTGTAAAGGAGGCAGACCATCAATGATTCTGTATCATCATTAATGTTTCTGTATCTCCTTCTCTCTTCCTCTATGAAATCAATAAAAAATATATTTTAAAAATAAAAAAAATAAATGAAGAAAATGGCACAGTTATTGAAATGCTAGACTGAAGCTTTGAAGGAAATGATTAAGGAAATGGACCACAAAAACACCAATTAATATGAAGCACAGAGTAAATGGACCACAAAAACACCAATTAATATGAAGCACAGAGTAAACATCACTGAGAACTAAAACAATTGGTCAACAATTGTAAAATTATTAAGTGAAAGAAATGACAACAATCTGGCATGGAAGTAAAGAGATTTGAACTAAGTATAAGAATAAGAGTTATCTTTCAGCATGTGGTGTTGGAAAGGAAATTTATCAACTCTAGTATGCTATGGACCATTGTGAATGGAGCAGAGAGTGGAAATGGGACAGGAAGAAGGTTAACAAGGTAAGTTAAAGCCGGATAATAAAAGGTCTCATAATAGGAACCAAAAGAACTTGAATTATCTAGGGTAAGCAGTAGAAAACATTGAATGTCTTTAACCAATGAAATGACAAAAAAAATATGTGTTTTAGAAATAAAATTGGTGACATAGAACCACCACATTTTTAAAGTATATTTTACTGAGAGGAAGAGAGGGATGGAGTGTTAGAAACATCCATGAGAGAGAAACATCGATCAGCTGCCTCCTGCACACCTCCTACTAGGGATGTGCCCACAACCAAGGTACATACAATTAACTGGAATTGAACCTGGGATCTTTCAGTCTGCAGGCTGACGCTCTATACACTAAGCTAAACTGGCTAAGACTAGAACCACCACATTTTTATTAGGAAAATAAATGAGGATATTTATACTGTCACAAAAATAGATTAAGAAAAACAAACAATGCAAATAATAGAATTTTGTTGAGGATTTTGGCGTCTATGTTCATGAGAGATATTGGCCTATAATTCTCTTTCATTGTGTTGTCTTTATCTGGTTTTGGTGTTAGGGTGATGCTGGCTTCATAGAAGGTGTTTGGAAGTGTTCCTTCTTCTTGAATGTTTTCGAATAGTCTGAGGAGGATAGGTTTTAATTCTTCCTTGAATGTTTGGTAAAACTCTCCTGTGTAGCCATCTGGACCCGGGCTTTTATTTGCTGGAAGCTTTTTGATGACTGCTTCAATTTCTTCCATAGTTATTGGACTATTGAGATGTTTGGCTTCCTCCTCATTGAGTTTTGGGAGGTTATATTTTTCTAGGAAAATGTCCATTTCTTGCAGGTTGTCCAATTTTTTGGAATAGAGTTGTTCATAGTATTTTTTAACAATCCTTTGTATTTCCACAGGGTCTGTTGTTATTTCTCCTCTTTCATTTCTGATTTTGTTTATTTGGGTCTTCTCTCTTTGCTTCTTGGTGAGCCTGGCTAGGGGTCCATCAATCTTGTTTTTCCTTTCAAAGAACCAGCTCTTTGTTTTGTTGATCTTTTGAATTGTTTCTTTGGTCTTCAAGTTGTTTATCTCCGCTCTGATCTTCACTATTTCCTGCCTTCTGAGTACACTGGGCTTTTCTTGTTGCTCTCGTTCTAGCTCTTTGAGTTGTAGGTTTAGGTAATTTATTACTATTATTTCCTGTTTTTTGCAGTAGGCTTGTAGGGCTCTGAACTTCCCTCTCAAGAAGCTTTCACTGTGTCCCATAAATTTTGTATTGTTGTGTTGTCATTGTCATTTGTTGCCATGATGTTTTTTATTTCTTCCTTGATCTCACTGGTTACCCAGTCGTTGTTTAGTCTCCATGTGTTTCATTTCTTTCTATTGTTTTTATTATAGTTGATTTCCAGTTTTATGCCACTGTGGTCTGAGAAAATGCTTGATATGATTTCTATCTTCTTGAATTTGAAGAGGCTTTTCCTATGACCCAACATATGATCTATCTTTGAAAATGACCTTTGTGCACTGGAGAACAATGTATATTCTGTGACTTTGGGGTGAAATGTTCTGAAGATGTCAATTAATTCCATCTGGTCTAGTGAGTCATTTAGGATTGATGTTTCTTTGCTGATTTTTTGTTTACAGGATTTGTCCAATGGTGACAATGGGGTATTAAAGTCTCCTACTATGATTGTATTGCTGTCAATCTCTCCCTTAATATCCTCCAAGAGTTTTTTTTATGTATTTAGGTGCTCCTATAGTTGGTGCATATATGTTTACCAGAGTTTTTTCTTCTTGTTGGATTGTTTTCTTTAGTATTATGAAGTGGCCTTCTTTATCTCTTGTTATGTCCTTCACTTTGAGATCTAATTTGTCAGATATAAGTATTGCAACCCCAGCTTTTTTTTCATTTCCATTTGCCTGAAATACCATCTTCCATCCCTTCACCCTCAATCTGTGTGCATCTCTTTTCCTAAGGTGGATTTCTTGCAGACAGCAGATATATGGATCATATTTTCTTATCCAATCGGTTACCCTATGTCTTTTGATTGGAGCATTTAATCCTTTTACATTTAAAGTTATTATTGATAAGTATTTATCTGTTGCCATTTTTAGTCCTTACCCTCGAGTTCCTTCTTCGCTTCCTCTTTCTTTTTATTACAGCAGACCTTTTAACATTTCTTGCATTGCTGGTTTGGTGGTAATATATTCCCTTAGTCCTTTTTTGTCTGTGAATCTTTTGATTTCACCTTCAATTTTGATTGAGAATCTTGCAGGGTACAGTATTCTTGGATTCAGACCCTTCCTTTGCATGACTTTATATATTTCATTCCATTCCCTTCTGGCCTGACGAGTTTCTGTTGAGAAGTCAGTAGCTGGTCTTATGGGGGTTCCTTTGTAGGTAACTTTCTGTTTCTCTCTGGCTGCTTTTAAAATTCTTACTTTGTTGTCGGTGTTTGCCAATTTAATTATAATGTGCCTTGGTGTCGGTTTGTTGGGGTTCATTTTGCTTGGGACTCTGTGAGCTTCTTGGATTTGTGTGGGTTTTTTTCTTTTCTATATTGGGGAAATTTTCTGTCATTATTTCTTCAAACACGTTCTCTAATCCTTGTTCAGTTTCAACTCTTTCTGGGACCCCAATTATGCGGATGTTGTTTTGTTTCATGTTATCCCAAAGTTCCCTTAGACTCTCCTCTTGCTTTTTAACTTTTTTTTCTAGAAGCTGCTGAACTTGGGTATTTTTTCCTACCGTGTCTTCTAGCTCACTGATGCGGTCCTCTGCTTCTTCTAGTCTACTTTTGATGCTTTCTATTGAGTTCTTTATAGCAGTGATGTCATTTTTCATTTCTTCTTGATTATTCTGCATTTCTTCTTGCTGCTTCTTCACCTCCTCTAGGTTCTTCTTCATTTCCTCTTGGCTCTTACTCATATTGTCAAATTTGTCTTCCATTCTTTTCAACCACAGTATGATCATTTCTCTGAACTCTTTCTCTGGTAGGCTTTTTTCTGGTTCTATTTCGTTTACTTCCTTTTCTGGTGAAACCTGCCTTTCTGTCTTATGTGGGCTGTTTCTTTTTCTGCCCATGGTCTCTCTTCTCTGGGTGTCTGGTTATGTAGTTCTCTCTCCTGTCCGTGTGCTCTGTGGATCTCTGGTTCCGCCGCGTGTCTGCGCCGATTGGAGAGCAGAGTTCTGGGGCCAGGTCCCTAGCTGCTCGATGGGTGCCAAGCCGAAGGCTTCAGACCGCTGCAGACATCCACCTCCCCAACAATGCAAATAATAATCAAGAATCCAAACTCTCTAACTAGGTTGGTCAAATCTAGGAAAAATATAGCAAATAAAAGGAAGTCTTCCTGGTCTGGCATCAGCCACCATTTGACCCATGAACTTTTAGTACCTCTTCCCATCCATGATTGCTCTCCATAGTTTTCTATCAGATTTTATCTTTACTCTGAAAATAGAGATGGTAATAGGGATTCTACCTCTGGAGAGAGGATGAAACAAGAGGCACTTAAAATGTCAGGTCACAGGTAAAGGTTACTCAGCAGAGACATATCTTACTCCAGCATGCCCACCTCCTTGACAGAGGAATTGAAAAGGTTGCCAATGCCTATTAGACAATCGTACTGTGGAAAAAGTTCCTTTGATTTTTTTTTAACCAAAAGATCGCAGGAAACTGAATATCAGGCCTTTCAAAAGATGAAGGTCTACTTCATCCTGCATTTCAAACACAGAAGATCAAACACCACAACAGGAACATGAGAATCTGAGAACAAAGCAAATCATCTTGCTTCCTACTGGGAGTTTTCCAAGTATAAGTGTTAGTTTTGTAATCCCAGAGGTTTTGAAATATTCACTCATATTTCCATTGGGGCACTTGTCCTTGATAATACAGACCCTAGTTCTTTATCATTTAAGGACAGGAGTATTTAACATATTTATGTAGTCAAAAACAGTGGCCCTCAGAAATATCCTGTTAGTATTATAGCAAAAATTGGTTGAACTTTCTGAAGAAATGGAGATCAGCCATCATTATTATGGCACTATGCTGTAAAGATGACAAAACTTAGATTTTGTTATAACAAAAGCTCTCAAAAAGGGCTCCATGTCATCCATTTTCAACATCTTTCAGGAAGAGTAACTTCAGCGGTCCTCTGAATGTGACTGTTGTACTAATGAGACCAGCAAGAGTGTCCATTCAGAGTAGCCAGTGTATTTATAACCATCTCTGAGTCTTTAGGATCCATTGTCATTAGCCTGAATAATGGCTTTAGTGTCTATAAATGAAAATGGTCTTTTACATGAAGAATCACTTCAGAGAACAAGGAACAGTTGTGAGGGGCAAATATTCATTTTTAATACAGCATTATCCATAATTTTTACTTGTCTAACTAATACATCAGAAGAATTTTAAAATTTTTCTGTGCTGTAGAAACTAGAAGGATGATGTCAAATAGGACTTATGACTGAAAATTGAGAGAATTTTCTAAATAATGTTTCAGAATGGATAATTATCTATATATAAAAGCCTAAGAGAGCCTTAGGACTGATTAACCAAACGACCGGTCGATCAGTCACTATAACTTGCACTGAATACTAAGGGGCAGACACTCAATGCAGGAGAAGCCCCCAGTGGTCAGTGCCCTCACACAGCCAACCTTCTGCAGCTGGCCAACTTCCCATGGCCTTCTTCCCCGCCAACCTACCTCCCCGCCAACCTACCTCCCATGGTCCCTTCCCTATTGGGACTGGGCGACACAGCCACAATCATCAGAGCATGAATTCATGCACTGGGCCTCTAGTAATAAATATTTGCTTTTTATCACTTTAAAATTAATGACTCTATAAATCACAAGGATAAAATAATTAGAAAAAAATAAAATTTAAAGAAACTAATATTCCACATAGATGTTTGCATTCTAAAGTAGATTTTAGAAACTTCAAAGAATAGCTAGTGTAAATAAATTAAATATGGGGAAGCATTATTTGTATAGAGTAAACTTAGTATATATGATAGCAAATATTTCCATTTATCATGTGAGTCCTTGTGAGTCTATAAACAATAGTGTCAGCTACCACATGGAAATTAATTAACATCATAAATAGCATTTATCTTATAACAGAGTACTCTAAGCTATATAAACAGTTTCTGTACAGATGCTGAATTGCAATTGATACTAAATTATTTTTTAAATGTGTCCCATGAAGAGAGATATGCAAAACTTATGGAAAAGCTTCATTACAGATTGATTATAGCTCCAGTGAATTCAGAATTAGCCAAGATGGCTGACACATCTAGAGCATTCATAGTGAGGAGAGCTGCAGATCAGAAAGTGATCCTACAATAAGAAAACCACCTGCCCTAGTTGGTTTGGCTCAGTGTATAGAGCATTGACCTGAAGCATTCAGGTTCAATTCCAATCAGAAGCATATGACTGGGTTGCAAGCTCCATCTCCAGTGGGAGGGTGTGCAGGAGGCAACTTATCAATTATTTTCTCTCATCATTGATGTTTCTCTCTCCCCCATCTCTTCTTCTCTGAAGTCAATAAAATATATTTTAAAAAATAATAATTCAATAATATAAAAAAAGAAAAGAAAACCACCTAAACATATTCTTTACAATAGAAAAAATTAATGTCAAGGACTTCCCAAATTAATCAAAACAATTGGCCCTACCTTTTGTGCTCTTTTCAGTTAGGTGAGATACTGAACCAGCTGAATCTTGAAATACAAAATATTCTTTTTATGAGTATTATTCACTCCATAAGAGAAAACGTTTCCACACACCATCAGGATACTTTTTATTTTTCTTAGCGCAAATACATACTGACTTCTTATTTTTTAAAATTTGTATTAAATTTATTGCAGTGACATTGGTTAATAAAATTATATAGGTTTCAGGTATACAATTATATCATTGTATTGTGTGTTCACCATTCAAAGTCAAGTTTCTTCCATCACCAAGTATCTTCCCTTTATCCTTTTCTACCTTCTCTTATCTTTGCCTCTGGTAATCACCATGCTGTTGTCTGTGTCTATGAATTTTTTGTTGTGGTGGTGGTGGTTTTTTTTTTTTTATTAATTCCTTCAACTTTTTCACCCATCCTTTCAACACCACTCCCCTAGAACAACTATCAGTCTGTTCTCTGTATGTATGAGTCTGTTTCTATTTTGTTTATTTGTTTGTTAATTTTGTTCATTAGACTCAACATATAAGTAAAATCATATAGCATTTGTCTTTCTATTACTGGCTTATTTCACTTAGCATAATACTCCTCAGCCCATCACAAAAAGTAAGATTTCCTTTTTTATGGAGAAATAGTATTCCATTGGATAAATGTACCATAGCATTTTTTTTTCTACTTATCTACTAATGCACACTGGGCTACTTTCAAATCTTGGCTATTATCAATAAATGCTGCTAAGAACACAGGGGATATATTTTCTTTCGGATTGGTATTTTAGGATCCTTAGGATATATTTCCAGAGTAGAATCACTGTGTCAAATGGAAGTTCCATTTTTAATTTTTTGAGGGAAACTAGATACTGTTTTTCACAGTGGCTACACTAATATGCAATCCCACTCACAATGCACCAGAATTCTCTTTTCTCCACATCACTCCCGGCACTTGTTGTTTGTTGATTTATTGTTGATAGTAATCCAATCAATATTTTAATTGGATTGGGTATTTTTGTGTGTTTTTTTGTGTTGAATTATGTAAGTGACTTATAAATTTTGGATGTAACCCCTTATCATACTCTATTTCCCCGAAAGTAAGATATCCCCCCAAAATAAGACCTACTTCCAGTTTTGCCTCTTACTGTAATATAAGGAATTCCCTCGAAAATAAGACCTCCCCGGAATATAAGGCCTCCGAAGCTACCATAAGACGTCTGACTCCTGATTTAAAGAGACCTCGCACTGCCTGAACAGCTCCAGCTGCGCTGCAGCCAATCAGTGAGCTAGTTTGTGATGACACCTACTACCGTACTATACACAGGTAATAAATTTCCTTTTTTTGTTCAACAATAAATGTGTACCATATTCTTCTTCATGGAAAAATAAGACATCCCCTGAAAATAAGACCTAGTGCATCTTTGGGAGCAAAAATTAATATAAGACACTGTCTTATTTTCAGGAAAACAGGGTATGTATCATTGGTAAATATGTTCTCCCATTCAGTGGGTTGTCTTTTCATTAGGGTGATGATTTCCTTTGCTATGCAAGATCTTTTTAGTTTGATATAGTCCCATTTGTTTCTTTTTTCTTTATTTTCCCATGCCTGAGGAGACATATCAAATATATATATATATGTCAGTGGAATAGATGGATGTATCCTGAGCCTAATTCTGCAGCAGATAGAATGAATAACTAAATCAAATAATATTCATCTCAATTGGCAAAGTAGATATAGCTGGTGAGACAATTTGCAGCTGGGAAGAGCAAAAGATACCTGGAGAAAGGTAAAATCAAGGATCTGGGCTGGAGAGAACTGTGAAATCTCCAAGCTCAGAGAGTCAGAAGGAAACCACATAGCAATGCGACCACATCCCTTGGGACAGGCACAGCATCTGACTGTGGAAAGACGGTCTGCAGGACTGCTGGTGGCAGATGATTCTAGATTTGGGTCCAGAGTCATGAGAGACTGAGCCCAGGGTGGGCAATTGGGCTGCCCAAACCATGCTGTGTTGGGGGGAGAGAAGCTTGCAATGGTACAGCTCTTTCCTCTTTTTGGTCTTTGATTTTGTTCAACTGAGTTCATAGGACCTTTCAAATACAGACACATACCCATGGCTGAGGTGCAAGTGGAGGTGTGGACTTGTGGAATCTGGGAAGAGGCGGGGGAGAGTAGAGAGTCCGGGAGAGGTGGTCGTGAGTCTGGCTCTGAGTTATACCTGATGTGCTTACCTAGACAGCCATTTTCTCCCAAAGAGAAGTCTTCAGGCAACTAATATAGCCACATCCAGACTACATGCTGAGTGTTACAAAGTATGCAAAATAAAACATCTGAAAAGACCTTGAAAGGCCTCAGGACTGGCCTAAAGAGCCTCCAGTCCCAGCAGCAGTAAACTGAGAGGTGGCAGAAAGTACAGAAGAGTGGGATCTTAAATCAGCCCTCACAAGGAATTAAAACATGGTGAAAAAAAAATGACACTTCACTTTTTCATTTTTATTTCATTTCATTTTATTTTATTATTATTTTATCTTTCCCCTTTTTCATTTATTGATTTATTTTCTATTTCTTTTCAAATTATTTCATCATTCTATTTTTTAAAATTTTATCCTATTTTTTAAATATTTTATTATTATTTTTTTCCTTCTCTTTCTCTTTCTTCTTATCCACTCATCCTTTTTCTACTTCCTCTATACTGAACTGAAGTTCTCCCCATCCAACTCCTTAACCTTACTTTCTGTATATAAGATTCTGCCCCCACCCTCTTTACCAGGCATTTGATTTATCTGTTTGTTCTCTGGTGTTTTCTCCATATATATTTTCCTTTTTCTTCTTTATATTTTCTTCCATAACATTGTTTCTCTCTTAGATATCATTTGTGCTCTCTTTTCTCTCCCCTAATTTTCTTTTCCCTGGTGGTCATGTATACTGGGGTTATCAATGTCATGAGTAGATTTGTTTTGTTCCCTTTGTGTTGTATCTTGTCGAGGTGAATTTTATCCTGTTTGGCCAATGTGGTAAAGAGTGAACCACATAACCACACACTCAGAGAGGAGAATCCATTCCTGGACAGGTCAATAATACTTCAGACCCAACTACAGAGGCAGGAAGAAGGTGGCAGTGAGGGAGAGAGCATGGGTGAGTAAGGAAGCAAAAGAGTGTGTGATTGTGGTGTGTGTGTGTCGGGGGAGGGCACAGTTAGATCCTACTGGACTATTGAGGGCAGGCTGACCAGACTCGCCTAATGAGCCAGCCTCTACTACCATAGCAAACAGTCCCAGAGCAGCCAGCTCTTCCACAGAGACTGTGCCTTTTTGAAGGAAAGAGCTGTTGTGGACTGGGAGCCCAGCCTTACCTCCACAGAGAGTGCCCTCAGAAAACACCTGGGACTCTACAGCCACCCCCTCCAGGACCTCCTGCCTCGACTGCAGTCCCACGATCACAAAGACTCCATCCACCCCAGGCATGGGCTCCTGTGAGTTCTGAAGCACACTCTCCTTTGGCCAGCCCAACACTTTAGCCCAGGGAACCATGACCATGTGAGCAGCAGTCACATGAGCAGCCCACCCACATTTGAGGAGCAGCAGCCCTGCAATCAGACCACCCCAGTCCAAAGAGCAGCAGCCTCATGTGGCCTGTCCCCATCCAAGGAGCAAGAGCTGTGCGAGTGGCCTACCTCACCCTCATCCGAGGAGACACAGCTATGTGAGGAGCCTGCCCCTGGCAGCCATAAAAATCATGCCTGCTGCAAGCAGCACCCACCAAAGGAGCTACCACCAACTGAGGAGCAGCCGCTGTCATGACTACTTGAGGAGCAGATGTTGCCCGAGGAGCAGCCTCCTCACAACTGGACACCTAGATTTTTTGGTGAAAGCAAAAATGGGTAAAGAAAACACCAAAGGAAAGAAAAGGAGGAGTCACCAGCAAATTAGCTAAGTAAAACAGAGACATGCAATATGTCAGAAAAATATCTCAGCATAAGGATCGTACAGTTCATAAACATGATGGAGAAAAACAATCAACTACTTAATGTAAAAATCAAGAAGGAATAGAGAGTGATATAGCTGCAATAAAAAACACCATGGAAAATTTCCACAGTAGACTAGGAGAAACAGAGAACCGAATTAGTGAATTAGAAGACAGGGAAGCAAAACACATCCAAACTAAACTACAATTGGAGAGAACAATTAAAAGACAGGAGAACAGCCTATAGGAGCTTTCATTAAAATGAAATGAAGCAACAAATGAATAATGGGGGAGCCAGATGACAGGATGAGAAATAAGGGTTATAAAACCTATTTGAAGAAATAATGTCAGAAAACTTCCCTGATATATAGAGAAAAAATGTCACACAATCACAGAGTCCCAAATAAAATGAACCTAAAAAGACCCACATGAAGACACATTGTAACTATGATGGCAAATGTTCAGAACAAAGAGAGCATCTTAAAAGCTGCAAGAGAGAGATATAAAGTTACATACAAGGCCTCTCCTGTAAGAATATCAATGGATTTCTCAACAGAAATACATCAGGCCACAAGGAATAGAAGGAAATTTACAAAGTGATGTAAAACACAGGACTGAATCGAATAATACTCTATTCAGTAAGGCTATCATTCAACATTAAAGGGGAAATAAGGAGCTTCACAGACAAAAAAAAAAAAGGCTAAGGGAGTTTATGACTACCAAGCCTGCAATGCAAGAAATGCTAAAGAGACTGGTGTAAAAAGAAGAAATAAAAAGGGAAGAAGGAATACAAGCACAAAAAATAAAAATGGCTACACACAAGAACCTATCACTAATAACTTTAAATTAAATGGACTAAATGCTCCAATCAAAAGACTTAGAGGGGCTGAATGGATTTAAAAAAAGAACAAAACACAACAATAACAACAACAAAAACATGAAACATATATATGCAGTCTACAAGAAACCCACTGCAGAGCAAGGGATTCACATAGACTGAAAGTGAAGGGATGTAAAAATATCTTTCCATTTCCAGGCAAATGGAAATGAAAGAAAAAGCTGGGGTAGCAATATATATATATATATATCTGTCAAAATAAATCATAAAGTTAAGGCCATAAAAAGAGATAAGGAAGGCCACTTCATAATACTAAAGGGATTGATACAACAAGAGGATATAATCCTGGTAAACATATATGCACCCAATGCTGGAGCACCCAAATACATAAAAAAAAAATCCTGGAAGATAGCAAGGGAGAGATCAACAACAATATAATCATAGTAGGGGACTTTAATATACCACCAACATCACTGGATAAATCCTCTAGACAAAAAATCAGCAAAGAAACAAATATTCTAAATGACTCACTAGATCAGATGTACTTAATGACATTTTCAGAACATTCTACCCAAAAGCCATGAAATATATGTTTTCTCAAGTACACATGAGACATTTTCAAAAATAGACCACATATTGGGACACAGGCAAAGTCTCTCAAAATTAAAAAAAGGTTGAAATCATATCAAGCATTTTATCAGACCACAGTGGCATAATATTAGAAATAAAACACAACGAAACAACCAAAAAAATTCAAACACTTGGAAGCTGAATAGCTGCTATTAAACAAAGATTGGGTTGGTTACCAATGAGATCAGCAAAGAAATTAAAAATATCTTGGAAATGAGAGACAATGAAAACACAACAATCCAATATCTATGGGACACAGTGAAAGCAGTCCTGAGAGGGAAGTTCATAGCTCTACAGGCCTACCTGAAAAAAAAGAAAAAAAAAAGAAAAGCACAAACACACACACACACACACACACACACACACACACACACAAAGAAACAAATGGTAATTAATCATCTAACTATACTACTTAAAGAATAAGAAAGGGAGCAACAAGAAAAGCATAGAGTGAGCAGAAGGAAGGAGATAATAAAGATCAGAGTAGAAATAAATAACATGGAGACAAACAAACAAACAAAACACAATACAAAATATCAATGAAACCAGGAACTAGTTCTTTTAAAGGATAAACAAGATTGATGAACCTCTACCCAGGTTCACCAAGAAGCAAAGAAAGAACCCAAATAAACAAAATCAGAAATGAAAGGGACGAAATAACAATAAATACAAAGGATTGTTAAAAAATACTATGAAAAACTCTATTCCAAGAAACTAAACAACCTTAGATGAAATTGACATATTCTTAGAAAAATACAACCTTCCAAAACTCAGGAAGAATCTAAAAATATTAATAGGCCAATAAGTATGGAAGAAATTGAAGCAGTCATCAAATAGCTTCCAACAAACAAATGCCCATGGCCACACAGCTTCACAGGGGAGTTTGACCAAACATTCAAGGAAGAACTAAAACCTATTCTCCTCAGACTACTCCAAAAAAATTCAAGAAGAAAGAACACTTCCAAGCTCATTCTATGAAGCCAGTATTACCATAATACCAAAACCAGATAAAGACAACACAATGAAAGAGAATTATAGGCCAATATCCCTCATGAACATAGATGCCAAAATATTCAACAAAATTCTAGCAAATTGGATCCAGCATTATATCAGAAATATCATACACCATGACCAAATAGAATTTATTTCAGGAATGCAAGGATGATACAATATCCACAAATCAATAACTGTGATACATCACATAAAAATTGAGAGATAAAAATCACATAATCATATCAATTAATGCAGAAAAAAGCATTTGACAAAATCCAACACTCTTTCTTGATAAAAACCCTAAGCAAAATGGGAATAGAGGGATCATACCTCAACATAATAAAAGTCTTACATGACAAACCAATAGTCAACATCATACTCAATGGGCAAAAATTAAAACAATTTCACCCAAGAACAGGAATGAGATAGGGGTGCCCACATTCACCACTCCTGTTCAACATTGAACTGTGTTAGCCATAGTAATTAGACAAGTAGGAGAAATAAAAGGTATCCTAATTAGAAAAGAAGATGTAAAATTGTGATTATTCACAGATGACATGATACGGTATCTAGAAAATCCTAAAGAATCCATCAAAAAGTAATTAAGCTTAATAAATGAATTCAGTAACGTAGCAGGATACAAAATTAATGCCAAGAAATCTATGGCATTAAGATACCTAGGAATAAACCTACCTAAGGAGGTAAAAGACCAAATGGAGAAAACTACTGAACACTGAAAAAAGAGATAGAGGAAGATTTAAACAGATGGAAGAGCATACCATGTTCATGGATTGGTAGAATCAACATCATTAAAATGTCCATACTACCCAAAGCAATCTATAGATTCGATGCACTTCCTATTAAAATACAACGGCATATTTCACAGGCCTAGAACAAACAATCTAAAAATTCATCTGGAATAAAAAAAAACATCAGCTTCAGTAATCCTGAGAAAAAAATAACAAAGTAGAAGGGATCTCAATAACAGATATCAATCTGTAATACAAAGCCACTGTTCTCAAAACTGCCTGGTATTGGCACAATAACAGACATATAAATCAATGAAATAGAATAGAGAACCCAGAAATGGACCCAAACCACTATGCTAATTTGTATTTGACAAAGGAAGCAAGAACATTCAAAGGAGTCAAGACAGTCTCTTAAATATATGGTTGGGAAAATTGGACAGTTACATGCAGAAATAAATAAATAAATAAAATTAGACCACTAATTGACATCATACACAAAAATAACCCAAAATGGATAAAAGACATGAACATAAGACAGGAAACCATAAAAATATTGGAGGAATCCACAGGCATCAAAATCTCAGGCATATGCAATATCTTCACCAATACAAGTCCTAGAGCAAATAAAAACTAAAGAGAAAAACAAATGGGACTATATCAAAATAAAAATCTCTGTACAGCCAGAGAAACCATCAACAAAACAACAAGAAAGCCCAATGTGTGGAAGAAAATATTTGCCAATGTTATCTCTAATAAGGGTTTAATCTCCAAGGGAAGTCATACAATTTAAAAAAAGGAAGAAAAACAACCTGATCAAAAAAATGGGCAATTGACCTAAATAGATACTTTTTGAAAGAGGACATAAGGAAGGTCAAGAGACATGAAAACATCCTCAAAGTCACTAAATATGCAAATCAAAATGACGATGAGGTACCATCTCACACCGGTAAGAATAGTCATCATGAACAAATCAACAAATGACAAGTGCTAGCAAGGATGCAGAGAAAAAGTAACATGCTTGCACTGCTGGTAGGAATGCAGACTGGTGCAGCCACTATGGAGAACAGTATGGAGTTTCCTTTAAAACTTAAAAATGGAACTGCCATTTGACCCAGTGATCTCACGTCTAGGAATATATCCTGTGAAACCAGAAATAGCAATTACAAAGGATATATGCACCCTATGTTCATAGAAACACAATTTATAATAGCTAAGATTTGGAAACAGCCTAAGTGCCCATCAGCAGATGAATGGATTAAAAACTGTGGTATATCTACACAATGGAATATTACATGGTGGTAAGAAAAGAAGGAATTCTTCCCATTTGCAACAACATGAATGGAACTGAAGAACAATATGTTAAATGAAATAAGCCAGTCAGAGAAAGATAATTATTACATGAACACACTCATTTGTGGATTATAATGAACAACATAAAATGATTAACAAAAACAGGTCCAGAGACAGAGAAGCATTGATCAGACAGTCAAACCTCAGAGGGAAGGAAGAGGAGTATGGGTATAAGGGTGAGAGATCAACCAAAGGACTTGTATTCATGAATAAGCCTAATCAATGGACACAGACACCAGGGGAGTGAGGGCATGAGTGAGGGGTTGGAGGGCAATGGGGGAATGAGGATTCTTATGTAATACCTTAAACAATAAATAGAAAGTAAATATCAAAGACTACTGCCTGTTTTCCTCTGGGACTTCTAAGATTTCAAATCTTACATTTAAGTCTTTAACTCATTTTGAGATTTTTTTTTCCTTGTGTATAATGTAAGAAAGTGGGCTTATTTCATTTCATTGCATATATTTGTTCAATTTTCTCACCAACATTTATTGAATATATTATCTTTACCACATTGTTCTTCCTTCCTTTGTAGAATATCAATTAACCATAAAGTTGTGGGTTTAATTCTGGGCTTTCTAGTCTCTCCCATTGATATATAAATGTGATATACCACACAAACAAAATGAACAATAAAAACCACATGATCATATCAATAGGTTCAGAAAAAGCATTTGATAAAATCTAGCACCCATTTATCATATAAACTCTCAGCAAAGTAGGAATATAGGGAACATGGCTCAATATAATAAAGTCCATATTTGACAAACCCACAGCCAAGATCATACAATGGACAAAAACTTAAAGCATTTCCCTTAAGATCAGGAACAATAAAGGGGTGTCCTCTTTTGCCACTCTTATTCAACACTAGTAGCCTGGTGCACAAAGTTTGTGCAGAGGGTTGAGGGAGTCCCTCAGCCCGGTCTGCACCCTCTCCAATCATGGACATTCCTCCTGCAATCTTGGACTGCTGGCTCCTAACCACTCACCTGCCTGCCTGATTGCCCCTGCCTCTGCCTGCCTGATCGCCTCTAACTGCTCTCTTCTGAAGGCCTGATCTTGCTCCCTACTGCCATTCCCTGCTGGCTTTGTCGCCCTCAACTTTCCTCCCCTGTTGTCATGATCTTACCCCCAACTGCCCTGCCCTGTAGGCCTAATTTCACCCCCAACTGCCCTCCCATTCCAGCCAGTTTGCCCCCAACAGCCTTCCCCTACCAGCCTGATCTCATTCCAGCTGCCCTCCCCTGCCAGCCTGATAGCCCCTAACTCTCCCTGCATCAGTCCCCACCACCATGGCTTTGTACAGAAGTCAGACATCCAGAAAATGGCCAGTCACCTCTATCTAATTAGCATATTACTCTTTTATTAGTATAAATAGCTTATACAGTGGTACCCCGAGATATGAGTTTAATTCGTTCCGTAACCTTGAGGCTTGGGAAACTATGAGACGCTCGAGTCATGGTAAACTGGTGGGTTGTGTGCAGCTGGCCGATCCGCGTGATTACTCCTATCTCAAATGTTGCTCGTAAAATTTCAAAGCAAAAATCACTCGTTCAATGGCTCGTATCTCAAAAATCTCGTATGTTAGGGCACTCGTACCTCGAGGTACCACTGTATACGATAGGATTGCTTAAATTAGGGGGGGGCACGTTTTCAGGAGGAGGAGATGCTCTGGGCAGAAAAAAATACATAATCCCTATATCTGGACTGATAGCCAGCCATATGCACTATCCTGCCAAACCAGTCATTAAAAAATTGAACCACAGCCAAAACAAGTTTGATTCAGTGAATAAAGCATCGGCCTGCAGATTGAAAGGTTCCAGGTTTGATTCCAGTCAAGGGCATGTATCCTGGTTGTGGACATATCCCCAGTAGGGGGCGTACAGGAGGCGGCTGATGGATGTCTCTCTCTCATCAATGTTTCTAACTCCCTCTCCCTCTCCCTTCCTCTCTGTAAAAAAATCAATAAAATATATATTTTTAAAAAATTGAACCACTTTCTTACACCTTACACCAAACAGCTATTGCCCTTAAAACCCCTCCTCAGCCCCCACCTTAGGTTTTGCCTTCACAGTTTACCCAGATTAGGTTCTGATTGGTCGATTTCTATGCCAGTCAGCATCAAAAGCTCTGCCTCTTAGGCAACCATTGGCTCCTCGCAGTTCACCCAGATTTGGTTATGATTGGTCAGTTTTTATGCCAGTTGGTGTCTCTGTGCCTATCTCTAGACCTGATCAAAGAGGTCATGCTTATCAACAGCCCCTGCAGCTGCTGGTGAGGCCTGTAGAGAAAGAGAGGCAAGAGCTGGTCAACAGCTGCCAGGGAGGCTGCATTTCAGACCCTTCTTCTTTCTCTGGGCTTCTCTCTTCAGGCCTGATCTGCAACACCCTCTGCAGTCAGTGCTGGATCGCTACAGGACTGACTTCCAGTGTTTGGTCATCATTTATTCATTTTGGACATTACGGCCCCCGCCCCCCCCCCTCTCTCTCTCTCTCTCTCTCTCTCTCTCTCTCTCTCTCTCTCTCTCCATATATATATATGGAGAGAGAGAGAGAGAGAGAGTTCTACTTATAGCAATCAGACAAAAAGAAGAAATAAAAGGCATCCAAATTGGAAAGGAAGAAGTAAAATTGTTATTATTTGCAAGTAGGATGATACTGTATATAGAGTACTCTCTAAAGATTCCACCAAAAACCCACTACAATTGATAAATTAATTCAGTAATGTAGCAGGATACAAAATAAATATCCAGAAATCCATACTACCCAAAGCAATCTACAAGTTCTACCATCATACCAATGGCATGTTTTACAGAACTAGAACAAATATTCGAAAATTTATTTGGAACCGCAAAAGGCACGGAATAGCCATAGCAATCTTGAAAGAGAAGAAGATGGAGGTATCACACTAACAGATAGAAAACTATACTAATCAGAATAGCATGATGATGGCATACTACCTTCCTGATAAGGTTTTTATTCTACTTCAGGTAAGATAAGCCTTTATTTTCCTTGGCTCTAAAGATGTACCTACATTAAATATGATTGAATTGTCTTTTTTTTAATGTTGAATTATCCAGTCTTCTTGTCTAGTTACTGCTTTGAAATAATTATCATTATATTTAAACATTTATTCATTTTTTAAAATATGCCTTACAATATACTATGTTTCTTAGGTTTGGAGACTATTTACTCTCACTAACTTCATAAAAGAATGTTTATTATATCTCACTCCTTTGCTGATATGTTAATTTACATTTGATAAAATTTTATATAAAACTTACCAAACTAAAGGCTTGTTTTATAGTTAAAGTAAGCCCTGGCAAGCAAGGCAAATACTAAATTTTATGAAGAGCATTTAATATCATAAACCAAATCAAGAGTAGAAGATGACACAGTTCCTATGCAGTAAAACTTTAAATTTGATGACCAGTTCCATGGTTGTTTCTATATATAACTTTGGAAAATGAGTGAAAATGGTGAAATTCAGAAAACTTATTAATTTTTAGTTAATCAACCCGATGTGTTTACCAGGCCATTTACAGTCTAAATTATGTATTATGGTAATTTATATTTGAACTATTTTTAAGCACTTGAAAGACATCTAATTTATATTACTGTTTGTAAGTATGGTATTTATCATTTAGAGTAAGAAAACTTTGACTTAAAAATAAATTTTAAAAATTAATAATTTTTATTTCTGCACCCACCCAGCTATGATGAAATAATTAGTATTACCCTCCTAACAACTAACAGTTTAATCAGAATTGTCCTCTCAATGAGAAAACTGGATTGGACAAGAAATAGTAGAAGTCTATAGCTCCTGGAGAATGAAAACAAACAAAATGTGCTCTATCATCATGATGGCTTTTTTCTAGATCCACTTATTATTCTACAGTGTTAGGGGGGAAATTGTCATCTGAGCACAGTTTTACTGAGTTGAGGTGATAGAGATAGGAGTTCAGAAATGAACTCTTTGGTGGCTCAAATTGGATCCATTTGAGACTTTGGTCAAATACATGGCTACACATAGGTAGAGTGAAGTTCCATGATGCTTGCCATAGGACAGTTACCAGGGAAAGAACATATTATCCTACCTAATAAAAGAGTAATATACAAATTAACCATCACTCCAACACACAAGATGGCTTCCCCTATGTGGTCAAAGATGGATGCCCCCATGTGGACACCAGATGACCTCCAAAAGATGTCCAGCATGGGAGGGCAGTTAGGGGTGACCAGGTATACAGGGAAGGGAAGTTAGGGGTGACCAGGCCTGCAGGAGAGCACTTAGGCATCAATCAGGCTGGCAGGGGTGTGGTTAGGGGGTGATCAGGATGGCAGGCAGAAGCAGATAGGGGCAATCAGGAAGGCAGGCAGGCGAGCAGTTGGGAGCCAGCAGTCCTGGATTATGAGAGGGATGTCTGACTGCCCACAAGGGGTCCCAAATTGGAGAGGGTGCAGGCTGGGCTGAGAGATACACACCCCCATGCACAAATTTTATGCATCAGGCCTCTAGTGGAAATATAATATCATAGATCACTCAATGAATCCCGACAATGATAAACATAAATAAAACACCACTAAAACATGTTAAAATAAAATTGCTAATAAGCCATGTGAAAAAGTTAAAAATCTTTAAAGCAGCCAATGATAAAGACAAATTACAAATAGGGGAGCAAAAATAAAGTTATTGCTGACTTCTAGTCCAAAACAGTGCAAGCCAGAGACAAAGAAGCAACATCTTGAATGTGCTAAAAGACAAATGTATTAATCTAGTATTCAATGTCCAGTAAAAATATTCTTGCAAAATAAATTCATTTTCAGTCAGAGGCTGATTGACTTTGTCATCAGCAGATAGGCACTCACAAAATTTACAGCAATCTATTCTTTTTCCTTGGTCTTCACATTTTCTTTTCTGTAGGCTGAATTTTTACTTTGCCTACACACAAAAAAAATAAAAATAAAATAAAAATAATAAAATAAAATAAAGGACTTTTCTTTAGGCTAAAGGAAAATTATATTAGATGAAAATTTGGGTCTAAAGCAAACAAAGGGATAGAAATGGTAAATGTGTGGTAAGAGCAAAAGCAAAGGTTTTGTTTTATTTTATTTAAAGACTAGGGGCATGGTGCACAAAACTCGTGCATGGGAGGGTGTCTCTCAGCTCAGCCTGCACCCTCTCCAATTTCAGACCCCTAAAGAGATGTCCAACTGCCTGTTTAGGCCCAATCCAACCAAGGCCTAAATGGGCAGTCAGAAATCCTTTTCACAATCCAGGTCTACTGGCTCCCAACCACTTTCCTGCCATCTTGTGTGTTGGAGTGACAGTCCCTCCTCTCATCCCTTCTGCCTTCCAGCCTGATCAACCCCTAACCACTCTCATGCCAACCTGATTTATGCCTAACTTCTCCCCTACCAACTCTATTGCTCCTAACTGCCCTTCCCTACAGACCTGGTCACACCTAGCTGCCCTCCCCTGTAGGTCTGGTTGCCCCCACCTGCCCTCCCCTTCTGGCTTGGTCACCTCTAGCTGCCCTTCCCTGTTGGCTTGGTCACCCCCAACTGCCCTCCCCTGAAGGCCTGGTTACCTCCAACTGCCCTCCCCTGCTGGCTTGCCACCTCCCCCCCCAACTGCCCTCCCCTGCAGACCTGGAACCCCTCCCAACTTCCCTTCCCTGGCAGCCCGGTCACCATAACTGCCCTCCCCTCCAGGCCTGGACTCCCCCAACTGCTCTCCCCTACTAGCCTGGTCCCCCAACTGCCCTCTCCTGCTGGCCTGGTATCTCCCAACTGTCCTTCCCTGCTGGCCTGATCACCTGCAACTGCCCTCCCCTCCTGGCCATCTTGTGGTGGCCATCTTGTGTCCACATGGGGGCAGCCATAATTGACCACATAGGGGAAGCCATCTTGTGTGTTGCAGTGACAGTCAATTTCCATATTACTCTTTTATTAGATAGGATTATTTAACACTAGAGACCCAATGTACCAAATTTTGACATCCCTCGACAGTTTCCAGATTGGAGAGGGTGCAGGCTAGGCTGAGGGACACTCCCCCTGTGCACAAATTTTGTGCACTGGGACTCTAGTACTATATATAAAAAGCCAGAGACTGTAACACTGTCACAAACATAATGACCTAATGAAACCCACTGCAGCCAGCCAACAGTACTGATACAGGCTGGATTGCCCCCAACACCCTGATCAGGATAGCCAGGCTCCAATTAATTGGTGGCAGTCACAATTGGGGAGCAGGTGGAAGGCAGAACTCTTGGTTCCTCCCCCGGTACCTCGGGATACAATCGGTTGGTGGTAGTGTTGGGGCAGAACTGGGAACTGATGAGCAGGTATAAACCAGACCACTTGGCCCCTCCCCCCAACCCACAGGCCCCAATTGATATGGGATGGCTAATGGGGCTACTGGGGTGAGTGGCTCAGTAAAGACTAGTGAGTGGGTGGAAAGCAGACCTCTTGGTCCCTCCTCTCATCCCTCAGGCTCCAATAGATCAGTGGTGTGGTGGAACTGGGGACTGGCATACAAGCAGAATATGGCCCAGATCACAGGCTAGGTCTTGGGACCCTGACCACACACAATTTCATGCACTGGGCATCTAGTTTATATGTATAAAAGCCTAAAATGCTAAGTGTCTGACCAAGTGGTCAACCAACTGGTTGCTATGATGTGCACTGACCACCAGGGGACAGATGCTCCAACCAGTATGTTAGCCTGCTGCTGGAACCTGCCCAATCTGGACTAGGTGATATGTGGCTGGACATGCCTTGGAGCCCTCCTGGAGTCCCTCCCAGCCACCGGCCCTGATTGGCCCCTATCGGGATTAGGCAAGATGGCCCTGATGGGCCCTGATCTCCAGCCAGGCAGAGAGACCCAATTGGCCCACCTGGTCACCTCCTGCAGAGGGAGCCAGACTGTAGCTTAGGCCAACTCCCTCTGAGGAGCGGGCCTAAGCCATCAGTAGGACATCTCTTGAGGGCTACCAGACTGTGAGAGGGTGTAGGCCAGGCTGAGGGACCGCCCAAATGTATGAAATTTTTGTGCACCAGGCCTCTAGTCTATATATATAATGGAGGAATATAAAAATTTGTCTGGGACGTCATCACATCATGACCTTTCACATGGTGGGCATGGCTGCAGGGCCACATGGCGGCACTTCGGGTCTAAGCACAATTTCATTCCGCCCAGGCAGACTTCCCCCAGTCAAATCCCAATGCCTACCTGGGATTTACTAAACTTTACTAGAGCTGTTCCCCACAGTTCCACTCCGTATCCCAGGACCACACTGCCCACAACAGGGCACCCTGACAGCATCCTGACAGGTGGCTGACCCAGGAGATCCGAGTGCAGCAGAGGCTGCAGGGAGCCATGGAGGAGCATGGCCACAGGATCCAAGCTCCAGAGGGTCTAAGGAGAGCACTTGAATAAAGAGAAAGCTTCAGCAAAGGAGCCAGTCAGGAGTCGTGGCCAATGGGTCCACGGGTAAGCGAACAGGCCTCCACCTGAGGAATGGCTCCCGGCCAAGCAATGCGGCTTTGGTGAAGCAGCCAGCCAGGAGGCGGGCAGTGCAAGGAGCACAGAGCAGCACCTCAGTGGGGTGCACCAAAGGGAGCTCTGGCTGGGGCAAGAGGCAGGTGGGCAGGTATCTGTCTTTCCCACAGAGAACAAGGTTCTGCAGTGGCCCCAAGATGTGGGAAACAAGAGGCGATGACGGCCGGAGTGGAAGGACACCTGGGTGGAGGAGCACAGACCCATAGCCCTGAGGCAGGGGTTAAGGGGTAGCACCACCTCAGTGGAGGGGCACCCCACTGCCAGGTTTCCCACTGTAGCAGTTCAGCGAAACTCCTGGTGCTAACTGGGCCTCACCATGGCCTGTGCACTTTAGAAGCCGTGACTTCTGCTCTCGCCTTGGCCCAAAAGCAAGCTGGCACCCGCCCTGCCACCATGCCCCACCCCCAGTTCCTACCCAACTCTGCCCCCAGTTCCTGCCCTGCCCCACAGCGGCATGCACCTGCAAGGTGAATGCAAAGCCTACCATGTGATTCCCAGAAGTGGGGAGTGAGCAGTAAAGAATGGAGGCGGGGGAGAGAAAAGAATGTGGAGCATCCAAGAGGAAGAGGTACTTGAGGATGAGGCTCAGAAACCTCAAGGGGAGGTTTGCTCTGTTTCCCTCACTTTATGCACTGAGTCCATTTCCATAGCCAACTGGAATTGGCCTCAGTTTCCTGGTCTGTAAAATGGATTAAGTGTGTCCCAGTCCCTTCACTGAGTTTTGAGGGCCAATTGAAATACTATATAAAGAAAATGAGGGAGGAGGGAGAAAATGGCGGCGGAGTAGACGGACGCGTCTGGAGCTTTGTCGCTGGGCAGAGGGAGAGAGAGCGGCTGAGAGTTGCACTGGGAGTGTTTGTTGGCAAGCTAGGAGTCAGTTGTCCTCCAGGGGAAGGCGGGGAACTGCTGGAGGGGGCTCTCCCGGCCAGGCAGCCCCACTGCCACGGGGTTTTTATCCACCGGAGCCACCAGCGCGAACGCGGAGCCCGAGCCATCTTGCAGTGGGAGGTGGATGTCTGCGGCAGTCTGAAGCCTTCGGCTGGGCACCCATCCAGCAGCCAGGGACCCGGGGACCCAGAATTCCGCTCTCCAATCGGCGCAGACACGCAGCGGAACGAGAGATCCACAGAGCACACGGAAAGGTCAGATTGCGCCTGACTTAAGGGGGAGGTGGATGTCTGCCGAGGTCTGAAAGCTGCGGCTGACGGAGGCACCCACAGAGCAGCCAGGACCCAGAGCGCGGCTTCCCAGGCGGCACAGACGCGCAGGCTGAGGATTCGGAGATCCACAGGCGCACGCAGAAGGGTCATATTTCGCCTGGGCCAGGGTGCGGTCTCTTACCCCCACAGGGCAGAGACGTGCACACTGTGGGAGCCGGGTTGCGGGAGAGCTGCCTCTGGAGAGGTCCGCAGAGGTGGTCAGGGCGCGATCCCTGAGTGTGAAGGCAAACCCTCTGACCTGTTGACAGAGGAGAGCTCCGGAAAACGACTCTTTTTTTTTTTTCTTTTTCTCTGGGGCAGAGGGAAAACCTGGGAGTTGTTGCAGTGTCCAGGCTGCAAAACTCCCACAAACTGGTTTTGGGAACCACAGAGTAGCAGGATCTGAGCACAGCCTAGAGAGGTCCTGTGCTTTGTCTCAGAGATCAATTCCGAAACACTGCCACCCAAAGGATGACACACAAATTGACTCTCGCATAACCACAAGAGAATAAAGAGATTAAAACACCAAGAGGGGAACACAGGGAACTGCAATACCTCCCCTACTGGGAAACAGGAGTGCCAAGCAGAATAATAGTGCAAGTGAAAGACCATTCTATTTTTCTTCTTCTTTTATTTTTATTTTTTTATTTTCCCTTTTTTCTTTTTTCTTTTTTTTAAATTTTTAATTCTTTATTTTTCATTTTCACATATTTTAATTAAAAGAATATTTTTTTCTTTCTGCCTCAATTGATTTTACCTTTATAATTATTACATTTTTGTTTTAAACTAGTATTATTAATTACTACTAGTATTTTACCAGTTTTGGAAAAAAAGTGTCATTTTGTTTTCTCTTTATTTTATTTCGGGATTAGAGTTCCACATTCTATTTTCATCTTCCCTTTAGCATAATTTTACTCCAACTCAACTCCACCTTTATGCCAACACTTTCCTCCTAACTTTCCCCATTTTGCTGTCTTGTTTCTCTTTCCCTTTTCCAACTTTTGATTCTCCCTATTTTTCTCTTTACCTGGTTAAAATTTCACCCCATTTATATATCTAATTTCAAATCCCCTACTATAAGTCCACACAAACCTCTCCCCTCTTGTGTTCACTAGCCAAAAAGTTGTTTTTCTCTATGTCCTTTTGTTGCTATTTGCCTGAAAAGTGATTATATCGATTTTTTGAAAAATTTTTTGAGAGATTGTTTTAGTTTATTCTACTTGTTTTATTTTGCTTTTTGCTTGCTTTGTTTTCTATCTCTCTTTTCTGTCATCTCCCTCGATACCAGTTGCTATTTGCAATTTGCATTAATTTCTAGGTACTGATTGCTGGCCTTTATTGGGATTAGTGACTGTTCTATTGGAGTTGTCTCCTGACATCCATATTTTGTTCCTCTTTTCTCTCTTATACACTTTCTTTTCTCTCTGACTTTTTTCTCTTCCTTTTTCCTTCTCCTTTTTCTCCTTTTTATTTTATTTTAGTTTATTGTTCATTTATTTATCTTTTTTTTTCTTTCTCACTCTCCCAATTTGATTTTGGCACTTCTTTCTTTTCTTTCTTCCTCATTTTCCTCTTCTTCTTTCTCTATTTACACCTAATTTGTCCTTCATTGGTGGTCACCTTATTTGTGATTATTAACATCTTGAATACATCTCTACTCAGTGCCTTGTGTGCTGTACCTGGTCGTGTTGTAGTTTGTCCTTTCAATCAACGTAGGAGAGAGCACTACATAACCAGACACCCAGAGAAGAAAGACCGTGGGCAGAAAAAGAAACAGCTCACAAAAGACAGAAAGGCAGGTTTCACCAGAAAAGGAAGTAAACGAAATAGAACCACAAATAAGCCTACCAGAGAAAGAGTTCAGAGAAATTATCATAATGTGGTTGAAAAGAATGGAAGACAAATTTGACAATATGACTAAGAGCCTAGAGGAGGTGAAGAAGCATGAAGAAGAAACGCAGAAGAAACTAGAGGAGGTGCAGAATAAACAAGAAGAAATGAATAATGACATCACTGCTATAAAGAACACAATAGAAAGCATCCAAAGTAGACTAGAAGAAGCAGAGGACCGCATCAGTGACCTAGAAGACACGGTAGGAAAAAATACCCAAGTTCAGCAGCTTCTAGAAAAAAAAGTTAAAAAGCAAGAGGAGAGTCTAAGGGAACTTTAGGATAACATGAAACAAAATGACATCCGTATAATTGGGGTTCCAGAAAGCGTGGAAACTGAACAAGGATTAGAGAACGTGTTTGAAGAAATAATGACAGAAAATTTCCCCCATATAGAAAAGAAAAAACCCACACAAATCCAAGAAGCTCACAGAGTCCCAACAAACCGACACCGAGGCATATTATAATTAAATTGGCAAACACCGACGACAAAGTAAGAATCTTAAAAGCAGCCAGAGAGAAACAGAAAGTTACCTACAAAGGAACCCCCATAAGACTAGCTACTGACTTCTCAACAGAAACTCGTCAGGCCAGAAGAGAATGGAATGAAATATACAAAGTCATGCAAAGGAAGGGTCAGAATCCAAGAATACTGTACCCTGCAATACTCTCAAACAAAATTTAAGGTGAAATCAAAAGCTTCACAGACAAAAAAGGACTAAGGGAATATATTACCACCAAACCAGCAATGCAAGAAATGTTAAAAGGTCTGCTGTAATAAAAAGAAAGAGGAAGCGAAGAAGGAACTCGGTGGTAAGGACTAAAAATGGCAACAGATAAGTTCTTATCAATAATAACTTTAAATGTAAACGGATTAAATGCTCCAATCAAAAGACATAGGGTAACCGATTGGATAAGAAAACATGATCCATATATCTGCTGTCTGCAAGAAACCCACCTTAAGAAAAGAGATGCACACAGATTGAGGGTGAAGGGATGAACATAGTATTTCAGGCAAATGGAAATGAAAAAAAAGCTGGGGTTGCAATACTTATATCTGACAAATTAGATCTCAAAGTGAGGGACATAAAAAGAGATAAAGAAGGCCACTTCATAATACTAAAGGGAACAATCCAACAAGAAGAAATAACTCTGGTAAACATATATGCACCCAATATAGGAGCACCTAAATACATAAAAAAAACTCTTGGAGGACATTAAGGGAGAGATTGACAGCAATACAATCATAGTAGGATACTTTAATACCCCACTGTCACCATTGGACAAATCCTCTAAACAAAAAATCAGCAAAGAAACATCAATCCTAAATGACTCACTAGACCAGATGGAATTAATTGACATCTTCAGAACATGTCACCTCAAAGCCACAGAATATACATTCTTCTCCAGTGCACAAGGGTCAATTTCAAAGATAGATCATATGTTGTGTCATAAGAAAAGTCTCTTCAAATTCAAGAAGATAGAAATGATATCAAGCATTTTCTCAGACCACAGTGGCATAAAACTGGAAATCAACTATAATAAAAACAATAGAAAGAAATCAAACACGTGGAGACTAAACAGCATGCTTTTAAACAACGACTGGGTAACCAGAGAGATCAAGGAAGAAATAAAAATCGTCATGGCAACAAATGACAATGACAACACAACAATACAAAATTTATGGGACACAGTGAAAGCAGTCTTGAGAGGGAAGTTCATAGCCCTACAAGCCTACTGCAAAAAACAGGAAACAATGGTAATGAATCACCTAAACCTACAACTCAAAGAGCTAGAATGTGAGCAACAAGAAAAGCCCAGTGTACTCAGAAGGAAGGAAATAGTGAAGATCAGAGCGGAGATAAACAACTTGGAGACCAAAGAAACAATTCAAAAATCAACAAAACAAAGAGCTGGTTCTTTGAAAGGATAAACAAGATTGATGGGCCCCTAGCCAGGCTCACCAAAAAGCAAAGAGAGAAGACCCAAATAAACAAAATCAGAAATGAAAGAGGAGAAATAACAACAGACCCTGTGGAAATACAAAGGATTGTTAAAAAATACTATGAACAACTGTATTCCAACAAATTGGACAACCTGCAAGAAATGGACATTTTCCTAGAAAAATATAACCTCCCAAAACTCAATGAGGAGGAAACCAAACATCTCAGTAGTCCAATAACTATGGAAGAAATTGAAGCAGTAATCAAAAAGCTTCAGGCAAATAAAAGCCCGGGTCCAGATGGCTACACAGGAGAGTTTTACCAAACATTCAAGGAAGAATTACAACCTATCCTCCTCAGACTATTCAAAAACATTCAAGAAGAAGGAATACTACCAAACACCTTCTATGAAGCCAGCATCACCCTAATAGCAAAACCAGATAAAGACAACACAATGAAAGAGAATTATAGGCCAATATCTCTCATGAACATAGATGCCAAAATCCTCAACAAAATTCTAGCAAACCGGATTCAGCAGTACATCAGAAAGATCATACACCATGACCAAGCAGGATTCATCCTAGGAATGCAGGGATGGTTCAATATCCACAAATCAATAAATGTGATACATCACATAAACAAATTGAGAGATAAAAATCACATAGTCATATCAATTGATGCAGAAAAAGCATTTTACAAAATCCAACATCCTTTCTTGATAAAAACTCTCAGCAAAGTGGGAATAGAAGGATCCTACCTCAACATCATAAAAACCATAGATGATAAACCCACAGCTAACATCATACTCAATGGGCAAAAACTAAAACCATTTCCCCTAAGAACAGGAACAAGACAGGGATGCCCACTCTCACCTCTCCTGTTTGACATAATACTGGAAGTATTAGCCATTGCAATTAGACAACAAGAAGAAATAAAAGGCATCCAAATTGGAAAAGAAGAAGTAAAGCTGTCCTTATTTGCAGATGACATGATATTGTACATAAAAAACCCAAAGGACTCCATTCCAAAACTAATTGACTTAATTAATGAATTCAGCAATGTAGCAGGATACAAAATTAATGCTAAGAAGTCTGTGGCATTTCTATACAGTAACAGTGAAATTATAGAAAGAGAAACTAAAAAAGCAATCCCATTTACCATCGCACCAAAAAAATTAAGATACCTAGCAATAAACCTAACTAAAGAGGTAAAAGACCTATATGCAGAAAACTACAGGACACTGAAAAAAGAGATAGAGGAAGATGTTAACAGATGGAAGAGCATACCATGTTCATGGATTGGGAGAATCAACATCATTAAAATGTCCATACTACCCAAAGCAATCTACAGATTCAACGCACTACCCATTAAAATACCAACGTCATATTTCACAGACCTACAAAGAATTCTTCATTGATTCATCTGGAACAAAAAAAGACCACGGATAGCTACAGCAATTCTGAGAAAAAAGAATAAAGTAGGTGGGATCTCAATACCAGACTTCAAGCTATACTACAAAGCAACTGTTCTCAAAACAGCCTGGTACTGGCACAAGAACAGACATATAGATCAATGGAATAGAATAGAGAACCCAGATATCCACCTAAACCACTATGCTCAATTAATATTTGACAAAGGAGGCATGAACATTCAATGGAACCAAGATAGCCTCTTCAATAAATGGTGTTGGGAAAATTGGACAGATACATGCAAATAATTGAAACTGGACCACCAACTTACACCAAATACAAAAATAAACTCAAAATGGATACAGGACTTAAACATTAGAAGGGAAACCATAAAAATACTAGAGGAATCCACAGGCAGCACAATCTCAGATATATGCTGAAAGAACTTCTTCACTGATACTGCTCCAAAGGCAATGGAAGCTAAAGAAAAAATAAACAAATGGGACTACATCAAAATAAAAAGCTTTTGCACAGCAAAAAAACCATCAACAAAACAACAAGAAAGATCACTGCATGGGAGAACATATTTGCAAATGCTATCACTGATAAAGGTTTAATCTCCAAAATCTACAACCAGCTTATACAACTTAATAAAAGGAAGATCAAGGATCCAATAAAAAAATGGGCAACGGACCTAAATAGAACCTTTTCAAAAGATGACAGAAGGAAGGCCAAGAGACACATGAAAACATGTTGAAAGTCATTAATCACCGAGAGATGCAAATCAAAACAACAATGCGATACCATCTTACACCTGTCAGAATGGCAATCATCAACAAATCAACAAACGACAAGTGTTGGCGAGTATGCGAAGAAAAAGGAACCCTTGTGCACTGTTGGTGGGAATGTAGACTGGTGCAGCCACTGTGGAGTACAGTATGGAGTTTCCTCAAAAAACTAAAAATGGATCTCCCATTTGACCCTGTAATACCACTCTTAGGAATTTATCCTAAGAAATTACAAACACCAATCAGAAAGGATTTATGCTCCCCTATGTTCATAGCAGCACAATTTACAATAGCCACAATTTGGAAACAGCCTAGGTGCCCGTCAGCAGATGAGTGGATCAGAAAACTGTGGTACATCTACACAATGGAATTCTATGCAGCCATTAAAAAGAAGGAATTCTTACCATTTGCAGCAACCTTGTTGGAACTGGAGAGTCTTATGCTTAGTGAAATAAGCCAGTCAATGAAGGAGAAGCATCACATGATCGCACTCATTGGGGGATAATAAAGAACATTATAAACTGATGAACAAAATGATAGATACAGAGACAGTAAAGCTTCGAACAGCTTGTGAAATTACAGCAGGAAGATTAAAGTTAGGTGAGGTGGATGGGAGATCAATCAAAGGACTTGTATCTATGCATATGATCATGACCAATGAACATAGACACTGGGGGTTGGGGTATGCCTGGGAGGGAGGGGGGGCAATGGGGAGATATGTATAAAAAAATTAATAATAAAATACTTATCTTAAAAAAAAAAGAAAAAGAAAATGAGGGAAGAAGTGAGAAAGAAAAGGAAGGGTGAGCAACACAATAAAAAAGATTGGAAGAAACCTGTAAACCTATTGTCACTTAAAAAGAGAATATAGTCAACACTGTTTTAATGACACTGATGTATGATGCCTGGTGAGTACTGGAAATATCAGGGAATACTTTGTAAAGTATATTATTGTGTAACCATTATTCTGTAACTAATATAAAATCTGGAACAAATACAAAATAATATTGAATATAAAGAAATTAAAATAGGAATCAATTTTTTAATAAATTTTACAGTTTAAATAGAGGCTGTAAAGAAAGGAAGGAAGAGAATAAAGATAGTATTTTTCATTTTACCAATTTATTGTCTTTTCAGTACACAAAAAAGATAGTTATCTTTATATGGTGCTTTTATACTTTTCTAAGTCATTATCTCATTTGATGTTCATGGCAACTTAAAGACAAAACAATTATTACCTCCACTATTCAAAGAAAAGAAATCTTGGTGTCTGGCCCCAATGTTTCAATTGTCAAGCCCTTATTGTAAAGCAGGGTTAGTGAAATTTTCTGTGAAAGGTCATATCTATACTAATAAAAGCCTTGGGAGCAATCAGGCCAGCAGGGGAGCATTTGGTGTCAGTCAGGCCAGCAAGGGAGTGATTAGGGGGCGATCAAGCTGGCAGGCAGAAGCAGTTAGGGGCAATCAGGCAGGCAGTCAGGTGCGCTGTTAGGAGCCAGCAGTCTGTATCGTGAGAGAGATTGGACCTAAATTGGCAGTCGGACATATCCCCTGAAGGATCCCACATTGGAGAGGCTGCAGGTTGGGTTGAGGGACACCCCCACAGGTGCACGAATTTTATGCACTGGGACACTAGTCTTATAATAAAAGCCCAGCACTCTACCAATTCCTACATCTTCTAACCCCCAGTTCATTTCACACTAATTTGCTAGCTTACTCTGACTCAGCTCTTCCTCAAACATGCATGGCAAATTCCTCCCTTGAGACTTTTGCATCTACTCTTTTCTTTGACTAGAATATTGCTCTTATTTCCTTCAGACTATTGCTCAAATGTCATCCTCTGACTAAAGACCACTCTAACTCTCTTTTTGAAATTATAATTCATTCAACTTAAGATTCTCTATTTTTTTCATTTTTTAAATTTTCCTTAACATGTATCATTGCCTGAAATTGTATATAACTTTACTGTCAGAGTTCTTCCCTCTATAATGAAATTTGCATGATGGCAGTGATTTTTGCTGTTTTTTGCTGTTTTTGCTATATCTCTTGTACCTAAAGTATTTTCCTTATCCATGAATACTTATTAAATGAATGAATGGGCTCCTATAGGCCTTATTCATTAGCATTGTATTTCCATATTGATTTTATAACTCCAAAGGAGCAGTTTTGTTTTTATAACCATTATTTATGTAATATAAATATATAACCATATATTTACATAATGTGTATTTTGGTCTATTATATGTTTAATAATGTGTAGGCATTACCATTCCATTTCATTGCTCATGCCTCCTTTCTGGATAAGACATTTTTTCCCCTATAGTATATTCTTTAGTAGATTTATTAGTATACATAAGTAATAAACTCTCTCAGGGTTTGTCTGAATATGTGCTACTACGCCTTTACTCTTAAATCATAGTTTACTTTGGTATAAAATGCTAAAATAATAACTTTAAAGATAATTCTGTTTTATGGTTTCTATTATGTTGTTGATAAATTATCTGACAGTCTATCATCTCTTTGTATGTAATAAGCCTTTACTATCTATTTGTTTTAAAATTTCCCTGTATTCAGTATTCTTCTATTTCCTTATAATGTTTCCAATGTGAATTTATTTTAATTTATCTTGTTCTGGGAGTTAGTGTAATTCCTGAATATAAGAAGTCATGTCTGAAAATCTGAGAGAGTCTAAGAAATTCTATTTTCTGTTTCAATAATGTCTCTCCATATGTTTTTTTCAATTTTATCCTTTTAGAACTAATTTAAGTTTATACTTTCAATTTTAATATTAGCAATCCATATTTTAGCCATATTTTTTGTCCATACTACATCTAGATAATGACATCAAATATGCCTTCTAAGTTATGAAATTTCTCTTAAGCTATCTGTAATTTTATTTTATTTTTTAACAAATATATTTTATTGATTTTTTTACAGAGAGGAAGGGAGAGAGATAGAAAGCTAGAAACATCAATGAGAGAGAAACACAGATCAGCTGCCTCCTGCACATCACCCACTAGGGATGTGCCCACAACAAGGTGCATGCTCTTGAATAGAATCAAACCTGGGACCTTTCAGTCCACAGGCTGGTGCTCTATCCACTGAGCCAAACCAGTTTTGGCAGCTATCTGTACTTTTAAGTGCATCCACTGAAAAATACTTAATTTTTAGCAACCGATTATGGCATTTATTAAATTATTCCTATTAAATGTTTCTTGTCTTTATACAGATAATCTTATCTTATTACTTTGATAGTTATAAATATTTATGGTTTCTGACTGATTATTTCTAAATTTTTAGGCTCATAACATATATTTTCTATGTTTTGTAATTCATTCTATTTTTAAGTGTTTTCACTGATTTTAAAGAGGAAGGGAAGAAGAGAGAAACATAGAAAGATTAGTGAGGGAGCACACCATACTAGGGATGGAGCATACAACCCAGGCATGTGACTTGACTGGGAATTGATCAGTGACTTCTTGGTTCATGCGATGATGCTCAACCAACTGAATCACATCAGCTTCACATTCTTGATTGAATTTTTTTCTTGTAAATTTAGTAATTTAGAATCATTAGTTTATATTGAGCAGGGCTTTATATATTCATTTTCATAGAAACATTAGCATTTCTTCTGCCAATTAATGCCCCCCTAAAATTTTATGAGGTTCTAAGACTATTCACATTGCATAACTATAAAGCCAATCCATACAAAAAGAGTCCTAACTACAATTTTTTCTGAAACAATTTTTTTTTATGTTCTACCCAGTGTCAAAAAATCTTGGCCAACTTATCTGTCATATTGTTTTTCCAATGAGCATTCATTCATATTCCATCATTTTATGAAAGTAGAGCTCTTTGAGGGTATTGGCTTTTTATTAGAAATCAGTTTCAATTCACCCTTTACATCAAAAGCTTTGCCTTCTCTTGTCATATAGATCTAAAATTCTAGAATCCTCATTTACTCTGGTTTCAGATCTATGCTTTCTGAATTAACATCTCTCTTTACTTTAGGGAGCTGAAAGTCTTCTTACCTTTTCAGGTTCCCATTTATGAAATTAAATAGATATATTTATATTTTATACATTTATAAATATTGTATTGTGGGAGTACTTTCATGTTGTCTACTTCCACATTCCTGCAAACCAAAGTCCTTTTGAAAGGCATTAAACATAGAGTACATTTTAAGGATATTTACATCAAAGGTGTTTGACCTGAGCAAGGAGGAAGAGACAGGGCCAAGGCTCCTACAGCATATAGGCGAGTCCAAAGACACAGCCTTGAAACATTTCAGTATCCTGTGCTTCAGTCTGAAGGAGCCTTGAAGAACTCACCTGGACAAAAGCTACTTGTTTACAAATCTCATAAGACTGCTATAGGTATTCCAAGATGGCAGCTGACAAGACAGCAGTGAGAAAGAGAATGTGAGTGAGAGCAAAAGGGGAGTGGGTGGACATGTGATGTGTATGTGTGTCTGAGGAAGGGACAGCTAGATCTCACAAGACCTTCAGAGGCTAACAGGTCAGGCTTGCATAGTCAGGTAGCCTATGCACTGCTATAATCTCTCTCAGAGCATTGGATCTCCCACAGAGGCTGTGAATCTTGAGGAGGAGAGGGGCTGTGACTAGGATCCCACCTTCACTTCCACCTAGGGTGCTTCAGGCACCTCCCAGGATCCTACAGCCACTCCAGCCAGGAACTAATGCCTTGGCTGTTGACCCATGGACACCAAGACTCCAGCCTCCCCAGCTGAGGTCTCCTGTGAGTTTTGGAGGCACTCCCTTCCCCTCAGCCAGATGCCTTAGCTCGGGGCATTATGACCATGCTCATACTTACAAACAGCCGAGCCTTACACAGCAGCCCTAGGCTTCACAACCAAGTGAGCAAACAGCAAGCTTTAAGTAGCAGTCCTAGCCACCATGCCCACTCCAGTAGCCATGCAACCAGCCACTGCCCATGACCACCAGAGGACCAGCCACTGCCCATGACCACATAAGGAGTAGACACTCCGTGACCACCCCTAAGGAGGAGCTGCCACCTGAGACCAGGTGAGGAACAGCCACCCCATGAATGCTTGAGGAGCAGCAGTTCTGCAACTGTGCGAGGTGCAGCTGCCACCTGTGATCACCTGAGGAGCAGCTACCCCATGAGCAGCTATTGCCTTCTATAGCAGGAGGAGCAGCCTCCCTGGAAACCCCCAAGGAGCAGCCAGCATCCACAACCACATGAGGAGAGGTAACCACCCAAGAAGCAGCCATCACCTGCAACTGCCCAAGAAGCAAATGCCATCTATAACCACCTGTGGAGGAGACTTGGCCAGAGCGCTACTGCCTCAGCTGCTGACTCACGTATATTGGGACTTCAGCCCCCACAGCTGAGGGCTCCCATGAGTTCTGGAGATCGTTCCCCGCCCCTCAGCTAGAGGCTTTAGCCTTAGGCACCGAGATCCCATGCATGAATAGCCAAGCCTTACCCAGGAGCCTGGATCTCCACAACTATGTGCACATGAATGGCTGAGCCTTATGCAGCAGCAGCCCAGGGCTCAACAACTGCTCCAGCAGCCGTGACAGCAGCACCACCCACAACTGCAGGAGGAGCAGAAACCTGTGAACCACTCAGGAGCAGCCAACACTCATGACTGCAAGAAGAGCAGCCACTACCTGCAATCACACGAGGAGCAGCCATCCCATAATCCCCCAAGGAGCAGCCACTGCCTGCAACAACACAAGGAGCAGCCACTGCTCACGACCAGATGAGGAGCAGTTTCCCTGCAACCTCCTGAGAAGTAACCACTGCCCACAACCGGGTGAGGAGTAGCAACCTTATGATCACATGAGGAATAGCAGCTGAGTGACCACATAAGAAGCAGGAGCCCCACAACTACATGAGTAGCAGTCTCTTCATGAGCAGCCACCGTACTGCAACCATGTGAGGAGTGGCCACCCTGCAAGCAGGCGCCAGCCCACTACCACATGAAAAGTGGTTACGCCGTGACTACCTGAAGAACAGCCACCACTTATGACCTTCTGAGAAGAGGCTGCCTAAGATCATCTGAGGAGCAGCTGCCCCCCATGACTATGTGACCTGCCACCAAGCCCACTGCTGTATCCACAGGCCCCATGCAACTCAACACCTAGATCCTTTGGTGAGAGCAAAAATGGGAAGACAGAAGAACAACTCCCAAAGAAAGAAAAGGAGGAAGCTACAGAAAAGTAAATAAATGAAATAGAGGCATGTAATATATGAGGAAAATAATTCCGCATAAGGCTCATACAGTTTATAACCAGATGGAAGAGAAAATCAAGAATCTATGTAAGAATCAGGAGGAAATAAAGAGTGATATAGCTACAATAAAAAATAATATGGAAGCTTTCAACAGCAGACTAGGGGAAGCAGAGGACCAAATTGGTGAATTAAAAGACAGAGAAGCAAAACAAACCCAATCTGAAATGCAATTGGAGAAAAAAAATAAAAAACAGGAGGAGAGCTTACAAAAGCTCTGAGATAACGTAAAATGGAGCAACAAATGAATAATAGGGGTGCCAGAACAACAAGAAGAGGAGCAAGGGATAGAAAATGTAATTGAAGAAATAATGCTAGAAAACGTCCTTAATGTGGGGAAGAAAAAAGTCACACAAGCACAGAGTCCCAAACAAGCTGAACCCCGCAAAAATCACACAAATACATGTCATAATTACAATGGCAAACATTAATCACAAAGAGAGAATCTTAAAGACTGTAAAAGAGAGACAGAAACTTACTTACAAGAGATCTCCCATGAGATTATCAAATGAATTCTCAATAGAAAAACATAAGGCCACAAAGGAATGGACAGAAGTATACAAAGTAATGCAAAGCAAGGGACTGAATCCAAGAACACTCTATCCAGAAATTTTATGATTCAAAATTGAAGGGGAAATAAGGAGCTTCACAGACAAAACAACAACAATAAAAACAACTAAGCCAGCAACATAAGAAATAATAAAAAGACTGTTGTAAAAAAAAAAAAAGAAGAAGAAGAAGAAGTATAGGATCAAAGAATAAAAATGGCTACATACAACTTCCTATCAATAATAACTTTAAAGGTCAATGGCCTAAATGCTTCAATCAAAAGACATAGAGTGGCTGAATGTATAAGAAAACATGACCCATATATATGCTTTCTACAAAAGACCCAACTGAAAACACAGATTGAAAGTGAAGAGATGGAAAAATATCTTTCAGGCAAATGGAAATGAGAGAAAAAGCTGGAGTGGCAATACTTATATCTGACAAAATGGACCTCAGAGTGAAGGCCTTAGAAAGAGATAAGCCACTTCAAAATAGTAAAGCGATCGATACAACAAGAGGAACAAGAGGATATAATTCTGGTAAACATAGGTGCACCTAATTCAGAAGCACCCAAATACATTAAAAAAAAACTGCTGTAATATATCAAAGGAGAGATCGACAGCAATATGATCATAACAGGGGACTTTAATACCCTACTGACATTACTAGATAAATCCTCTAAACAAAAAGCAAACAAAACAAAAACAGCAAAAAAAAAAATAGCAATGCTAAATGAGTCACTAGGTCAGATGGACTTAATTGACATCTTCAGAACATTTCTCCTCAAAGCTATAGACTATACATTCTTCTCAAGTGCATATGGGACATTTTAAAAGGTAGACCACATATTAGGCCACAGGCAAAGTCTCTCCAAATTCAAGAGGATTTAAATCAGATAAAGCTTCTTCTCATATCACAATGGCATAATATTAGAAATCAACTTCAATAAAAACAATAAAATAATCCAAACACTTGGAAGTTGAGTAGCATGCTATTAAACAATGATTGGTTTACCAAAGAGATCAAAAAAGAAATTAAAAACATCCTGGAAATAAATGACAATGAAAACACAACAATCCAAAACATATGGGAAATCAGTACTAAGAGGAAAGTTCATAGCATTACAGGCCTACCTCAAAACACAAGAAAAATTGGTAATAAATCATCTAATTCTACAACTTAAAAAACTAGAGAGAGCAACAAGAAAACCACAGAATGAGCAGAAGGAAGGAGATAATAAACATCAGAACAGAAATTAATGACATACATGGCGGTGGAATAGACCAACGTGTCTGGAGCTTTGTCGCTGGGCAGAGGGAGAGAGAACAGCTGAGAGTCTCACGGGGAGTGTTTGTTGGCAAGTTAAGAGTCAGTTATTGCTGGATGGGGCTCTGCTGGCCAGGCAGCCCCACTGCTGTGGGGTTTCTGTTGACCAGAGCCACCAACGCGAACGTGGAGACCACGCCATCTTGCAGAGGGAGGTGGATGTCTGCGGCAGTCTGAACGCTGGGGCTGGATCACTCACTGAACAGCCGGGGACCCAGAACACCGCTCTCCAATTGGTACAGACACGTGGGCAGTGGATTCAGAGATCCACACAGCACACAAAAAGGTCAGATTTCGCTGGGGATAAGGTGAGGTCTCCTGCCCCTCAGAACAGAGACACACACACTGTGGGAACCGGGCTGCAGGAAAGCTGCCTCTGGAGAGTTCCGCAGAGGTGGGGCAGTGCCTGATCATTAAGTGTGGAGGCAAACTCTCCGAGCTGTTGACAGAGGGGAGCTCGGGAAAACAACTCGTTTTTATCTGAGGCAGAGGGACAGCTTGGGAATTATTACAGTGTCCCAGCTACAAAATCCAAACAAACCGGTTTTGAGAACCACAGAGTAGCAGGATCTGAGCACAGCCTAGAGAGGCCCTGGACTTTGTCTCAGAGATCAATTCCAAAACACTGCCACCCAGTGGATGATGCACAAATTGACTCTTGAATAACCACAAAAGAATAAAGAGATAAAAACATCAACAGTGCAACACAGGAAACTGCAATACCTTCCCTACTGGGAAACAGGAGTGCCAAGCAGAGTAGTAGAGGAAGTGAATGACCATTCTATTTTTTAAATTTTTTAAATTTTTCTTTTTTTCTTTTTTTAATTTTTTTTATATTTCATTTTTACATATTTTAATTAAAAGACTATTTTTTTCTTTCCACCTCAATTGATTTTACCTTTTTAATTATTACATTTTTGTTTTCAACGGTATTATTACTACTAGTATTTTACATTTTTGAAAAAAAACAAGTGTCAATTTGTTTTCCCTTTATTTCACTTCGGGATTAGAGTTTTACATTCTATTTTCATCATTCCTTTAGCATAATTTTTCTCCAACTCCACTCTACCTTTATGCCAACACTTTCCTCCTAACTTTTCTCATTTTGTTGTCTTGTTTCTCTTTCCCTTTTCCAACTTTAGATTCTCCCTATTCTTCGTCTTTACCTGATTAAAATTTCACCGACTTAGATATCTAATTTCAAATCCCCTACTACAAATCCACACAAACCTCTCTCTTCTTGTCTTCACTAGCCAAAAAGTTGTTTTTTTCTATGACCTTTAGTTGCTATTTGCCCGAACAGTGATTATATCGATTTTTTATACTTTTTTTGTGAGATTCTTTAAGCTTTTTCTACTTGTTTTATTTTGATTTTTGCTTGCTTTGTTTTCTACCTCTCTTTTCCCTCGCCTCCCTCGATACCAGTTGTTATTTGGAGTTTGTATTAATCTCTAGGTACTGTCTGCTGGCCTTTATTGGGATTAGTGAGTGTTCTATTGGAGTTTTCTCCTGACATCTATATTTTATTCCCCTTTTCTCTCTTATCTGCTTTCTTTTCTCTCTGACTTTGTTTCTCTTTCTCTTTTCTTTTTCTTTTTCTCCTTTATTTTATTTTATTTTTTGTTCATTTATTTAAAATGAAAGAGTTCAGAAAGATGATCATAAGGTGGATGAAAAGAATGGAAGACAAATTTGACAATCTGAGTAAGAGCGAAGAGGAAATGAAGAAAAATGAAGAAATGCAAAAAGAAATAAAAAATGACATCACTGCTTTAAAGAACTCAATAGAAAGCTTCAAAAGTAGACTAGAGAAGCAGAGGACTGCATCAGTGAGCTAGAAGACATGGTAAAAATAACCAAGTACAGCAGCTTCTAGAAAAAAAATTAAAAAGCAAGAGGAGAGCCTAAGGGAACTTTGGGATAACACGAAAAAGAAAAACATTCACGTAATTGGAATTCCAGAAAGAGTGGAAATTGAACAACGATTAGAGAACCTGTTTGAAGAAATAATGACAGAAAATTTCCCCAATATAGGAAAGGGAAAACCCACACAAATCCAAGAAGCTCACAGAGACCCAAGCAAAATGAACCCCACAAAACCGACACTAAGGCACATTATAATTAAATTGGCAAACAAAGCTAGAATCTTAAAAGTGGCCAGAGAGAAACAGAAAGTTACCTACAAAGGAACCCTCATAAGACTAGTTACTGATTTTTCAACAGAAACTCATCAGGCCAGAAGAGAATGGAATGAAATATACAAAGTCATGCAAAGGAAGGGTCTGAATCCAAGAATACTGTACCCTGCAAGACTCCCAATCAAATTTGAAGGTGAAATCAGAAGCTTCACAGACTAAAAAGAACCAAGGGAATATATTACCACCAAACAAGCAATGCACGAAATATTAAAGGGTCTGCTGTAATAAAAAGAAATAGGAAGCAAAGAAGGAACTCTGGGCTAAAGAATAAAAATGGCGACGGATAAATACCTATCAATAATAACTTTAAATGTAAATGGATTAAATCAAGAGACATAGGGTAATCAATTGAATAAGAAAACATGATCCACATATTTGCTGTCTACAAGAAACCCACCTCAGGAAAAGAGATGCACACAGATTGAGGGTGAAGGGATGGAGATGGTATTTCAGGACAATGGAAAAGAAAAAAAAAAGCTGGGGTTGCAATACTTATATCTGACAAATTAGATGTCAAAGTGAAGGACATAACAAGAGATAAAGAAGGCCACTTCATAATACTAAAGGGAACAATCCAACAAGAAGAAATAACTCTGGTAAACATATATGCACCCAATATAGGAGCACATAAATACATAAAAAGTCTCCTGGAGGGTGTTAAGGGAGAGATTGAAAGCAATACAATAATAGTAGGAGACTTTAATACCCTATGTCACCACTGGACAAATCCCTTAAACAAAAAAGTCAGCAAAGAAACATCAATCTTAAATGACTCACTAGAGACGAAGGAATTAATTGACATCTTCAGAACATTTTACCCCAAAGCCACAGAATATACATTCTTCTCCAGTGCACATGGGTCATTTTCAAAGATAGATCATATGTTGGGCCATAAGAAAAGTCTCTTCAAATTCAAGAAGATAGAAATCATATCAAGCATTTTCTCAGACCACAGTGGCATAAAACTGGAAATCAACTATAATAAAAACAATAGAAAGAAATCAAACACATGGAAACTAAAAGCATGCTATTAAACAATGACTGGGTAAGCAGAGAGATCAAGGAAGAAATAAAAAACATCATGGCAACAAATGACAATGACAACACAACAATACAAAATTTATGGGACACAGTGAAAGCAGCCTTGAGAGGGAAGTTTATAGCCATACAAGCCTACTGCAAAAAACAGGAAACAATGGTAATAAATTACCTAACTCTACAATTCAAAGAGCTAGAACAAGAGTAACAAGAAAAGCCCAGTGTAAGCAGAAGGAAGGAAATAGTGAAGATCAGAACGGAAATAAACAACTTGGAGAGCAAAGAAACAATTCAAAAGATCAACAAAACCAAGAGCTGGTTCTTTGAAAGGATAAACAAGATTGATGAACCTCTAGCGAGGCTCACCAAGAAACAAAGAGAGAAGACCCAAATAAACAAAATCAGAAATGAAAGAGGAGAAATAACAACAAACCCTGTGGAAATACAAAGGATTGTTAAAAAATACTGTTAACAACTCTATTCCAACAAATTGGACAACCTGCAAGAAATGGACAGTTTCCTAGAAAAATATAACCTTCCAAAACTCAAAGAGGAGGAATCTAAAAATCTTTATAGTCCAATAACTATGGAAGAAATTGAAGCAGTCCTCAAAAATCTTCCAGCAAATTAAATCCCGGGACCAGATGGCTACACAGGAGAGTTTTACCTAATATTCAAGGAAGAATTAGAACCTGTCCTGCTCAGACTACTCAAAAACATTCAAGAAGAAGGAACACTTCCAAACACCTTCTGTGAAGCCAGCAGCACCCTAATACCAAACCCAGATAAAGATAATACAATGAAAGAGAATTATAGGCCAATATCTCTCATGAACATAGATGCCAAAATCCTGAACAAAATTCTAGCAAATTGGACCCAGCCGTACATCAGAAATATCATACACTATGACCAAGTAGGATTCATCTCAGGAATGCAGGGATGGTACAATATCCACAAATCAATAAACGCGATACATCACATAAGCAAATTGAGAGATAAAAATCACATAGTCATATCAATTGATGCAGAAAAAGCATTTGACAAAATTCAACACCCTTTCTTGATAAAAACTCTCAGCAAAGTGGGAATAGAAGCCATATATGATAAACCCACAGCTAACATCATACTCAATGGGAAAAAATTAAAACCATTTCCCCTAAGAACAAGAAGAACACAGGGATGCCCACTCTCACCTCTCCTGTTCAACATAGTACTGGAAGTATTAGCCATTGCAGTTAGACAAGAGGAAGAAATGAAAAGCATCCAAATTGGAAAAGAAGAAGTAAAGCTCTCCTTATTTGCAGATGACATGATATTGTACATAAAAAACCCAAAGGACTCCATTCCAAAACTAATTGACTTAATTAATGAATTCGGCAATGTAGCAGGATACAAAATTAATGCTAAGAAGTCTGTGGCATTTCTATACACTAATAGTGATATTACAGAAAGAGAGACCAAAATAGCAATCCCATTTACTATTGCACCAAAAAAATTAAGATACCTAGGAATAAACCTAACTAAAGAGGTAAAAGACCTATATGCAGAAAACTACAGGACACTGAAAAAAGAGATAGAAGAAGATGTTAACAGAAGGAATAGCATACCATGCTCATGGATTGGGAGAATCAACATCATTAAAATGTCCAAAGCAATCCAAAGATTCAATGCACTACCCATTAAAATATCAATGACATATTTCACAGATCTAGAAAGAATTCTTCATACATTCATCTGGAACAAAAAAGACCACGTATAGCTCCAGCAATTCTGAGAAAGAAGAATAAAGTAGGTAGTATCTCAATACCACATTTCAAGCTATATTACAAAGCAACTGTTCTCAAAACAGCCTCGTCCTGGCACAAGAACAGGCATATAGAGCAATGGAATAGGATAGAGAACCCAGATATCCACCCAAACCACTATGCTCAACTATTATTTGACAAAGGAGGCATGAACATTCAATGGAGCCATGATAGGCTCTTCAATAAATGGTGTTGGGAAAATTGGACAGATACATTCAAAAAAATGAAACTGGACCACCAACTTACACCAAATACAAAAATAAACTGAAAAAGGATACAGGACTTAAACATTAGAAGGGAAACCATAAAAATAATTGAGGAATCCACAGGCTGCACAATCTCAGATATATGCCGAAGGAACTTCTTCACTGATATTGTTCCAAAGGCAATGGAAGCTAAAGAAAAAATAAACAAATGGGACTACATCAAAATAAAAAGCTTTTGCACAGCAAAAGAAACCATCAACAAAACAATAAGAAAGATCACTGTATGGGAGAACATATTTGCAAATGTTATCACTGATAAAGGTTTAATCTCCAACATCTACAGCCAACTTATACAACTTAATAAAAGGAAGATAAATGATCCAATAAAAAAAATGGACAACAGACCTAAATAGAACCTTTTTGAAAGATGACAGAAGGAAGGCCAAGAGACACATGAAAACATGTTCAAGGTCACTAATCATCTGAGAGATGCAAATCAAAACGACAATGCGATACCATCTTACACCTGTCAGAATGGCAATCATCAACAAATCAACAAAGGACAAGTGTTGGCGAGGATGCCGAGAAAAAGGAACTCTTGTGCACTGTTGGTGGGAATGCAGACTGCTGCAGCCACTGTGGAGAACAGTATGGAGTTTCCTCAAAAAACAAAAATGGATCCCCTTTTGACCCTGTAAATCCCACTCTTAAGAATTTATCCTAAGAAATCACAAACACCAATGAAAGGATTTATGCACCCCTATGTTCATAGCAGCACAATTTACAATAGCTATAATTTGGATACAGCCTAGGTGCCCTTCAGCAGATGAGTGGATCAATAAACTGTGGTACATCTACACAATGGAATTCTATGCTGCCATTAAAAAGAAGGAATTCTTACCATTTGCAGCAACCTTGTTGGAACTGGAGAACCTTATGCTTAGTGAAATAAGCCAGTCAGTGAAGGAAAAGCATCACATGATCTCCCTCCTTTGTGGATAATAAAGAACATTATAAACTAATGAACAAAAGAATAGATACAGAGGCAGTAAAGCATCAGACTGTGAAATTACAGCAGGAAAATTAAAGTTAGGTGAGGTAGATAAGAGATCAATCAAAGGACTTGTATGCATGCATATAAGCATAACCAATGAACATAGACACTGGGTGGTTGGGGTATGCCTGGGAGGGGGGTCAATGGGGAGATGTGTATAAAAAATTAATAAACTAAAAAAAAAGAATAAAAGAGAAAAAATTATGTACAAAAAAGTAAAAAAAAGAAATTAATGACACAGAGACAAAAAAAACATACAAAAGATTGATAGAACCAAGCGCTGGCTCTCTGAAAGGATAAACAAGATTGATGAACCTCTAGCCAGGCTCACCAAGAAACAAAGAGAGAGGACCCAAATAAACAAAATCAGAAATGAAAGAAGCAAAATAACAACAGACCCCACAGAAATATAAAAGATTGTTAAAAAATACTATGAACAAATCTGTTCAAACAAACTAAAAAAAACTAAAGGAAATGGACATATACCTAGAAAAATATGACCTTCCAAAACTCAGTCAAGAAGAATAAAAAATCTCAATAGCTGATAACTGTGGATGAAACTGAAGCAGTCATCAAATACCTTCCAGCAAACAAAAGCTCAGGCCAGGAGGCTTCACAGGAGAGTTTTACCAAACATTCATAGAAGACCTAAAACCTATCCTTCTCTGACTATTAAAAAAAAAAATTCAAGTGGAAGGTAACTTCCAAGATACTTCTATGAAGCCAGCATTACCCTGATCCTAAAACCAGATGAAGCAAACACAAAAAAAGAGAATTACAGACCAATATTCCTGATGAACATAGATGCTAAAATCCTCAACACAATCTAGTAAATTGGATCCAGCATTACATTAGAATGATCATATACCACGACCAAATGGGATTTATTCCAGGGATGCAAAGCTGGTATATCTCCAAATCAATAAACATGATACAGCACATAAACAAATTGAGAGACAAAAATCACATAATCATATCAATTGATGCAGAAAAGGCATTTGACAAAATCCAATATCCTTTTCTGATTAAAACTCTTAGCAAAGTAGGAATAGAGGAATCATACCTCAACATAATAAAAGCCTTATTTTACAAACCTACAGCTAACATCATTCTCAATGGGCAAAACCTAAAACAATTTCTCCTAAGAACAAGAACAAGTCAGAGATGCCCACTGTTGCCACCTCTGTTCTACAGAGTAATGGAATTGCTAGTCAACGTAATTAAACAACAAGAAGAAATAAAAGGCATTCAAATTGGAAAAGAAGATGTAAAATGGCCATTATTCTCAGATGACATGATATTCTACATAGAACCCATTAAAAAATTACTAGAACTAATAAGTTAATTGGGCAATTTAGGAGGTTAAAATATTAACACCAAGAAATCTATGGCTTTTTTAATATACAAATTATGAAAGCACAGAAAGAGAAACTAAAAATTAATCCCTTTTACTATTACAGAAAAAAATTAAGATACATAGGAATAAATTTAACCAATGAGGTATAGGACCTGTACTCAGAAAATTACAGGACACTGAAAAAAGAGATAGAGGAAGACATAAACAAGTGGAAGAATATACAGTGTTCATGGATTGGGAGAATAAACATCATCAAAATATCCAAACTACTAAAATCCATCTATAGATTCAATACAATCCACATTAAAATACCAATGGCATACTTCAAGATCTAGAACAAATTCTCCAGAAATTCATCTGGAATAACAAAAGTCCACAAATAGCTGCAGCGATCTTGAGAAGGAAGAACAAAATTGGAGGGATCACAATACCAGATTTCAAGCTATATTACAAAGCCACTGTTCTCAGAACTATCCGGTACTGGCACAAAAACAGACACACAGACCAATGGAACAGAATAGAGAATCCAGAGTTCAACCCAAGCCATATGCTCAATAAAATATTTTACAATGAGGCAAGAGCATTCAATGGAGTCAAGATATTCTAATCAATAAAAGGTACTGAGAAAATTGGACAGATACATGCAAAAAAAAAATGAAAATAGACCACCAACTTACACCATACACAAAAATAAACTCAAAATGTATAAAGATATTAAATGTAAGACAGGAAACCATAAAAATCCTAGAAGAACTGATAGGCAGCAAAATAGACATTTGTCAAAGCAATATATTTACTGATACAGCTCCTAGAGCAATGGAAACTAAGGAGAAAATAAATAAATGGGATTACATCAAAATAAAAAGCTTCTGCACAGTGAAAGAAATCATCAACAAAACAAGAAAGCCCACTTCATGGGAAAACATATTTTCCCATGTTATCTCTAATAAGGGTTTAATCTCCAAAATTTATAGGGAACTCATACAACTTAACAAAAGGAAGATAAACAATCCACTAAAAAAATGGGCAAAGGACCTAAATAGACACTTTTTGAAAGAAGACATACAGAAGCCTGAGAGACATATGAAAACATGCTCAAAGTCACTAAATCATCCATGAGATGCAAATCAAAACAACAATGAGGTACCATCTCACACCTGTAAGAATGACTATCATCAACAAATCAACAAATGACAAGTGCTGGAGAGAATGTGGAGAAAAGGAGCCCTGGTGCCCTGCTGGTGGGAATGCAGACTGGTGCAGCCACTGTGGAAAATAATATGGTGTTTCCTCAAAAAAATTAAAATGGAACTTCCATTTGATCCAGTAATACCACTTCTAGGAATATACCCCAAGAAAACAGAAAACACCAGTCAGAAAGGATATATACACCCCTATGTTCATAGCAGCACAATTTACCACAGCTAAGATTGGAAACAGCCTAAATGCCCATAGCACATGAGTAGATTAGAAAACAGCAGTACATTTACACAGTGAAATTCTATGCTGCTATATAAAAAAAGGAAGGAATTCTTACCATTTGCAACAGAATGGATGGAAATGGAGAGCATTATGCTAAGCAAAATAAGCCAGTCAGAGAAGGATAAATATCACATGATCTTACTCATTTGTGGAATGTACTAAACAACATAAACTGAGGAACTAAAATATAACCAGAGTCATAGAAGCATTGAACAGATTGTCCAACCTATGAAGGAAGGTGGGGGTGGGTGGTTAAGAGGTCAACCAAAGGACTTGTATGCAAACACATGAGCAAAATCCATGGACACAGATGGAGGTGAGTGTGAGGGCATGAGCTGGGGTTGGGGATGCCCAGGGAGAGGTCAATGGGGGGTGGAAAGGAAACTTATGTAATATATTAAATAATATAGAATTTAAATTTAAAAAAAATGTTGAAAGAGCTCAAGAAAATAAAAGAATACTACGCATTCCAGTTCATAGTCCTTATGCAGAAGGAATTATCTTTAAGAAGCATTTTCATGTATTTCCAATTTATTATGTCAGATGCCAAGCTTTTCAAGTATTTTACCCATCATCCCCTTCTCTAAACAAGCCCTTAATTTTAAGTATTCATAAGGAGATACAGTGATAATTAGATGCATCATTACACATGATTGTGATAACATTGTTCTGAAGCTGTGTCAAGTTCAAACATACATATTCACTGTAAATGAAAAACATATACTAACTAGAGGCCCAGTGTATGAAATTCATGCACAGGAAATGGGGTGTCCCTCAGCCCAGCCTGCACCCTCTCCAATCTGGGACCCCTTGAGAAATGTCCAACTGCCCATCCCTATGGATTGGGCCTAAACAGGCAGTTGGACAACCCTCTCACAATCCAGGACTGCTGGCTCCCAACTGCTCACCTGACTGCCTTCATGATTGCCCCTAAATGTTTCTGCCTGCCAGCCTAATCACCCTCTAATTACCCCCCTGCCAGCCTGATTGATGCTTAACTGCTCCCTTGCCAGCCTGTTTGCCCCTAACTGCCCTCCCCTGCAGGCCTGGGTCCTCCCAACTGTTTTCTCCGCCATCCTGGTCACCCCTTAATTTCCCTCCCTTGCAGGCTTGATTGCCCCCAACTGCCCTCCCTTGCTGGCCATCTTGTGGTGGCCATCTTGTATCCACATGGGGGCAGGATCTTTGACCACATGGGGGTGGCCATCTTGTGTGTTGGAGTGATGGTCAATATGCATATTACTCTTTTATTAGATAACATAGAGGCCTGGTGCATGAGTGGGGGCCAGCTTGTTTGCCATGAAAGATGTCCCAGATCAGGGTGGGGGTTACCTTGAGGTGTGGGACAGCCTGGGCGAGAGGCCTATGATGGTTTGCAGGCTGGCCATGCCCCCCAGTGACCCAAGAGGAGGCCCTGGTATCTGGGATTTATTTATCTTCTACAATTGAAACTTTGTAGCCTTGAGCAGAGGATTGGGCCCACCAGGGAAGGTAAAAAGTTTGGCTTCCTCCATCTCTGGGAGCAACTCAAGCCTCCTGCTATCTCCAGCTCCGTTGCTGCCACCATTTTTGATGGATTTTATCTTCTATCATTGAAACTTTGTAGCATTGAATGAGGCCTGGACTGCTTCCTGCTCTCCTTGGCCACAGCTATCTTGGTTGGTTTTATTTGCATGTTTGCTACTGATTGACTTTGTGGGCATGGCTTGTGGACATGGCTTATGAGTGTAATGGAGATAAGGTCAATTTGTATATTACTTTTTTATTAGATAGGATGATACTTTCATTCAAATTGGACATATCCAATTATAGTTTTGTAAATATCTTGTGTTGTAAATTTTATCCTCTCTGTGGATATTTTCAGAATATTTTGCAGAATACATTTTCCTTATAACTGTGAAAATTAGTTGTAATTACTTATTAATTGGGACACTTATTTATATAATCTGGCATCACTTGTTACATTAATTAAGGCAGTGTATGTTTCAAATATGCGTGCCCTTCCTGATAATTGCTGAGCTGATTGAGGGGTGCATATCTGTTTGGTATAATAAAATTTATATACTCTGTTGTTATTTTGGTGCTGTAATTTGCCTTTACAAACATGGAGCATTATGCCTAGTAAAGGGATATAAATAAATATTTAGTAATTTATTTATAATTCCAAAACTTACCAAGGTTCTGAAAACTGGAAGCCTTGTTTTATTATTCATTTGGCAACAAAAGCTAGCCTGATCTGAATTCTTATAATGGTAAAATGTGATCAGAACTGATATGAGCTCATTGAACTCACTTAGTGTGACTATTCACACATTTTACTGAATAAATATTGAATACATCACACTACCCCAGACCATGATGGGCTCTTATTACATAATACTTATATTATGTGAAATTGGCACTACCTTTCCTATCTGAAATCCACAACATTCTGAAACTCATTTGGTATGATATTTTCAAGTGATGGATTATGGGACTATGAAAGCTAGTACAATAAACTTTTGAAAATTTTTTTAAATGACTAAAATATCTATGAATTTAGAAATCTTACAAATTGACTCAGGAGGACATTCACAAATCACAATTATACTTTGTTGTAGGAAGCTTAGCAAAAAGTGAATATATGCAATATCAAAATTTAAGGATAATGTAATTTGGTAGGAAGGACTAATATTTTTGAAACATATTTTGAATTAAATTATAAATTAAATAATAACATATTTATAGCCACTAAAATATGGTTTACAAACTAGGAGAATAAGCTTATTAGAGCTACATAAATGTTTCAGATCTTTAAATTTAAACCTGGAGTTTCCCAACAGCAGTGTTACTGATATTTGAGTCCAGGAAATTTTTCTTATGAGTGGCTATACTGCACATTGTAAAATGTTTATCAGCATCTCAGGCCTCTACCCAGCAGAGTCCGCCAGCACATTTCCTGACCCCCATCTCCACTCTCAAGTTCCTACAAAAAAAAATATTTCCTGAGTTTTTTCCAGCAGAATTTAGTGCCTCCGGGGAACTCCCTTTGAATTCTGCTCTTATGTTGAAATAGGCTGACTGTTCTGCATGCCATTTCTGGGAATCCTTGGTATACTCAGAAGGTGTCCACATTTGGCTCTTGGCAACTTGTTTAAAACTTCAACAAATCCACAGTTTGTGGCTACCTCCACCGGGCTTGGCTGTGCATGGGAGGGGCCAACTGTGCTCTAGGGCCAGCTTTTTAGCAGCATGAGGCCTAGGGTGAGGTTAGCAAACATTCCAGGGTACCTCAGCATCTGCCTCCCCCTGCCTCTCTCCACCTGCCAGACAGCTGCCAAGCTTAGTCACTAAAAAGGCTTTTTGAAAGAGTTTTTGGTGGAATCAGGAGTCTGAGACTCTTGGGTCTCCTCTTGTGAGTGGGAGGTACCATGCAGATTTCAGGGAAGATGGTAGGTGTGTTCCCCATTCCAGAGCCACATGTCTGAATCTGTCCCAGAATATTTCTCTGACCTTGGCAGGGCAGAGGCCCTCCTGTGCAGTCTGGAGAGGTCTGCTGGAAGCTGGGGTTTTTTCTATCTGCTATTCCTTTGGGGGAAGTACCAGCCAGGTTCCTTGGACAGTAGAGGGAATGAACTCCATCCCAAAGCCAGTCACTGATTCCCCCCTGACACTGTCTAGACTCATAGCCTTGGTCTCTGCTGCTACCTCCTCAGCAGGGATCAATATGCAGGGTGGGGCAAGCTGTATCCCCAAAGGTGGGGTATTTGTCTTTCCCTAGGCTGTAGCTGCTAGGCAGGGCTTGTGCCTCTCAGGAGAAAATGGCCTGCATGGCTGCTGTGGTATGGGGGGTATGGAGCAGGGAGGGGGAAGTGGCAACTAAGCTCAGGTTTTCTCCATCTTTCCCCAATGCCTTGGACCACCCCAGCCTTCTCAGTCCACACCACCCTTTCTCCATGAAAACCTCAGGTGAGTGGCTACAAATGAAAATCATGTGCTCTAGTATTTATGTGTGTTTTTGTTTTTATTTTTTAAAGAAAAGGTGGCTTTATCTCCAAGTTCAATCTCTCTGTGGAGGTTAGAAGCCCTGTTGCCTTTCATGGTTGGATGTTATGTGGGCCACTGTTCTTGGTTCTGATGCTATAGCCCAGCCTAGAGTCTGGTGCTAGCTCCTCTTAGGGAAACCTCTGCAGTGTGCACACATACATTGCAGCTGAGATATCCCTCTTCACCTTAAGCCTCTGCCCATGGAGGCTAGGCCATGCCCTCTCACAATCCTGCCCTTCCTATCAGTCTCTACTTGTTTATGTCCTTCCTTGTTAAAAGTCTCCTCTTCACAGTCTTTGGTTGATAATTCAGGGTGAATGTTCCCAATTTAATTTTATTTCTATTTTGGTTCTGGGAGGAGGTGCAAGAAAGATCCACATACTCTGTTGCCACCCCCTTCCGCCCACCCCCCAAAAAAAAGCACACCAAAAAACAAAAACAGTCATAACCAACTCCTGTATAAGACTTCATAGTTCATAGTTTGTGAAAGCAGTTTCACATGTATGCTGTTATTTTTAAATAATCACAGAACAATATCAGATGAATAAACTAGCAACTGGGGAGATTAAGAAATTTGCCCAAACTGAATAGTTAATAAGTGACAAGCTATTAATAACTGTGCTGAACAGACTGCTCAACCAAATTATTCCTTTAACATCATTATAAAAAAAGTATTGGGTCAATGAGACATGATGCAGATTACCTCTGTGTTGTTTTTTTTAAGGTAAACGATGTATTTTGAAATATGTGTTAAATCATTCCAGCACACATAGCAGATGATTGCTTATGAATCCTCTCCTCTCTGCTCCTAAGCCATCATTCATAGGCATGCCAGTTAGAATCATGTGTTTTCATACTTGTAAGTGTTGCTAGGCAATGATTCTTGTGGGTAAGAAAAAAAAAAGCAACATAGGCTGGTTTTAATAAGCTTGTGGAATAGAGATCACTTTGTGGTTTCTTACTAAAATCCACAAGTATAAAATCACATAAAATAATTCCAAATTTATATTTTAAAGTGGAATACTACAATGAAGTACACTAAGAATAATCCAGGAAAATTAGCATTAACCTAGGAAATTAGTTTTCAATAGTCCCAGCTGTTTAAAATTCTGTTTGGAGAACAGGTAGGATCACATTGCTTAACTGCATAAGAATTCATTTGAGATTTAAATCTTCATGGAGTTTATTTGACACTGAGCCTGATAAGAAGCAGCACAGTTACTAAAGTGGGTGCACAGCCTGTCCCAGCTCTTTTCCAAATCATTATTGACAATTCCAATGAAACCTGGAGGACTCACCACATTACTGATGCAATTTCATTCTCAAATGTCACATTTATGTCAAGTTGTTTATTCCCAAGAGATATTGTAATTCACAGTTCATAGACATAATTTTCTTATCCATCAAACTAAAATGATTAAGTAGTATTTTGTATGACAACTATATTCTATATCATTATTTTTATAAGCACACACACTATTACACATTTGTAATAGTCAAAATCAGAGCATTTTAACAAAAAATTAAAAAGGTTAGTTGATTTGATTCCCTATCTGCCACATATAAATCCTTAACTGAAAAATAACTGTTTTCACCTACTTAAAATTTTAATATATATCATGACAACATAAAAATATAAGTGTACTACTTAAAACAGTTTTATTAGGCACCCCAAAACCTGACATTTCCTACATTCTGGGTTAGTTTTGTTTTTCAGTAAGTATTTTTTTAGAGCTCTTTCAGATTCACAACAAAATTGAAAGGAAAATACAAAGATTTCCCATATACCCCCTGCCTGCACATACACATAGCCACTCCCATTACCCACATCCCCCACCAGAGTGATACATTTCCTACGATTAATGAACCTACATTGACACTTTTGATCATGCAAAGTCCAAATTTTACATTATGATTCATTCTTGGTGTTGAACAGTCTACAGATTTAGACAAATGAATAATGACATATATTCATCATTAGGGTATTATATAGTGTTTTCCCTACCATAAAAATTTTCTGTGTGCAACCTATTCATCTTTAGCCTCCACATCCCTAGAAATCACTGAGCTTTTAACTGTCTCCATAGTTTTGCCTTTTCCAGAATGTCATACAATTGGATTTATACAATATGTAGCCTTTTCAGATTGGCCTTTTTAATTTAGTAACTAAAGGCCCAGTGCACAAAATTAATGTAAGGGTGGGGAAGGGGGTCCCTCAGCCTGGCCTGCACTTTCTAGCAGTCCAGGATCCCTCACTACTTACCACCTGCCTGCTTGCTGCTCCTTAGAGGTGGGAGAGTTCAGGTTCTGGCTGAGCAGTGTTCCCCCTGTGGGAGTGCACTGACCGCTAAGGGCCAGCTCCTGCATTGAACATCTGCCCCTGGTGATCAGTGCACATCATAGTGACCGGTCGTTCTGGTCATTCTGCCATAACAGTCACTTAGGCTTTTATTATATAGAGTAGAGACCTGGTGCACAAATTTGTGCATAGGTGGGGTCCCTTGGTCTGGCCAGTGATTGGGGCCGATAGGGGCCTGCCAGGGGTAGGGACCATGGAAGGTTGGCTGGCCGTGGGAGGTTGGCTTTGGGAGCACACTGAACACCAGGGCAGGGGGCAGAAGGAGGCAGCTCCTCCATCGAGCATCTGCCTCCTGGTGGTCAGTGTGTGTCATAGTTACTGGCTGGTCATCTGGTTGTCATGGTCGCTTAGGCTTTTATATACACTGAGTGGCCAGATTATTATGTGTTCAGAGATCATAGTAATCTGGCCACTCAGTGTATATAAATATGTATTGAAGTTGCCTTCCTGTATTTTAATTGCTTGCTAGCTCATTTCCCTTTAGGGGTGAATAATATTCCATTGTCTGTATGTACACAGTTCATAGGCATGGGCAAAGTGGTTTACAGTTGTAAATATGGAAAGCACATAGTTAATAAAGCTATTGAAATATTGTAATCTGCATGTATTTTTCCATATGAACAACTGTAAACTTACTTTTGCCTAACCCTGTATTTCTCCATTTGTCTACTAAAGGACATCTTAGCTGCTTCCAATCATAGGTAGTTCTGAATAAAGATGCCATGATATCCATGTGCAAGGTTTTGTGTGGCTTAGATTCCAAAGAGTGCTATTGCTCGATTGCATGATAAGGTTATATTTAATTTTACAAAAACTTGCCTTCCAAAGTTGCAGTATCATTTTGTATTTCCACCAGTAATGAATGAGAGTTTCATTGCTACCCATGTTGCCAGCATTTGTTGCCAGTGTTCCAGGTTCCAATAAGTAGGTAATGGTGTTTTGCTGTTATTTTAATTTTCAATTCCCTGATGGCATGGTGTGGAGCATCTTTTTTTATACTTACTTGCCACTGGGTATGTTCTTTGGTGAGGTGTCATTTAAGGTATGTGGCCAGTTTTTGAATTGAATTTTTGTTTCCTTATTGTTTAGTTTTAATTATTTGTGTATTTCAGATAATAGTCCTTTATCATATTTTTTTTGTAAACACTTTCTTTCAGGGTGTGATTTATCTTCTCATTCTTTTCAAATATTTTTTTCTTATTTTTTAGAGACAGAAGAAAGGAGAGGGAGAGAGAGAAAAAAAATATTGATGTAAGAGTGAAACATTAATCAGCTGCCTCCTGCATGCCCCCTACAGGGAATAATGCCTACAAGCCAAGCATGTGCCTTGACCAGGAATTAAACTGGCAACTTTTCAGTGCATGAGATGATGCCAACCAATCAAGCCATACCAGCTAGGGCTTTCTTCTAATTCTTTTGACAGAATAAAACTGTTCAATTTTAATGAAGTCTGACTTACCTATTATATCATTCATGGAATGTACTTTTTGTGTTGTATCTAAAAAGTCATTGCCATAATCAAGGTCTTCTAGGTTCTCTCATATAGTCTTCTAGAAATTTTTTAGTTTATCATTTTACAACTAGAGGCCAGGTGCATGAAATTTATGCATGAGGGGGGTCCCTGCACCCTCTCCAATCTATGACCCCTCAAGGGATGTCTGACTGCTCATTTAGGTCCAATCTCACAATCCAGAACTGCTGGCTCCCAACCACTCCCCTGCCTGCCTGTCAGATTGCCCCTAATTGTTTCTGCCTGCCAACAAGATCAATCCCTAACTACTCCCCTGCCAGCCTGGTTGACACCTACCTGCTCCCCTGCTGGCCCAATTGTCCCTAACTGTCCTCCTTTGCAGGCCTGGTCACCCCTAACTGCCTCCCTTGCCAGCCTGGTTGCCCCTAACTTCCTTCCCCTGCTAGCCTGGTTGCCCCAACTTCCCTGCCCTATAGGCCTGATTGCCCCTAACAGTCCTCCCCTGCAGGCCTGGTCACCCCACTGCCCTCCCCTGCTGGCCCAGTCACCCCTAACTTCCCTTTCTTGCCAGCCTGGTCACCCATATCTGCCCTCCCCTGCCAGCCTGGTTGCCCCCAATGGCCCTCCCCTCCAGGCCTGATCACCCACAACTGCCCTCCCCTGCTGACAATCTTGTGGAAGCCATCTTGTGTCCACACAGGGGTGGCCATTTTTGACCACATGGGGACGGCCATCTTGTGTGTTGGAGTGATGGTCAATCTGCATATCACTCTTTTATTATATAGGAGGATTAGGTCTGTGATCCATTTTTAGTTAATCTTTGTAAAAGATATAAGGTTTATATATAGCTTCACTTTTTTTGCATGTAGATATTCTATTGTTCCAGAATCATTCGTTGAAAATATTGTATTGCCTTTGTGCCTTTGTGACTATACTTGTGTGGGTCTATTTCTGAACTCTTGGTTATATTCCACGAGCAATTTGTCTATTCTTTTGCCAACATCATATTCTCTTGATTATGTAGCTTTATAGTAAGTCTTGCAATCAGGTAGCATCAGTTCTCCAACTTTGTTCTTATTCAATATTGTGTTAGCTATTTTTGATCTTATGATTCTTGATATAAACTTGATAGTGCTGGTATGCAGTGGCTCCCGGCACTTTATTATCTATGTAATGTCCATAGGATCTGTAGTGTTGCACCCCTCTTTCATTTCTGATATTAGTAACTTGTATCTTCTCTCTTTCTCAGTTAGTCAGCTAAAGATTTATCAATTTTATTGGTCTTATCAAAGAACCACCTTTTCATTATTGATTTTGTTTTTTTAATTTTATTAATATATATAAAATAATGTACTGGGATTTTGATTAGCAATGCATTAGATCTATAGATCAAGTTTGAAAGACCTGACATCTTTACAATATTGTCTTCCTATCCATGAACATGAAATATCTCTCCACTAATTAAGTCCTTTTATATTTTATAGAGTTTTATAGCTTTCTTCATATATATATATATATATATATATATATATATATATTACATGTTTTATTAGATTTATGATTTATACTTACCTATTTTATTTTGGGGTTGATAACGCACATGCTATCATATCTTTATTTCAAATTCCACTTGTTCATTGTTGATATAGAGGAAAGCAATTGAATTTGAATTTTCTACATTAATTTTGTATCCTGAAAAATTGCTATAATTGCTTATATTTCCAGGAAATACTTTTTTCTAATTCTTTCAGATTTTCTATATGCCATCTATGGGAAAAAAAAGAGGTAGTTTTATGGCTAACTCTACAATCTATATACATTTTATTTCTTTTTCTTATTTCATTGCATTAATCAAAACTTAAAGTATGATGTCAAAAGAAATGATAAAGAAATATTCTTGCTTTGTACCTGATCATGGCTGGGAGGGTTGCAGGGTTTGCTTAAGTTTCTCATCAGTAAGCATGTTAGTGGTAGGTTTTCTCTAGCTATCTTTATCAAGTTGGATAATTTCCTCTCTATTCATACTTTGAGTTTTCATAATGAATGCATGTTAGATTGTGCCAAATGCTTTTCTTGCATCTATAGATATGGTAATGTGATTTTTTTTAACTTGTAGTTGTGATGGATTACATTAATTAATTTTCAATGAACTAGTTTTGCTCCTGAGCAAATCCCATTTGATTATTATGTATAATTCTTTTTATATATTGTAGGACTCAATTTACTAGAATTTTTTGAGTGTTTTGCATTTATGTTCATGAGGAATATTGATTGTAGTTTTATCTTACTGTAATGTTTTTTCTGGCTTTGGTAATTCCATTCTCATGGAATGAGTTTGGAAGTATTCTGTCTGCTTCAATGCTATGCAAGAGATTTTAGACAATTGGCATAATTTCTTCCTTAATGTTTAGTATAATTTACCAGTGAATGTATCTGAGCCTGGTGCTTTTTATTTTGAAGGTTATTAATTATTTATTCAATTTTGTAATAGATACAGTCATATTCCGATTGTTAATTTCTTGTGTGAATTTTGGTAAATTGTGTCTTTCAGTAAATTGGCCCATTTCATCCAGGTTATTGAATATGTGGGCATAGAATTGTCCATAATATTCCTTTATTGCCACGACCTGTACGGTGATATTTAGGATCTGCAGGAGGGGCCAATTCACAAATGAAAATGCTAGAAAAAATATGAATTAATAAGGGGTGGGGGCCAGGTGGAGACTCTTCCTTGAAGAGTGACATTGAGTCCTGGCCTTGTCAGCTTTTATTCAAATTTAGATACATATCTTGCCCTCAGTAAAGCACGGCAGGCATGTAGCAGAAAGACAGTCTCAAAGGTCAGTAAAGATCAATGAGGTCCAGTAAACATTTACTTGGAGGCTATCAGGTCAGGAAATTGCTTCGAGCCACCACAATCTCAACCCAAACAATTGGTGCCTAGCATAAGCCCTGCTAATGCTCAAGGTCCATCAGCCTCCCAAGTTCTTTGGTGCTCATGCTCATTCATGATAGTGCTGGTGTGCAGTGGCTTCCGGCACTTTATTATCTATGTAATGTCCATAGGATCTGTAGTGTTGCACCCCTCTTTCATTTCTGATATTAGTAACTTGTATCTTCTCTCTTTCTCAGTTAACCAGCTAAAGATTTATCAATTTTATTGGTCTTATCAAAGAACCATCTTTTCATTATTGATTTTGTTTTTTTTAATTAATTTCTATTCTAATTTTTCCTTATTCTCTTCTGCCTCTTTGGGTTTAAGGATTTTATTTGCTCATTTTATTTTGGTTTTCTAAGTTGAAAACTGAAGACTAAGATTATTGAGTTTATATCTTTCTTCTCTAATGTATGCATTCAATGCCATAAATAAGTACTATTTGGGTTGTATTCTAAGACAGGTAAGATAGAAACCAGTTCTTTTGGAGGTCCCTAACAAAAATTGGGGTGCTAAACATGTGAAGTAGCTCTTTCCTCCTGCAGGAGAAACTGGAAAGTTGATTGTGTGGTATGTGCCAGGCACAGGAATTCTGATGACAGTGTATCCCAAAACTTCATACTGACTTGTGTTTAATCTTGCATTTATTTGGAGTGTAATTGTCTTTCAATTACTTTCTGGATTTCTTAAAAAGATAATTTGCCCATGAATTGTTGCTGAATAAGTGTGTTTATTGAGGGAAGAAGAGTCTAGGACTCCTTACTCTATCATCTTATTGATGTCCCTCTCCTTAATAATTTTTATAATATACTTTATTGTAATATTTCAGAGTAAAGAACTTTAGCACATATGTTTGTTTCCAAGCTTGAGGGCATACTACAACTATTAAATGACTTATTTCATCTAATTTTATTGTTCCTCCACAATTACAGCAATTTCATTTATAAGTTTGTGGGTTTATAAATTCCAAATGGCCAAGACCAGTTTGGCTCAGTGGATAGAGCATCGGCCTGCGGACTGAAAGGTCCCAGGTTCGATTCTGGTAGGGGGCATGTACCTTGGTTGCGGGCACATCTACAGTGTGGGGCATGCAGGAGGCGGCTGATTGATGTCTCTCTCTCATTGATGTTTCTGACTTTCTATCCCTCTCCCTTCCTCTCTGTAAAAAATCAATAAAATATATATATAAAAAAAAGAATAAATTCCAAGTGAAAGATCTAACTAACCTAATGTATTACTGTTCCATTAAACTTGTCAAATCCATTATTGTATTTCTTCATCAAATAATTCCTCTTACCCTACAGTTTTTGCACTTGGAATAGTGGAACAAAACTGAACTGGGTGGTTAGAGATGACTCATTCATCCTGACTCCACCAATATAGTTATAGGAAGTAACTTTGAGCCACAGTGTCTTAATCTGAAAAAAGGAACATAACAAGATGTGAACTACTTTTCTTACCTAGTTGTCATAGAGAAGATTTAAATAAAGTGTTGCTTCTAAAACACACACTTAAAATATATGCCGGAACCGGTTTGGCTCAGTGGATAGACCATCGGCCTGGGGACTGAAAGGTCCCAGGTTTGATTCCAGTCAAGGGAATGTACATTGGTTGCGGGCACATCCCCAGTAGGGGGCGTGCAGGAGGTGGCTGATCGATGTCTCTTTCTCCATGATGTTTCTGTCTTTCTATCCCTTTCCCTTCTTTTTTGTGAAAAATCAATAAAATATATTTTAAAAAATGTATATATATATATGTATTTTTACTTAATATTACTTTCTTTACATTCCAAAGTGTATAATTTTTGTATTTCCTCCAATTCATGTTTTTAAATCACCCTAAAGTAGCAATATTTCCTAAAAATATGTTTAAAATATTGCATCCTAACAATTTTCTTATTCTAACAAGGTATTATAAACATTATTCATTACATAGATATGAATATCAAATTCTTAGGAAGTATGAATAATATTCATTATATTTAGTAAAAATAGAAAAGTATATAAATTATTTAAAAACATGAATCAAAATGATCCTGTCTTCTATTTACATAACTTCCAGCCAACAGCAATTGATAGCAATATCATTGAATCTTACCTATATCTGTCACATGAAATAGCTGCTAACCATCCTCAAATAACTCATGCTCCAAAAAGCAAAATCTCACTTTTCTCAAAGGGAAGCTTCACAAATAAAGGTAACCTTCCAGCTATTGTTTTCACACTGACCAAAGTTTCAGGTCAATTGATGAATAAAAGAAAGCAAAAGAAACTGCAAATAACTGAGGTTTTTTTTTTTAATTATACTCTATCAGAGGCATATAACATGTAAATTATAGTTTATACGTTGGTAAAAACACTGCTAATCTTAAAAAATATATATGTCATATGAGCTTCTTTATATTTTATTTCCAGTGACCATTACAGTATATGTAAGATTAGGGAATATTTAACAGATCTATTTCAATGACTAACCAGCACTAAAAATGTATCATGTCCAAAACTAAATTTGTGCTTTTTCTCATATCCAATTCTTATCCCCTTATCATTGCAGTGCTCTTTAAAACTGAAAATGTTATCAACAATCATACAACTATGTAAATTTAAAATTAGAATAATTTTTGACACCTTCCTTGCTTTCAACTCTAATAAATTTCTTATTACCTTGATTCTTGTGTGATGTACTAATTTTTGTCCATCACACAAGCCATACTGACTCTTTGAAATGACTTGACATTCCACTAGTGTGGATTCTTTAAGGTTTATGGGAAATAAGGCCTACTGAAAACAAGTCATTTAATTCCACAACTGAATTTCTCTGGGCTCTCTGTATCAAAAGTCCCCAAAGATATACTGTGATTAAATTTTATTTTACTTTATTTGTTTTTTTTGTTTGTTTGTTTGTTTGTTTTAGTTATGATGTAGGTATGTTTGTATTGTTTTTCATTTTTCTCATTTTCTCCAATCTATCTTCAAGTAAGTATCTTGGACATTCTTTGTATTCCATTTTTATTTATCTCCACTTTTTTAATGTATCTCTTTGTATAGTATTTTCAGTGGTTACTCTAGGGATTAAACTATACATATATAGTTTATCACAGTTCACTAGTACCAACATTTACATTTTCAAGTGGAATGTAGGTACTTAACCACCATATAAGTCCATTTATCCTCTCCCCTTTCATACAATTGTCCTATGTATTACCACTACATACAATGAGCACCACATAAGACAATGTTATCAATTTTTCCTTTAACTTTTAAATAATAACTCAATGATACACTGGTCTTCCATAACAAGCTCAGTGTGTACACACCTGCTTGTTTACTCAACATCCAACAATCTATGAATTTAAGATGTTAATCACTTTCTTTAAATTTTAAGAATTCAAATAGGAAAATAGAGTATGTAGAAATATTTAATGACCTCTTAACTTATCCCATTTAAAATATTAAGATTATTTTCTACAATAGAGAGATCATATTATATTTTGTTTTGTGTTGTGTTTATTTGTTCTTTAAAAAATTTTTTTACCATATTTCTCTCACTGATCATGGTTGTTATGCAAAGAGAAAATGAATTGAATTATAAATGTATCACATCTATGCCAAAACTGATTTGGTTCAGTGGATAGAGAGTCAGATTTTGGACTGAAAGGTCCCGGGTTTGATTCCAGTCAAGGGCATGTACCTTGATTGTGGGCACATCCCAAGAGGCAGCTGATCAATGTTTCTCTCTCATCAGTGTTTCTAACTCTCTATCCCTCTCCCTTCCTCTCTATAAAAAATCAATAAAACATATTTAAAAAAATAAATGTATCACATCTATAAATCCTGAGAGAGAGAGAGAGAGAGAGAGAAAGAGAGAGAGAGAGAGAGAGAGAGAGAGAGGGAGAAGGGAAGCAACTCTAAAACAATCTGAAATTTCAGGTAATGCAAATTAATACAACTGACTCTTAAACAACATAGACAATATAGACAATAGTTGGAAATGCACTGTAGCACAATTTAAATTAAAATAGAGTTGACTTGTTGAAACTGGTTTGGCTCAGTGGATAGAGCATCGGCCTGCAGACTAAAGGGCCCCAGGTTCGATTCCGGTCAAGGGCATGTATCTTGGTTGCGGGCACATCCCGAGTAGGGTTCATGCAGGAAGCAGCTGATCGATGTCTCTCTCTCATCGTTGTTTGTAACTCTCTATCCCTCTCCCTTCCTCTCTGTAAAAAATCAATAAAATATATTTAAAAATAAATAAATAAAATAGAGTTGACTCTTATAGTTTATACATTAAAATATTGCATCCTAACAATTAAAAAGTGGAGTAGCAGAACAAAACTGAACTGGGTGTGAATTATGTGTGTTCACTTATCAATAAATACATTTAGTCCTGTAAATTAACTTTTTCTTCCTTTTGATTTTCTTAATAAAATTTGCTTAATTGTAAACATACAATATACAATACATATACAAAATATGTATCAAAAATCTACTGTTAAGGGAAAAAAATGATGGCAGAATAGACGGATGTCTCAGGAGCCTTGTCACTAAAACAGACATTAAGAACAGCTTAGGGTCACACTGGGAGTGTTTGTTGGCAAGTTAAGGGATAGTTATCCTCCAGGAGAAGGTGGGGGACTGCTGGACGGGGCTCCCCTAACCAGGCAGCCCCACAGCGACAAAGTTTATTCTCCTGGAGCCACCAACGCGAATGCAGAGACCTTGCCATCTTTCAGGGGAAAGTGGATGTTTACGGAACACTGAAAAGCTACAGCTGCAGAACCCACTGAAAAGCCGGGGGACCCAGAGCACCATTCCCCAATCAGCTCAAACACTCAGATTCAGAGGAGCTCCACACGCCACATGGAAAGGTCAGATTTCATCTGGGATAAGAAGAGAGAACTACATAACCAGACATCCAGAGAAGAAAGACCATGGGCAGACAAAGAAACAGCCCACATATGAAAGAAAAGCAGGCATCACCAGAAAAGGAAGTAAACGAAATAAAAGCAAACAACCTGCCAGAGAAAGAGTTTAGAGAAATGGTCATAAGTTGGCTGAAAAGATTGGAAGACAAATTCTACAATATGAATAAGAATCAAGAGGAAATTATAAAGAATCAAGAAGAAATGAAAAGTGACATCGCTGCTGTAAATAACTAAATAGAAAGCATCAAAAGTAGACTAGAAGAAGCAGAGGACCACATCAGTGAACTAGAAGACAAGGTAGGAAAAATACACAAGTACAGCAGCTTCTAGGAAAAAAAAAATTTAAAAAGCAAGAGGAGAGCCTAATGGAACTTTGGGATAACACAAAACAAAACAAAATCAGCATAATCGGGGTTCCAGAAAGAGTAGAAACTGAGCATGGAATAGAAAAGCTGTTTGAAGAAATAATGACAGAAAACTTCCCTGATAAAGGAAGGAAAAAAACCACACAAATCCAAGAAGCTCACAGAGTCGCAAGCAAAATGAAGCCCAACAAACCAACATCAAGGCACATTATAATTAAATTGGCAAACATCAACAACAAAGTAAGAATCTTAAAAAACAGCCAGAAAGAGACAGAAAACTACCTACAAAGGAACCCCCATCAGACTAGCAACTCATTTCTCAACAGAAACTCATCAGGCCAGAAGGGAATGCAATGAAATATACAAAGTCATGCAAAGGAAGGGTCTGAATCCAAGAATACTTTACCCAGTAAGGCTTTCAATCAAAATTGAAGGTGAAATCAGAAGCTTCACAGACTAAAAAGAACCAAGGGAATATATTGCCACCAAACCAGCAATGCAAGAAATGTTAAAGGGTCTGCTGTAATAAAAATAAAATAGGAAGCAAAGAAGGAACACGGGGGTAAAGACTAAAAATGGTGACAGATAAGTACCTACCAATATTAACTTTAAATGTAAATGGATTAAATGCTTCAATCAAAAGACATAGGGTAACAGATTGGATAAGAAAACATAACCCTTATATCTGCTGTCCACAAGAAACCCACCTCACAAAAAGAGATGCACACAGACTGAGGGTGAAGGGATGGAAGACAGTTTTTCAGGCAAATGGAAATTTAAAAGAAAAAAGCTGAGGTTGCAATATTTATATCTGAAAAATTAGATCTCAAAGTGAAGGACATAACAAGAGATAAGGAATGCCACTTCATAATACTAAAGGGAGCAATGCAACAAGAAGAAATAACTCTGGTAAACATAAATGCACCAAATACAGGAGCACCCAAATACATAAAACAACTCCTGGAGGATATCAAGGGAGAGATTGACAGCAATACAATCATAGTAGGAGACTTTAATACCCCATGTCACCACTGGACAAATCCTCTAAACAAAAAATCAGCAAAGAAACATCAATCCTCAATGACTCAGGAGACCAGAAGGAATTAATTGACATCTTCAGAACATTTCACCTCAAAGCCACAGAATATACATTCTTCTCAAGTGCACCTGGGTCATTTTCAAAGATAGACCATATGTTGGATCATAGGAAAAGTCTCTTCAAATTCAAGAAGATAGAAATCATATCAAGCATTTTCTCAAATCACTGTGGCATGAAACTGAAAATCAACTACAATAAAAACAATACAAAGAAATCATACACATGGAGACTAAACAGCATGCTATTAAACAACAACTGAGTAACCAGAGAGATCAAGGAAGAAATAAAAAACATCATGACAACAAATGACAATGACAAAAAAACAATACAAAATTTATGGAACACAGTCAAAGCAGTCATGAGAAGGAAGGTCATAGCTCTATAAGACTACTGCAAAAAACAAGAAACAATGGTAATAAATTACCTAACTCTACAACTCAAAGAGCTAGAAAGAGAGCAACAAGAAAAGCCCAGTGTAAGCAGAAGGAGGGAAACAGTAAAAATCAGAGCGGAGATAAACAACATAGAGACCAAAGAAACAATTCAAAAGATCAACAAAACCAAGAGCTGGATCTTTGAAAGGATAAACAAGATTGATAGACCTATAGCCAGGCTCACCAAGAAGCAAAGAGAGAAGACCCAAATAAACAAAATCAGAAACCAAAGAGGAACCAAAACTGGTTTGGCTCATTGGATAGAGCGTCGGTCTACAGACTGAAAGTCCCAAGGGCATGTACCTTGGTTGGCGGCACATCCCCAGTAGGGGGCATGCAAGAGGCAGCTGATCGATGTCTCTCTCTCTCATCAATGTTTCTAACTCTCTAACCCTCTTCTTTCCTCTCTGTAAAAAAATCAATAAAATATATTTTAAAAAAAAGAAAAGAAAAGAAACCAAAGAGGAGAAATAACAGACCTGCCGAAATACAAATAATTGTTAAAAAGTACTATGTAAAACTCTATTCCAACAAAAAGCACAATCTGCCGGAAATGGACATATTCCTAGAAAAATGTAACCTTCTATACTCAATCAGGAAAAATGTAAGCATCTCAATAGTCCAATAACTACAGAAGAAATTGAAGCAGTCATCAAAAGGCTTCCAGCTAACCAAAGCCCAGGACCATATGGCTACACAGGAGAGTTTTACCAAACATTCAAGGAAGAATTAAAGCCTATCCTCCTGAGACTATTCAAAAATATTCAAGAAGGAACATTTCCAAACACCTTCAATGAAGCCAGCCAGCATCACCCTAATACCAAAACTAGATAAAGACAACACAATGAAAGAGAATTACAGGCCAATACCCCTCATGAACATAGATGCCAAAATCCTCAACAAAGCAAATTTATCCAGCAGTACATCAGAAAGATCATATACCATGACCAAGTAGGATTTATCCCAGGAATGCAAAGATGGTACAAATCAATAAACATGATACATCACATAAACAAATTGAGAGATAAAAATCACATAGTCATATCAATTGATGCAGAAAAAGCATTTGACAAAATCTAACACCTTTTTTGGATAAAAACCCTCAGCAAAGTGGGAAAGAAGGATCATACCACAACATCATAAAAGCCATATATGATAAACCCACAGCTAACATCATACTCAATGGGCAAAAACTAAAACTATTTCCCCTAAGAACAGGAACAAGACATGGATGCCTACTCTCACTACTCCTGTTTGACATAATACTGGAAGTATTAGCCATTGCAATTAGACAAGAAGAAGAAATAAAAGGCATCCAAATTGGAAAAGAAGAAGTAAAGTTGTCCTTATTTGCAGATGACATGATACTGTACATAAAAAAACCCATGGACTTTAAGTATAATATCCAAACACTATTATACTTAAAAAATGAATTAGGCAATGTAACAAGATACAAAATTAATGCCAACAAATCTATGGAATTTCTATACACTAATAGTGAAATTACAGAAAGAGATACTAAAAAAAGCAATCCCATTCACCATCGCACCAAAATAATTAAGATACCTAGGAATAAAACTAACTAAGGAGGTAAAAGACCTATACGCAGAAAACTACAAGACACTGAAAAAAGAGTTAGAGGAAGACATAAACAGATGGAAGATCATACTGTGCTCATGGATCGGAAGAATCAAGATCATTAAAATGTCCATATTACCCAAAGTAATCTATAGATTCAATGCACTACCCATTAAAATACCAATGCCATATGTCACAGACCTAGAAATAACTTTCCAAAGATTCATCTGAAACAAAAAAAACCCTGAATAGCCACAGCAATCCTGATAAAGAAGAATAAAGTAAGTGGTATCTCAATATCAGATTTCAAGCTATATTACAAAGCAACTGTTCTCAAAACAGCCTGGTACTGGCACAAAAACAGACATATAGACTAATGGAATAGAATAGAGAATCCAGATATCCACCCAAACCACTATGCTCAATTAATATTTGACAAAGGAGGCATGAACATACAATGGAGTCCAGACAGTCTCTGTAATAAATGGTGTTGGGCAAATTGGACAGATACATGCAAAAAAATGAAACTAGAGCACAAACTTGCACCATACACAAAAATAAACTCCAAATGGATACAAGACTTAAACATTAGATGGGAAATCACAAAAAACTAGAGGAATCCACAGGCAGCACAATCTCAGACATATGCCGAAGGAACTTCTTCACGGATACTGCTCCAAGGGCAAGGGAAGCTAATGAGAAAATAAACAAATAGGACTACATCAAAATAAAAAGCTTTTGCACAGCAAAGGAAACCATCAACAAAACAACAAGAAAGCCCACTGTATGGGAGAACATATTTGCAAATGTTATCACTGATAAAGGTTTAATCTCCAACATCTACAGCCATCATATACAACTTAATAAAAGGAAGATAAATGATCCAATAACAAAAAATGGGCAACAGATTTAAATAGAAGCTTTTCAAAAGAAGAAAGAAGGAAGCCAAGAGACACATGAAAACATGCTCGAAGTTGCTAATTATCCAAGAGATGCAAATCAAAACGACAATGCAATACCATCTCACTTCTGTCAGAAAGGCAATCATCAACAAATTAACAAATGACAAGTGTTGGCGAGGATAAGGAGAGAAAGGAACCCTCGTGCACTGCTGGTGGGAATGCAGACTGGTGCAGCACTGTGGAGAACAGTATGGAGTTTCCTCAAAAAACTAAAAATGGAACTTCCATTTTACCCAGTAATCCCACTCTTAGGAATATATCCTCAGAAACTAGAAATACCAATCAGAAAGGATTTATGCACCCCTATGTTCATAGCAGCGCAATTTACAATAGCTACAATTTGGAAACAGCCTAGGTGCAAGTCAACAGATGAGTGGATCAGAAAACTATGGTGCTTCTACACAATGGAATTCTATGCTGCCATAAAACAGAAGAAAATCTTACTATTTGCAGTAACCTGAATTGAACTGGAAAGCATTATGCTAAGTTAAAGAAGCCAGTCAATGAAGGAGAAACACCATATGATCTCACTCATTTGTGGATAATTAAGAACATTATAAACTGATGAACAAAAAGAGGCAGTAATGCATCAAACAGACTGTCAAATTACAGCAGGAAGTTTAGGGAGAGGTGGGGTAAATAAGAGATCCACCAAAGAATTTGTATGCATGCATATAAGCATAACCAATGAACACAAGACACTGGGGGGTTAGGGTATGCCTGGGAGTTGGGGAGCAATGCGAAGATATGTATACATGTAATACATTAAAAAACAATCTACTGTTTATGTTATTAGTACTTAAGTTTTGGAGGAATCAAGAGTTATTAAAGATACTTGTAATTTTTAGTTTGGGTAATACCTTCAATATTTCTACTCTTTTCAAAAAACTAAAGATATATAGCTAAATAGAGTGAAATTTAAAATTGTTATGCATTTTTCTGTTACTTTACCAATAAAACTCTCCAATCAGTTTTAATGTCATAGTTCAAATGTACTGGTAGCATGGAAAGAAAAAGAGAAAAATCTATAAAATCTAATGTTTCAAAATTATTTCCCAGAAGCAATAAAATTATTTTTAGTGATTCACTCTCAAATTTCAAAATCTACAGTTTGTAATTTTCAAAATCTATAGTTCTTTTTAATAAGTTTGTTTCTAGTGCATATTGCTTAATTTTTTTTAAATATATTCTGTAATAAATGTTATTGATATTCTCTAGTGTAACTTTCTCCTCATTCCATTTTTAAGAATTATGCTTTGTTATACTATACCCTCCTCCTCTGAATACCATTTAAGCTTAGTCTGTCACTATAACCACATACAAGCAAATTTCTTTGGGACATGCATACTTCCCCAGAGGTGGTAGAAAATAAAGATCCCTAAACTTTATATTCTTGAACCTACGTTCTGACTTCTGCTCTATCACTTAGAGTCTTGTGACTTTTAACTAATCACTAAGCCTTCCTGAGGTTTAGTTCCCAAAGGTATATCCTGGGAATAACAATGTCTACCTTCACTGCAGACACAAGAAATAAATTAAATTTTAGTAACAATTCAGGCACATAATACAGACGTGCAAAGCTGCAGAAGCCTCTGTTGAGCTTGGGAGGGGTGGAGTCTCAGGGCTTAAGGGACCGCCTTGCCTTCCAGTCGGCCCCGCCCTCCACGGCCCTAACTAAAAAAGTGTTAGTGCTCTTCAACTAAAAAATAATCTTCCAAGTTGACCCTGAAAGTACTAACATACTTCACTTGGGTTTATATATTATTTAATTTTTTTTTATTTTTTCTTTCATTAAATTAATAAAATGAAATATTGATAGGTCTTACCAACAAAAATTACTCAACACTTTTAACATAAATGCCAACATTCTTAATAATAAGTGAAATATAGAAGCCCATTTGAATATTTAACAAATACTTAATTGCATTTTAATTTTACCACTGGGATTCTTATCCTTTTCCTTCTTTGATAAGGTTCTGTCTTGGCAGAACAGGCCTATGGGCTTTGATGGAACAAAAAGAAAATGAGGAAAGAAAAAAGAGTGAAACAATCAGGCTCAGGCTGGAGAAAATGTGTCAGAGAAGCAGACTGGGGAATGTGAGGAAAGTGAGGAGAATCCAAGATGGCGGCATAGGTAAACACCTACACTGCTGCCTCGCACAACAATTTCAAAACTACAACTAAAAGACAGAACGGACATCATCCAGAACCACAGGAAAGCTGGCTGAGTGGAAGTTCTACAGCTAGAAGGAAAGAGAGGGGCTCACGGAGACCCAGAGGAGCTGTAAAAAGCTGAGGTACGGAGACGAGCACGCGGAGAGGGCGGGTGCCGGAATACCTGGCTGGCTTTCTCTGGCGGGAAGGAAACGGAGACTCCCAACGGCATTGAACCCCTTATCTTACGACACTAAACCCCAGATCCAGCCTAAACTCATACAGGGGGAGTTTGGACTGTGAAAAGGGAGAAGTGCATGGAAATTTAGGGGAGTCGCAAAAGATCAGAGGGCGGGTGGCGGCACGAACGGCACTGCGCGCAGGACAGACTGCTGATTGTGCCGCTGGCTTTCGCGAGTGGGTGGGAGACAGACCCTCCCAACTGTGCCACTTCTGACTCCACTAAGCCCCTGTTTCGGGCGAAACCCTGGAGACCTAGACTCCTGTGGTCCTGGTGCACAGGGGAGCCGGAAAGGCAGCGGTTAGAGGCACTACGGGCGCTCTGGCACAAAGACCGCTCCAGGGATTACCCAGTCACGTGAGACTCAGGGGCCGTGGAGGGCGGGGCCGACTGGAAGGCAAGGCGGTCCCTTAAGCCCTGAGACTCCACCCCTCCCAAGCTCAACAGAGGCTTCTGCAGCTTTGCACGTCTGGCATTATAAGACTGAATTCAACACAGAAGTTTCCCCGACATAGTGAAAATGCTGAGACAAGGGAAGGGATCACAAACAAAAGAAATGGAGGGAAAAAAACGACTGGATATAAAGTTCAAAACCACGCTTATAAGGTTTTTCAAGAATATGCTAGAAGAGATGGATAAATTTATCAAGTCCCAAGAGGAGATGAAAAAGGACATGCTAGAGATGCAAAAGAGCCAACTAGAGATGGTAAAGGTCCAACTAAAGATGATAAAGGATCAAATAGAAATTAAACATACACTGACTGAAATAAAAAATATTATACAGAGTCCTAACAGCAGACTAGAGAAAGGCAAGAATCAAGTAAAAAATTTGAAATATAAAGAATCAGAAAACACTCAACTGGAAAAGCAAGAAGAGAAAAGAATCCAAAAATGTGAACATAATGTAAGGAGACTCTGGGACTGCTTCAAACGTATCAACATCAGAATTGTGGGAGTGCCAGAAGAGAGAGAGCAAGATACTGAAAACCTATTTAAAGAAATAATGACTGAAAACTTCCCACATCTGGTGAAAGAAATAGACTTACACATCCAGGAAGCACACAGAACCCCATATAAAAGGAATCCAAAGAGGACCACACCAAGACACATCATCATTAAAATACCAAGAGCAAAAGACAAAGAGAGAATATTAAAAGCAGCAAGAGAAAAACAGTTCATTACCTACAAGGGAGCACCCATACGACTGTCAGCTGATTTCTCAACAGAAACGATGCAGGCCAGGTGGGAGTGGCAAGAAATATTCAATGTGATGAATAGCATGAACCTACAACCAAGAATAATCTATCCAGCAAAGCTATCATTCAGAATTGAAGGGCAGATAAAGAGCTTCACAGATAAGAAAAAGCTAAAGGAGTTCATCAACTCCAAACCAGTATTATATGAAATGCTGAAAAGTACTCTTTAAGAAGAGGAAGAAGAAAAAGATTAAAGTCAAAAAATTATGAACAACAAATACGTATCTATCAACAAGTAAATCTAAAAATTAAGTGAATTAAAAATTTGATCAACAGAATAAACTAGTGAATATAATAGAATCAGGAGCACAGAAAGGGAGTGGACTGATAATTCTCAGGGGCAAAGAGGTGAGGGGTATACAGGGAGAGACTGGACAAAAATCATACACCTATGGATGAAGTCAATGGGAGGGAGGGAAGGGTAGGAGTTGGGTGGAGGGGTGCTATGGAGGGGAAAAAAGAAAAACAAATGTAATCTGAATAATAAAGATTTAATTAAAATAAATAAAAATAAATAAAAATAACTTCCAATTTCTACCAAAAAAAAAAAAAAAGTGAATTGGAAAGAAAATGGAGACTTAAGTAATTCTGTGGTTATGTGTTTCCTAGCATGCAGTTCTGGAAAAGCAAGTGAAGTTCACAAATTGGAATTACTTTTGGATTTAAGACTGTTTTTTTCAATCACTAACTGGCTTTGAGATATATGAATTACAAGTGGAGTTTGTTTACCAGAAGGAACTTGTTCTGCTGTGAGTGAGTCTGTGGAAGAACACAGAAGACTTCCCTGAGGGAGGGGAATAGCTACGGGAGAGTAGTATATGAAGACTAAATTTTGTTCTTAACAATAGCAATCAGTTAACTCTTCCCAATCATTCTATGAAATATATAAGGTTAGTTTATACATCTTACAAACAAGGAAATTGAATCATGAGGTAGTTAAATAAATGATACAAGATCATAGCGCCAATAAAGGTTCATGCTAACTCAGATTTCGCTCCTTATTTTGAACTAGTGTTTCATTAACTGAAGGTGAGCAAATTAAAATCTTTTAAGCAATCTATCTCTAGTTTAACTTAAATTCCGAAGTGACCATTAGGGTACAATGACCAGAATGACTGGAATGACCAGTATCTCTGATGCATACTGACCACCAGAGGGCAGATGCTAAGTGTAGGAGAAGCTGCAACTAGTGGTCAATGTGCTCCCACAGGGGGAGTGCCAATCAGCCAAAAGCCAGGTTCCTGGGCAGGGAGCTCAGCTGCAGTGGCGGAGCCTCTCCCGGCCTTGCACACAGCACTTCCTATACCTAGCAGGGGCAGCAGTCATAGTGAGCCAGGATGAGCACAAGGGGCATGGCACTCAGCCCTGGTTCTAGCTCCTACCTGGCCGCCTGCTTCTTGGTGCACTGTTACATCTCTTCGGGGATGTTGGACTGCCACTTTAGGCCCAATCCTTGCTAGGTTGGATGTCTTCTGAGAGGTCCTGGATTGTGAGAGAGCACAGGCCAGGCTAAGGGACACCCCCACCCCAGTGCATGCATTTTATGCATGGGGCCTCTAGTAATAAATAAATTTGGGTAAAGTCCTACTTTATTAATTAGCTGTGAAACACGCTTGGGCCATCTTCTACTTAAGGGCTTAGAAAGAAGAGAAGAGGAAATGTGTAAACCATGCCCATATATGCCACATTTCTAACCTCTTTGAAAGCCCCTCTGCTAGAAATTGAACTAAATCAGTGGCCTGCACTATACTGACAACACAGATCACTATTTCTCATCTTGGGGAAGAACTAGCAAGAGGGTGGAAAAGATCACAGAGAGGCCTTGAACTACTTCCCCTTATGGCCTCCACTGTCCTTAGTTGCATTTCTCTTAAAGTTCAAGACTTAAAATAATAAAATGAGCATCATGCTCTATTTTTATAAATGTTCTCTCCAGAATCAATTATACTTCATCAGTCCTGAAAGGCACCCACACACTTTAGAGGTTAACTACTGGATAAATCATTATAGTTGTAATATGAAACAATGTAACTACCTCCTGCCTGTGATCATGAATCTCTAGCTAATCTACCTATAAGGATGATTATGTCATTATCACTTGCTTCTCTGAATTTCAAATTTATATTATTAGCCAAATCTTATTCATTACTCTGGTTTTAAAGTAAATAAAGTAAGGCCATCTATGTTCAGAGAACTGATATAAACCATTCTAATTTGAATGTGAGGTGTATTCAATGTTAGCTATGGTAGGTCCTAGTAGCAGAGTGCTTGGTGCTATAGATCTTTGCTAATGTGATTGCATGGTGACTAATGACAACTTACTGATGGAATAGTTTTATAACGCCCTTCTGTAAGCATGTGCACACCTATCTGTAGATAGTATTTTTCTTTTTTTCTTTTCTCTTTCTGTTTTTTATCAAAGTTAGAAAAAAGGTTTCATTCTCATAAGAAAATAAAATATTGATATCCATCATTTTTATGCTACAAGGATTTTTTAAAACAAAATTATATGAGAATAAAAGAGGGATTATTTATGACAGAGTCATTAGAAGTAGGGCATGAATTACTCATTATTTTAAAAGATAGCCCCATCTTAATTTATACCCATGCTTTACCACAGGAATACTCAATTGCCATTGAGTAGTATTTTTCACTGCTTAGTCCACAATTTCTTGCAAGTATATACTCTCATGGTTTCACTTCTTGGCTGGATGCCTTCAAAAAGGAACAAAACTTACTAGTATAATGCTGTCCTCAACTTTTAAACCAAAAGCCAATTGCCACAGCAGAGCAAAAAAAACATCAATACAGATAAAAAGAACATGTTTTATTTTACTTTTAGGACTCTCAAATTCACACTTCCTCTTCCCCACATATAATTAATAATTATTCTTAAATGCAAATTTCCATAAATGCAGGATGGTCAGTCTATATTTCTGACTATCTTACTTTGTTGTTACAAATGGTGAGCATGAGCACAACTCATTCTACTTGGAAAGAAAGAAAAAAGCAAGCACACAATTATCTGAAGAAGGTCAGGTTACCATAGTGACACAGCAAGGATAAAATGATCTTTTAAACTTTTCTACACCATGTGTCAAAAGAAAGTTTGAGCTCTTTCATCCTTTCTGGAATAGAAAATGTTCATTCAAAAAGAGTACCTACTTCTTTATGATCCTCTTCTAGAGACTTGTAGTTGCAAGAATGAAGGCACATCAGGTAAAGACTAAAAAGAGTGTAATATTCAGGGTACCATGGATACCACGCTCACTTTCTGACCCAACCTCAACTAGACTCATCTTCCTATCTCCCTGGGTCTCAAAATCCTCCTGTGATACACTATAATCATAAATAGAATTGGAACAGAAAATTCCAGGGTTTTGTGAACTTTGCAAGAGGATAGAACATATAAATCCAATAAATGTTGTTTATGAAACTAGCAGAACCATGATATAAAACATAAAAACATGGTTTAAGAAAAAATAAAAAACACTAGGCCCATCTCCCTTATTGGATAAACTATTTAAATGTTTGCAAACTAATCTTAACATCTTAAAAAAAATAACACACAAACTAGGAAAATAATATTATGAAACAGAAGAGATCACAAATCTGGCTTAATTTAGAAAGTATTAGAAACTGACCTACAGTTAATAATTGTTAAAATTAAAAAACAATGATCATTTCAACAGGTTCTGAAAAATTATTTGAAAAGTTTGGTACCAAATAATATCTAATAAGGAGGGTTATGCAAATTGACCATCACACCATCACAAATATGGAAGCACCCATAGCTACAGATGGTAGCACCCAGTCCCCTCAGCCACACCAGTCTCACAGTCCTTTCAGCCCAGCCAGGAGGATAGGGGTGGCAAGCACACATGGCAGCCAGACCCAACCTCAACCCCCCAGCTACCCAGAGCTGGACCTAGGTGCAGGCAAGCCTCAGATGGTGGCTGCCCAGTCACCCAGGGCCACCCAAAGCTCAGGTAACTTGGGTTAGCTGAGGCTTATGCTCCCCGCAGTGACAGCAGCAAAGATGTGATTGGGGCATCACCTTCTCCGGATCACAGGGCACCTCAGACCCCTGAGGGCTCCTGTATTTTGAGAAGGGGCAGGCTAGGATGAGAGACCCCCATCTAGAGCATGGCTTTTCATACACAGGGTCTCTAGTCTATATATAAAGTAACTCTTTGAAATCAGGGAAAAAAGAGCTACTTTTCTAGCTCTTAGGGAGAACTTTGCTGCAGTTTCATAGCTGTTGCTAAAATCTAAATCTAAAAATAAAGAATGGTATGCCCTTTGTACCCTCTAAACTCAATCCAAATAAGTATGGGAGGGTTTCAGAAAGTGTGGGTATTATGAGAAGTGATTAACTGTCCACCCCAAGCTGGTTATTTTCTGAGCTGCAGAAAATGAGCTTCTCTTTCCCTCAGAAACTTTGCCAAAAACTCAGACGAAGCATTGAGCAAAATGCAGACCTCTACCTTGTGCTCCTCAAAAATAGATCCAGGATTTGAATACTTTCCACCAACAGAATTTCAAAACAAGATCGAAATTGTACCAAGCAAGAGCTCCACTAACCTTACTTGTTATCTCTCTCTAGATTCACCTCACATCATGATGGGCAGATAAAGGTAGATGAGTAAGGAGGGTTCTGGTGAAGAAATGGCCATATCTGAGCAATTTTTTGATCATCAGAGCTCTTGGTCTTTGGGAACTGTGGATAGATATGAAAATTAAATATCACATAGTGACTGGGCTTTCTCCTTATTGAGACAGACTTAGTAGATCTAGAATGAGGCACAGAAAACTGACTTTTTAATAACATTCCATCATCAAACTGTAGGAAATATTATACTATGAAAAGAGAAAAATCATGGGTTACAGAGTACTTCTCTACTTATTTCTGAGCAATATATAGGGGAAAACCATGTTGGAAAATATAACAATGATAGTCCAAAAAGAATATAAAATCTCAAATGCTATGGTCAGGAGCTTAGAGTGCTCCCCAAGGCCAATACCTAATAGTAGTGAGCAAAAGCACATAATTATCAGTCATATAAATTCTTCATCACATTAGTAGGTCACACTGTGGACAGCAAGTTACAGTAAAATAGCTTTTTTGTGGGGGGGGGGGGGGAATCACAGCCACTATCTCAAATCAAGGTCAACTTGTAATAAAAATCTCAACTACAATATGGAGTACTTATACTCTTACTCACCCAATCTATCTCTGAGCCTGTTCCAGGTGGTACTTCCAGAGATGATTAAATAGAAAGAACAGGTTGAAATGTGTTTGCACTTGCAAAGTTCTGATATGTGTGTGGTCTAGATCTAGCAGAAATTCAAGATTTCCTTCATTATTTCTAAAAGAAATTCAATCTTATAAAAATGCCTAAAATTTCAACTAGCAGAACAAAAAAAAAAGCACAAATTTTATTTGCCCATGAATTTTCTACATTTTCAACCAAAAATGAATGTTGCCCTTCCAAGTATGGCCACCAAAGCTTTCTGACCCATGTGCTCTCATGCAAACTATTCCCATATGCCTTATATTTCTAAAAATTATTGTCCTCAGATTGCTTAAAAAATTGAAAATAAAAACCTAGTAAGAGAGGAGGAGGAAAAAATAGTGGTGGAATACACAAACATGTCCCAAGTCTAAGAACACCTGAGGGTCACACAGGGAGTGTGTTTTGGTGATTTGAGAGACAGTTGTGCTCCAGGAGACATGGCGGGGGGGTGGGGGATACTGGATGAGGTTCTCCTGACCAAACAGCCCCCACTGCTGCTAGGTTCCCTCCCAGAGCGACCTACTCAAAAATGGATACCATACCATCTTGAAGGGGAAAGTAGATGTTATTGGAAGCCTGAAAATCTACAGCTGCAGCACCCACTGAAGAGCTACGAACCCCAGAGCATTGGTCCCCAATTGGTGCAAACACGCAAATTCAGGGGACCTCTACACTCCATCACAGAAAAATCAGATTTCGCCTGGGATAAGGAGAGAGAGAACTACATAAACAGACAGTTGGAGAAGAGAGACCAGAGAGAGACAAAGAAACAGCCCACATATGAAAGAAAAGCAAGCAACATCAGAAAAGGAAGTAAATGAAATGGAGGCAAGAAACCTGCCAGAGAAAGAATTCAGAGAAATAGTCAGAAGGTGGCTGAAAAGAATAGAAGACAAATTTGACAATATGTGTAAAAACCAAGAGGAAATAAAAAATGACATTGCTGCTGTGAAGAACTCAATAGAAAGCATCAAGAGTAGACTAGAAGAAGCAGAGCACCACATCAGTGAGTAAGAAAACAAGGTAAAAAGAAATACCCAAGTAGAGCAGCTTCTGGAAAAAAAAATTAAAAGCAGGAAGAGAGCCTAAGGAAACTTTGGGACAAAAAACAAACTATCATCTGCACAATAGGGGTGCCAGAAGGAAAGGAAACTGAACAAGGAGTAGAAAACATGTTTGAAGAAATAATGACAGAAAACTTTTTTGATATAGGGAAGAAAAACCCCACAGAAATCCAAGAAGCTCACAGAGTTCCAAGCAAAATGAAACCCCAAAGACTGACACCAAGACACATTATAAAAATTGGCCAACACCAACGAGAAATTAAGAATCTTAACAGTGGCTAGAGAGAGACAGAAAGTTACCTATAAAGGATATTCCATCAGACTAGTGACTGATTTCTCAACAGAAACACATCATACCAGAAGGGAATGAAATAAAATATACGAAGTTATGCAAAGGAAGCTGAAAAAAGAGATAGAGGAAGACATAAATCCAAGAATACTACACCCAGCAAGGTTACCAATCAAAATTAAAGGTGAAAAAAGGAACTTACAGACAAAAAAAAGGACAAAGAGAATTTATTACCACCAAACAGGCAATGCAAGAAATGCTAAAACATGGGAATAGAAGGATCATACCTCAACATCATAAAAGCCATATACGATAAATCCACAGCCAACATCATACTCAATAGGCAAAAAATAAAACCATTTCCCCTAAGAACAGAAATAAGACAGGTATACCCACTCTCACCACTCCTGTTCCACATTGTACTGGAAGTACTAGACAATGCAATTATACAAGAAAAAGAAATAAAAAGTCATTCAAATTGGAAAAGAATAAAGGTGTCCTTATTTGCAGATAACATGATATTGTACATAAAAACCCCCAAAACTCTATAAAAAACTGAATAACTTAATAAATGAATTCGGCAAAGTGACAGGATACAATATTAATGCCAATAAATCCATGGCATTCCTATACACCAATACTGAACTTGCACACAATGTGGTATTGTCTTACAGAAGGAGGGACTGAAAAAGCAATCCCATTTACCATCTCACCAAAAAAACTAAGATACCTAGGAATAAACTTAACTAAGCAGGTAAAAGTCCTATAGGTGAAAAACTACAGGAAGCTGAAAAAAGAGATAGAGGAAGACATAAATAGTTGGAAGAACATACCATGTTCATGAATTGGTAGAATCAACATCATTAAAATGCCCATACTACCCAAAACAATCTATAGATTCAATGCAGTCCCCATTAAAATACCAAAGGCATATTTCACAGACCAAGAAAGAACTCTGCAAAAATTCATCTGGAATACAGAAAGACTCCAAATAGCCACTGCAATCTTGAGAAAGCAAAAAAGTAGGAGTAATCTACAAGATTTCAAGCTTTACTACAAAGCCACTGTTCTCAAAGCAGATTCGTACTTGCACAAGAACAGACATATAGGCCAATGGAATAGAATAGAAAATCCAGATATCAACCAAAACCACTATGCTCAATTAATATTTGACAAAGGATGTATGGACATACAATGAGTATAGACAGTCTCTTCAATAAATGGTGTTGGGAAAATTGAACAGATACTTGCAAAAAAATTAAACTAGACCACCTAGAGCACCCACTTACACCACACCCAAAAATAAACTCAAAATGGATACAGGGCTTAAACATAGGACAAGAAACCATAAAAATACTTGAGGAATCCAGAAGCAGAAAAATCTGACATATCCCAAAGGAATTTCTTCACCAATATCACTCCTAGGGCAATGGCAACTAAAGAGAAAATAAACAAATGGGACTACCTCAAAATAAATTTTCACAGCAAAAGTAACCATCAAACAACAAGAAAGCCCACTGTATGGGAGAACATATTTGCAAATGTTATCACTGATAAAGGTTTAATCTCCAACATCTATAGCCAACTTATAGAACTTAATAAAAGGAAGATAAATGATCCAATAAAAAAATAGACAATGGAACTAAATAGAAACTTTTTGACAGTAAACAGAGGCCAAGAGACGTATGAAAATATGCTCAAAATTACTAAGTATCTGAGAGATGAAAATCAAAACGAAAATGTGGTACCATCTTACACCTGTCAGAATGGCAACCATCAACAAATCAACATATGACAAGTGCTGGCGAGGATGTAGAGAAAAAGGAACCTTTGTGCACTGCTGGTGGAAATGCTGACTGGTGCAGCCACTTTGGAGAACAATATGGAGTTTCCTCAAAAAACTAAAAATGGAACCCCCATTTGACCGAGTAATCCCACTTCTTTTTTTTAAATTAAATCTTTATTATTCAGATTATTACATTTGTCTCTCTTTTTTCCCCTCCATAGAACCCCTCCACCCGGCTCCCACCCTTTCCTCTACCCTTACCTCCCTCCCATTGATGAGGCCATAGGTGTATGATTTTTGTCCAGTCACTCCCTGTATACTCCTCCCCTCTTTCCCCCTGAGAATTATCAGTCCACTCCATTTCTGTGCTATTGATTCTATTATATTCACCAGTTTATTCTGTTTATCAAATTTTTAATTCACTTAATTTTTAGATTCACTTGTTGATAGATATGTATTTCTTGTTCATAATTTTTTAAATTAAATCTTTATTATTCAGATTATTACATTTGTTTCTCTCTCCATAGCACCCCTCCACCCAGCTCCTACCCTTCCCTCCCTCCCATTGATCTCATCCATAGGTGTATGATTTTTGTCCAGTCTCTCCCTGTACAACCCTCACCCCTTCCCCCATGAGAATTATCAGTCCACTCCCTTTCTGTGCTCCTGATTCTATTATATTCATCAGTTTATTCTGTTGATCAAATTTTTAATTCACTTAATTTTTAGATTTACTTGTTGATAGATACGTATTTGTTGTTCATAATTTTTTGACTTTAATCTTTTTCTTCTTCCTCTTCTAAAAGAGTACCTTTCAGCATTTCATATAATACTGGTTTAGAGTTGATGAACTCCTTTAGCTTTTTCTTATCTGTGAAGCTCTTTATCTGCCCTTCAATTCTGAATGTTAGCTTTGCTGGATAGATTATTCTTGGTTGTAGGTTCTTGCTATTCATCACGTTGAATATTTCTTGCCACTCCCGTCTGGCCTGCATCGTTTCTGTTGAGAAATCAGCTGACAGTCGTATGGGTGCTCTCTTGTAGGTAATAAACTGTTTTTCTCTTGCTGCTTTTAATATTCTCTCTTTCTCTTTTGCTCTTGGCATTTTAATTATGATGTGTCTTGGTGTAGTCCTCTTTGGATTCCTTTTCTTTGGGGTTCTGTGTGCTTCCTGGACTTGTAAGTCTATTTCTTTTACCAGATGTGGGAAGTTTTCAGTCATTATTTATTTAAATAGGTTTTCAGTATCTTGCTCTTTCTCTTCTTCTGGCACCCCCACAATTCTGATGTTGGTACGCTGAAAGTTGTCCCAGAGTCTCCTTACATTATGTTCACATTTTTGGATTCTTTTCTCTTCTTGCTTTTCCAGTTGAATGTTGTCTGCTTCTTTATATTTCAATTTTTTTACTTGATTCTTGCCTTTCTTTAATCTACTGTTAGGACTCTGTATAATATTTTTTTATGTCAGTCAGTGTATGTTTAATTTCTATTTGGTCCTTTATCATCTTTAGTAGGACCTTTTCCATCTCTAGTTGGCTCTTTTGTATCACTAGTTGGTCCTTTTTCATCTCCTCTTGGGTCTCACTAAATTTATCGAATTTTTCTAGCATATTCTTGAAAAACATTACAAGCGTGGTTTTGAACTCTATATCTAGTCGTTTTTTTTCCTCCATTTCTTTTGTTTGTGATCCCTTCCCTTGTTTCGGCATTTTCACTATGCCGGGGAAACTTCTGTGTTGGATTCAGCCTTATGATACCAGATGCAAAACCGAAGAAGCCTCTGTTGAGCTTGGGAGGGGTGGAGTCTCAGGGCTTAAGGGACCACCTTGCCTTCCAGTCGGCCCCGCCCTCCACGGCCCCTGAGTCTCAAGTGACTGGGTAATCCCTGGAGTGGTCCTTGTGCGCACGTGCACCCCCAGTGCCTCTAACCACTGCCTTTCCAGCTCCCCTGAGCACTAGGACCACACGAGTCTAGGTCCCGAGGGTTTTGCCTGAAACAGGGGCTTAGTGTAGTCAGAAGTGGCAGAGTTTGGAGGGTCTGTCTCCCGCCCACTAGCGAAAGCCAGCGGCACAATCAGCAATCTGTCCTGCATGCAGCACCGTCCTTGTGCGAGACCAGACCTGATCTTCTGCGACTCCCCTAAATTTCCGTGCACCTCTCCCTTTTCACAGTCCAAACTCCCCCTGTATCAGTTTCGGCTGGATCTAGGGTTTAGTGTCATAAAATAAGGGGTTCAATGCCATTGGGAGTCTCCGTTTCCCTCCCGCCAGAGAAAGCCAGCCAGCACTCTGGCACCCGCTCTCTCAGCGCGTGTTTCAGTACCTCGGCTTTTTGCAGCTCCTCTGGGTCTCCATGAGCCCCTCTCTTTCCTTCTAGCTGTAGAACTTACACTCCGCCAGCTTTCCTGTGGTTCTGGATGATGTCCGTTCTGTCCTTTAGTTGTAGTTTTGAAACTGTTGTGCGAGGCAGCAGTGTAGGTGTTTACCTATGCTGCCATCTTGCTTTTCCAGAAAAATTCGATTAATTTAGTGAGACCCAAGGCGAGATGAAAAAATTTACCTTTTTCTTTTTCCTCTTTTAAAAGAGTACCTTTCAGCATTTCATATAATACTGGTTTGGTGCTGATGAACTCCTTTATCATTTTCTTATCTGTGAAGCTCTATATCTGCCCTTCAATTCTGAATGATAGCTTTGCTGGATAGAGTATTCTTGGTTGTAGGTTCTTGCTATTCATCATGTTGAATATTTCTTGCCACTGCCATCTGGCCTGCATCGTTTCTGTTGAGAAATGAGCTGACAGTCGTATGGGTGCTCCCTTGTAGGTAATTACTTGTTTTTCTCTTGCTGCTTTTAATATTCTCTCTTTGTCTTTTGCTCTTGGTATTTTAATGATGATGTGTCTTGGTGTGGTCCTCTTTGGATTCCTTTTATATGGGGTTCTGTGTGCTTCCTGGACTTGTAAGTCTATTTCTTTTACCAGATGTGGGAAGTTTTCAGTCATTATTTCTTTAAGTAGGTTTTCAGTATCTTGCTCTCTCTCTTCTTCTGGCATCCCTACAATTCTGATGTTGGTACACTTGAGGCTGTCCCAGAGGCTCCTTACATTATCTTCAAATTTTTGGATTCTTTTCTCTTCTTACTTTTCCAGTTGAGTGTTTTCTGATTCTTTATATTTCACATTTTTTACTTGATTTTTGCCTTCCTCTAGTCTGCTGTTAGGACTCTGTATAATATTTTTTTTATTTCAGTCAGTGTTTGTTTAATTTCTGTTTGGTCCTTTATCATCTCTAGTTGGTCCCTTTCTATCGCAGTTGGATCTTTTGCATCTCTAGTTGGTCCTTTTTCATTTACTCTTGGGACTCGCTAAATTTATCCATCTTTTCTAGCATATTCTTGAAAAACCTTATAAGCATGGTTTTGAATGCTATATCCAGTTTTTTGTTTTCATCCATTTCTTTTGTTTGTGATCCCTTGCCTTGTCTCAGCATTTTCACTATGCTGGGAGAAATTCTGTGTTGGATTCAGCCTATGAAACCAGACTTGAAAAACTGCAGAAGCCTCTCTGTTGAGCTTGGGATAGGTGGAGTCTCAGGGCTTAAGGGACCGCCTTGCCTTTCATTCTGCCCCACCCTCCATGGTCGCTGAGTCTCATGTGACTGAGTAATGGCTGGAATGGTCCCTGTGCACGCACGCTCTCTCGCAGTGCCTCTAGACTGCTGCCTTTCCTGCTCTCCTGTGCTCTGGTACCACACGAGTCTTGGTCCCCAGGGTTTTGCTCAAAACTGGGGCCCAGTAGAGTCATAAATGGCCCAGCTGGGAGGGTCTGTCTCCTGCCCACTCCTGAAAGCCAGCGGCACAATCAGCAGTCGGTCCTCTGCACAAAACGCCCTGAGCACCACCAGACTTCTGATCTTTTGCGACTCCCCTAAATTTTCATGCACTTCTCCCCCTTGACAGTCCAAACTCCCCCCGAATGAGTTTTGGCTGGATCTGGGGTTCAATGTCGTAGGCAAGGAGTTCAATGCCTTTGAGAGTCTCCGTCTCCCTCCCGCCAGAGAAAGCCAGCCAGGTTCGCCTTCACCAGCTCTCTCCACACGAGCGTCTCCATACCTCAGCTTTTTACAGCTCCTCTGGGTCTCTGTGAGCCCCTCTCTTACCTTCTAGTTGTAGAATTTCTACTCTGCCAGCTTTCCTGTGGTTCTGGATGATGTCAATTCTGTCTTTTAGTTGTAGTTTTGAAATTGTTGTGCGAGGCAGCAGTGTAGGTGTTGACCTATGCCGCTATCTTGGATTCTCCCAGTAATACCACTTCTAGTATTATATCTCAAGAAACTAGAAACATCAATCAGAAAATATATATATATATATATACACACACACACACACACACACACACACACACACACGCACCTATGTTCATAATAGTACAATTCACCATAGCTAAGATTTGGCAACAGCCTAAATGCCCATCAGCAGATGAGTAGATTAGAAAACTATGGTACATCTACACAATGGAATACTATACTGCTATAAAAAAGAAGGAATTCTTACCATTTGCAACAGTATGGATGGAATCTGGAGAATATTATGTTAAGTGAAATAAGCCATGCAATGAAAGAAAAATACCACATGATCTCAGTCATTTATGGAAAATAAAGAGCATTATAACCATTATAACCTGATGAACAAAAAGATAGATACAAAGGCAGTAAAGCACCAAACAGACTGTCAAATTTCAGCAGGAAGGCTGGCGAATGTTGGGGAGGGAGGGAAATAGATCAACCAAAGGACTTGTATGCATGCATATAATCACACCAGTGGACACAAGCCTTGGGGTGGGGGGCGCGGGTGGGATGAAGGCATGAGATAGGGGTTAAGGGAAGCTGAGGGAAGGTCAACGAGGAAAAAAGGATATATATGTAGTAATATATTTAATATTTAAACAATAAAAATAAATAAGGAAAGGGAAGGAAGGAAGGAAGGAAGAAAGGAAGGAAGGAAGGAAGGAAGGAAGGAAGGAAGGAAGGAAGGAAGGAAGGAAAAATCTAGTAAGAAAACATAAAACTATCTTTGTCATTATACTTCCTATTAAGGAAGTATAATGGAGAAAAGTACAGTTTTGGACCACAATTTCTGGGAGTTTTTTCCGAAGATATTCTTTTGTTCTGAACATCCAAATAGGTTTTGTGATTAAATAAAAAGAATTCAGTAGCTCTAGAAGTAGAGAAATAGTACATTGTATTACAAAAAAGAATAACAAGAGTTTGGAGTTACCTGTTCTAGGAACAAAAGGAGGTTAAAAGAAGAGATGGAAAGGCACAAAATGAGAAGTGAAGATAGTGTATGGCTGGAATCTGAGAGGGGAGTCCACTGATGAAATATCTCATGTGATAGAGGTTTAAGAAACAAACAAAAACATTCTAAGATAATTTGAAATTGCATTGCAGCATTATTAAGCTGTTCACATCCCTCCCCCAGGTTGCCAACATAGTCATTATATCTGTCCTGTAAGCATAGTTTTTAATGAAATTTGGGGAAGGGCTCAAGGTTCATATATGGGAATCCACATAGTGGCATAAAGGCAGCGAGCAAAGGTGCAGGGGTAGAGGGGTATTTAATCTCCAATTCAGTGAATTCTGAGGAACTAGGAATAGACAGTCAGACATGAGCACAGAACATAAAACCCTCAAGAGATCTCTGGAAAAACACATTGTATGTAATGGGAGGCTAAGCAATCTTACCTAGATTTTAACAGAAGACCTATGCTAACATCTCAATTTTCAGGAAATAAAACATAATAAATTAGGGAAGAAAAATTTAAATCACTCAGCCATTAGGTCACACTATTTATATTTGGGTAGATACCTTTTGAGTGGTGTTTTCCCTTTTCTTTGTTTTATTTAAATGGACTAATGCAATTTTGTGATCACAAAGTTTGAAATTCCCAATCTCCATATCAATCATCCCCATTTTCTCTCCAAATACTGCAGGATTTTATAAAAAAAAGATTAAAATAAGTACTGCAATGTCAGAAACAGAAATTTATACTATCATATCATGATCTGGGAGAAAATTACAATAATTTGGGGCTTTATGGAGCTGGATTTGACTATTTGGGTTTCAATTCATTATATAATATAAATTTGCTTCATCAGGAATTACCTAAAAGGTATAAATATTTTTTCTTTCCCCACTAACTGCCTTCAATACAGAACAAAGAGCCTAGACCAATCATAGAACAGGGCAGCTAACTCTGTAACAGTTTTAATTTTTTAAAAAGTTTCCACCTGCTTTATTAACATATAATTGACAAATAAAACTGTAAAATATTTAAAGTATACAATGTGAAAGTTTCTTTACCATCTAATTTATCATATTTATCACCTCACATAGTGAACCTTTTTGGGGAAGGAAGTGAGAATACTTGGGACCTACTCTCCCAGGAAATTTCAATGATGCAATGTGGTATTATCAACTATACTTACCATGCTAACATTAGATCCTCAGACCTTATTCGTCATATGATGAAAATGTTGTATCCTTTTACCAATATATCCTCATTTATTCCATCCCCTGGCTTCTGGCAACTATCATTCTGCTCTATTTCTATGAATTCTTTTTTTCTTTTTTTTTAATTATTCCATGGAGTATTTCTCTCTTTGGCTGGCTTATTTCACTTAGCATAATACCATCAAGGTTCATCCATGTCTGAAATGGCCTCATTTCTTTCTTTCTCAAGGCTGAATAATACTGAATATACAATATCTTTTGATATGTATTTATTCACTGATGAACACTTCAGTTGTTTTCACATCTTAGTTCTTAAGAATAATGTTGCAATAAATATGTGATAAGATATATTTTTAATATCCTATGTTCATTTCCGTTGGCTATATATTCCGAGGTAGGATTGCTGAAACCCACTGTACTATTTTTAATTTCTGAGGAGCCATGTACTGTTATCCATAATGGTCATACAAATTTACATTCCCGCCAACAGTGTACAAGGGTTCCAATTTCTCTACATCTTCACCAGCATTTGTTATCTTTTGTCATTGTGATAATAGACATACAGACATGTAGGAGTTGATATCTCATTGTGTCTTTGATTTGCATTTCCTTGATATTAGTGTTATCGAGTACCATTTCATGTATCTGATAGCTATTCATATATCTTCTTTGGGAAAAAATATGTCTATTCAGGTATGAAGATATGGAGAGTGCCTATAGCATTTGGACAGGTTCAAGCCTGAGAGGGCACAGTCTTCTCATGGCAAAGCTATGTGCATGTCCCAGCTTGGAGGGCAAAGCCCTCCCAGCACAATTATAGCCAAAGGCTACAGCTTTAAGCTTGACCTTATGGTCTGAACCTGTGATCCCAGTGGCTGAGTGATGTGGGTTATGGGAAGTGCAGCAAGTGTTGCTAAAACAAAGCTTAATAGAGTTTTCAGATCCATGTAATCAAGTAGACTCGAAACTCACAAGAACATTGTAAATATCTTGGCCACACCCTTGCTTTGCCTTGTGGGATCTGATTATAAAGTAAAGGCTTGGCTTATAGGCTGTGTCACTGTCTCTCCATCCGAGAACATTGTCCCACCTGGCCCCAGCTATATTCTCTTGTCTGTTTTCTTTAATCCTTCACTGCCCACCATCCTCAGGTTAACCACTGGCAGTGTTGGATGAGGTTCATATGGCGCCCAATGTGTGGCTTGAGTATGAAGGAACTGTGGGAAGCCGTGGTCCTTGCTGCCCGGTAAAGCAGGGGATAGAGCAAGGGTGGGGACGCCTGCCTGTTCTCCCCTATAATGCTGGGTCAAATAGGGACAGGGTGGAACACAACTCCTTTGTTCAGTTGTGTGTGCAGGACAAGATAAAGATGTCCTTGATTATGAATAGCTGAGTACAGCCAGATATCAGTTTCTGGAAAATAGTTTTCTGAGCACACCTTAAGGAACTGGTGCCTGGCCACGTCTTGGGAGAAGGTCACTTGGAGGAATGCCCAGGCTCAGTGTATAAAAAGTCCTGTGCTCTTAATAAACTTGCTGAAGTTCCACGATGAGCTGTAGTCCTCCCAAAGTCCCTCTTTAAGACTCTTCTTTCTTTCTTAAACCTCCCAGCCCTACCTTCAGGACCTGCAACGCCGGCTGGATCCGGCAAGGAATTACCATTGTAAGGTGAAAAGATGCTCCAATGAAGCATGTGCAGAAAGCAAAAGCAAGGTAGGGAGAGAGGTTTGGTAGCAGCTGGATGTAAAACATGGGAAATTTAGGCTCTCAGGAAAGAGATCTCTAAAACAATGCTCAAACAAGGGTAGTCAAATTCTTCATTTATTAAGTTTTGCTAAGGACTGCAAAGCAAAGAATGGAAGTCCTGCTCAGCAGGATGCTTAAAACTAAGCCAGGGCATTTTGCTAAGGATTGTAAAACTAAAAATGGAAGTCAAAAGAACTGAAATGTAAATAGCGAAGGTACTAACTGAGATATTTCTGAGCATTAAAATTTTAACCTTTATAACAAAGAAGCCATAGGTTACATAAGTAGAACATAATTGTCATTTAAATAAAATTAGAGACAGTTAAACTATATATTAAATGCCATATTTCAAAGAGAAAATTGAAGGTGATTTAAAGGAGGCCTTCAAATACATGGCACAGGAAAAATTGCATGGCACAGGAAAAATTGTGTCATTTGAATCCAAATTACTCTTAATGGCATTATTAGCTCAAGGTGGGCAATTGTTAATTTGGAATTTGTAGAACAAAATTTTGGAGAAAAATTAGAAACTAGAAGATAGAAAATGAGAAGATAACAAGTTTAGTAGAAAACTAGAAGACAGAAAATAAGATACAGATAAAAAAGTAGTAGATACAAAACAAGATACAGATTAAGTAGGAAGTAGAAGATATAAAATAAGATACAGATTAAGTAGAAAAGTAGAAGTAGAATATAGTACAGGAACAAAAATAAGGAGGAAATTAAATTTTTAATAATTTATTTCTCATGGGCACTGGATCTCATGGGGCTTTGCAGGTTCAGTTAAAGTGTAATATTTATAAAGCAACCCAGGGAAGTTTAAACAAAAGCCAGCCAAGCCTGCCTAAAATTAACAAGCTATTATCTTCCCCACCTGATGCAAAGTGGGAGGGGAAAAAACTTTAAATTGGATATATTTGACAGCTTTTCCAAATGTAATATTTTAAAAAGTTAGAAGAGAGAACACTTTGTGACATCTCAAGGGCCCTGAGGTGACACAAAGATCTACTCTCTCCCTAAAAGAAATATATTTTTTGGACAATGTTTTAGACCAAATCCAGTAATAATGTGGGGCAAAGGTTATGTTTGTATCTTTACCCAGAGAAGCTCCTTGTCCCCCTGTTCAAAAAACTGAGTTGCTCTGATGATAGTGGTGCAGAAGAAGATAACAAAGGCTATGCAAGGATCTAAGGTGCCAACATGTGGTCAGCTGAAGATGTTAACAACTGAAGCCCAGCTGATGGTAAAAGAAAGGAGTGAAGCTACTCCTTCATCCATGTTTCTGGCTATGCTAGCATTGGTGAGATGCCACTATTTTGTAAGTCTTGCACAGCCAAATCTGAGGACTCCAAGTAGATATACATCAGAAGCAAAAGAAACCTTCATTTTGTGGAAATGGTCTTGAAGGTATTAACATATCTGTGGTTTGGTTTCTCTCTTGTTGCTGTGTTGCATTAATATTATTTTGTTGTTGTTTTGTTAATAACCAGAGTTTTGTTCTTGATGTTTTGGTTATGCTGCATAATTTGCCTAAAGCTTTTGATGCCAAGTAAACAGGAACCAGTTTTCACTTTTATGTTTATTGTAGTAGCTTAAAGTTTTGGACAATTCCTAACTTTGAAATAATTCTTATAAGTCCATGTGAATGTGATGAATAATGTAAATAGAAGTTATTGAGAACCAAAAAGTGGGGGGGATATTTGGAGAGCGGCTACAGCGTTTGGACAGGTTCAAGCCTCAGACTAATAGGAGGGCATAGTCTTCTCTTGGCAAGCCACATGCAGGTCCCAGCTTGGAGGGCAAAGCCCACCCAGAACAATTATAGCCAAAGGCTATGGTTGTAAGCTTGACCTTATGGTCTGAACCTGTGATGTGGGCTTTGGGAGGTGCAGCAAGTGCTGCCAAAACAAAACTTGATAAAGTTCACAGGTGCATATAATCAAGTAGATTCGAAACTCATGACAACATTGTAAACATCTTGACCATGCCCTTGCTTTGCCTGGTGGGATTTGATTATAAAATAAAGACTCAGTTTATAGGCTGTGTCACTGTCTCTCCATCTGAGAACATTCTCACACCTGGCCCCAGCTACATTCTTTTGTCTTTTTTCTTTAATTTTTCACCGCCCCCCTCAGGTTCACCACTGATCATGTTGGACCTGGTTAATGAAGCCCATTTTCAAATTGAGTTATTTGGCTTTTTTTGCTATTGAGTTACAAGTATTTCTTATATGTTTTGGATAATAATCCTTTATAAAATAAATAATTTTCTAATATATCTCCCATTCCATAGGCTACTTTTTCATTTTGTTGTTGATTTTATTTGCTATGCAAAATATTTTTAGTTTGATATAGTACCACTTGTTTATTCTTTTCTTTTGATATCAAAACTAAAAATAAAAAATTAACAAGTTAAATGTCAAGGACCTTATCTCTATTTTTCTATTAGGAGTTTTACAGTGTCAGATCTTACTTTCAAGTTGTTAATTCATTTTGAGTTGATTTTTGTATATGGTGTAAGATAGAGGCCCATTTTATTTTATTTTTTCACGTGCCTATTCAGTTTTCCCAATACCATTTATTGAAGAGACTATTGTTTCTTTGTTATGTTCTCTCAGTGCTTTTCTCTACAATTAAATGTCCATATATGTGGGGATTATTTTTGGGCTCTCTATTCTATTCCATTAATTTATGTTTCTTTTTATGCCAATGTCATACTGTTTGATTCTGCTATTTGGAACCAGCAATTGATTATTCCCTCATTCTCTAGCACATTGCCATGGCCTCTTGCTGACACTCTTGACTTCAAAGTGTGACTTTCTGCCCCAAGTTCCTTTAGGAACCATGCTTTCAAAAGAAAACAACCTCTCCTCAAGAGGAATATTGGTGCCAGATATAAGGATAATAAATTTCCCACTATATTGCCAAAATCTAATAGAGTGAACTTTTCTCTATGAAAGGAAGTGAGAAGAGTTCTGAGATGGTAAAGATGATAAAAAATATTTCATGCAGTATGTATCCTTTTAAATACTCTGTTGGACAAAGGGCAACTTCATAATGAAGTTTCTTGCTCTTCAAGTGGAAGGTTATTATTAGTATATGAAAAGTAATCCAAATAATAATTATAAAATTTGAAATAACTGAAATACTTAATAGGCTTGCAAGTTTTAAGCTATGAGAGTAAAACAGTTTTCATACATTAAAATGAGATTTTAAAATCTCACATTAAATCAGTCATTATCTGACTATTTGAATCAGTTATTCCATTCTTGGAAAAGATGCCATCTATTACATTTTTAACTAGTCAATAGTAAAATAAGAAGAACAATGTAGTGAGTTTCTAATAAAGCTGACCTACTTCAACCTAAAAGAATGTTTTTTATACTAAAATAATGTTCTATGTTTTCTGATATGCTATCCATCACAGATGGATAATTTATTGTTGCTGCTACTTTAATTTTTATTTTATGTTTTAATTAAATGTATTGGGCTGGCATTGGTTTCAGGTGTGGGTTTCTATGTTACAAGATCTATACATGGCACCGTGTGCCCACCCACCCAGTCAAATTTCTCCTGTCACCATATTTTAGGGACCCCTTGTCTCCCTACCCAGTTCTCTCTGGAAACCACCACACTGCTCTTTGTGTTCATGAATTTCAGTTTTATATCCCACACTAGAGTCCCAGTGCATGAGATTCATACACTGTAGGGAGAGGGGGAGCCTCAGCCCAGCCTGCTCCCTCTCACAGTCCAGGACCCCTTGGGGGATGTCCACTTGCTGGCTTAGGCCTGATACCCCATATATTGGGCCTAAGTGTCAATCAGACATCCCATCAGAGTCTGGGACTCTCACAGTCTGGGATCTCTCACTTCTTACTGGCCACTTGCAGTGGAAATGCTCCCGCCACTGCTGCTGCACTCGCCAGCCATGAGCCTAACTTCTGGCTAAGCAGACTTCCCCCTTTGGGGGTGCACTGACCATCAGAGGGAAGCTCCTGCATTAAGCATCTGCCCCCTGGTGGTCAGTGTCCATCATAGTAACTGGTCATTCTGCCGTTTAGTTGATTTGCATATTATGCTTTTATTATATAGAGTATGAGTGAAATCATACATTTCTGACTGATTTATTTCACTTATCATGATACTCTCATGGTCCATTCATGTTGTAAATGGTTCTATTTCATCCATTCTTATGGCTGAGTAGTATTCTACTGTGTATATGTATACCATCTTTATCTAGTCCTCCATTGCTTGAAAATTTGTTGCAATGAACATAAGGGGAATATATATCTTTGTGAATACATGATTTTGAGGTTTCTGGGTATATACCTAGGAGAGGGGGTTGCTGGATCATATAGTAGCTCTATTCTCAACTTTTTTTAGAATCTGTAAAGTGGTTATACTAGTCTACATTCCCACCAGGAGCTAATGAGGTTTTCCTTTTTTCCACAAACTCTCCACTTGTTATTGGTTGCCTTATTGATAATTAGGGGCCCAGTGCACAAACTTGTGCAACTTGAAAGAAACTGTGGGCCACAAGACTGTGGTGGGTACAGGGGCAGGTCTTGGCCCATCTTCCATGTCCTCTACCAGCCTCCCCCTGTATGGCTCCCAGTCCCCTGTCTGCCAGCAGCCCCAATACTGCTGCCACTGCTCCCACATGCTGACAGTGCCAGCTTGCTCCCAACTGCTGATGGCACAGAGTGTTCAATAATCAGCTCCGTGGCTGCCACCATTTTTGTTGGAATTTATTTCTCTTCTATATCTGTGACTAGTAACTATCATATTGGACTGCACAGGCCTAATGGATATTACTCTTAACTCTGACATAACTTAGTTATAGACTACAGGTCTGTGACTGTGTAAGATAATCAGAAGGAATTGGAATCCAGAGTTTTTTATTTGAATGTGGTTATTTCCAGACATATGGACTATTCAGAGCCTTCAAAATGTGATTAATCCCAATGAAAAGGAGTCTTCCATTCATTTTAATAACATAACCAGAACCAGTGGACAAGCAATGAACACCCAATTTATATATTACTAGAGACCCAGTGCATGAAATTGGGTATCCTTCAGCCCAGCCTGCACCCTCTCCAATATAGGATCGTGGCTAAATGGGAAGTTGGATATCCCTCTCACAATCCAGGACTGCTGGCTGCAATTCTGATTGCCCCTAACTGCTTCTGCCTGCCAGCCTGATCACCTCTTAGCCACTTCCCTGCCAGCCTTATTAATGCCTAACTGTCTCTTGCAAGTTTGTTTGCCCCTAACTGCCCTCTCCTGCAGGCCTGGTCACCCCCAATTGCTCTCCCCTGCAGACCCGGTCACCCCCAACTTCCCTCCTCTGCCTGCCTGGTCACCCCTAACTGCCCTCCCCTGCAGGCTTGATTGTCTCCAACTGCCCTCCCTTGCCAGCCTGGTCCCTCCAACTGCCCTGCCCTGCTGGCCAGATCACCCACAACTTCCCTCCCTTGCAGGCCATCTTGTGGTGGCCATCTTGTGTCTACATGGGGGCAGGATCTTTGACCACATGGGAGCAGCCATCTTGTATGTTGGAATGATGGTCAATCTGCATATTACTCTTTTATTAGATAGGTAGAGGCCTGGTGCATGGGTGGGGGCCAGGTGGTTTGCCCTGAAGGGTGTCCCAGAACAGAGTGCATGTTCCTTTAGGGCATGGAGAGGCCTGGATGAGGGGCCTGTGGTGGTTTGCAGGCCAGCCATGCCCCCAGCAACCCAAGCAGAGGCCCTGGTATCTGGGATTTATTTATCTTCTGCAATTGAAACTTTGTAGCCTGGAGTGGAGCCAAGTCTTCTGCTTACTCCATGGCCATGGCTGCAGCCATTTCTGTTGGGAGTTATTTAACTTCTATAATTGAAACTTAGTAGACTTAAGCAGAAGTCAAGGTAAGCCAGGGCTGCAGAAGTTTGGCTTCTTGCATCACCGGGAGCAACCCTAACCTCCTGTTTTCTACAGCTCTGTGGCTGCCACCATATTTGTTGGAATTTATTTCTCTTCTATAATTGAAACTTTGTAGCACTGAGCGGAGGCCTGGGCCATCCAGGATGTGTGGAAAGCTTGGCTTCCTCCATCTCCAGGAAAACCCAAGCCTCCCTCCTGCTCACTCTATGGCCACAGCCAGCTTGGTTGGGGTTAATTTGCATACTTTCTCCTGATTGGCTGATAGGCATGGCTGATGGGCATGGCTTGTGATGTAGCAGAAGTAATTTCCATATTACTCTTTTATTAGATAGGATTCTTAACATAAGTAGAGGGAGGTAAAATAGGTAAGGAATATGTCTGGTGTGGGTTTGAGAACTGGTAATAATAAATTTCTTGCCTTGGTCTACATCCAACCAGCAAGTAATCAGAGATCAAGAATATAGGTGTATGGCTATGAGTCAAGTTCCTTAGGTTGACATTCTTAAGTGGGAATTTCACAATCAAGCTTAAGCATATTTATATCATTTAACCTAGACTGGGATATCAGCAGTCATTAGGACCAATCCTTTTCCAAAATAAGGAAATCTTTTATATTTAATAGGTATGAGTTTTGCTAGGTATTTGTGCAGGACCAAGGCTCAGTGCTGGAAACCTAGCAATGATATCCATAGAAAATATTGTTCTTAACTCAAAATCTCTTAAAGATAAAACACAATAGCTCCCACAGATTGCTTTTCAATTGCAATAGGAAAAGAAGTAACTATGCAATGAAGAAGCCAGAAGTAACTATGCAATGAAGAAGCCAGACAAAACTTTGACCAAGATGATCAAATTAACATCTCCACATGAGAAACAGAAGGAATATATGTGCCTCCAAATGTGATGCCCTGAGAAGGACACATCATTGTTGTAGCATTCTGAGTGAGAATGTATAACTTCATTATAATCGTATAGACAAATACAAATTAAGAAACATTCTATAAAGTAGCAATGGCATTATTAAAAAATGTCAACATCATGAAAGACAAAAAGCAATTAAGGAACTGTCCTAGATAAAAGGAGACTGTATGTTATGTGTAATCTTGGACTTTATCCAATATTGGAGGGGACAAATTTCATGAAGGACATTATTAAAACAAGTGACAGAATTGGAACATGACTGAAAAATTAGATGAGTATTATATTGTGTTAAATTTTCTGAATTTGGTAACTATAAATGGTTATGTAAAAAAATACCTTTGCTTTTAGTGACATATATTGGAACTTGGAGGTTATAAAGAAGTACATTGTATGCGAAGTACATTTCTTAAAAAATAGTAAAATCTATATGTGTATATTAGGGTGAAAGAGAATGATAGAATAAATGTAGCAAACTAAAACGTGGGTAAGAGTCTAGGTAAATTGTTTACAGGAATTCTCTCTACCATGTTTGCAACTTACCTGAAGTATGAAATTACTTTCAAGTAAGAATTTTGAAAGAGGAAGACACAATTGTAGGTGGAGCCATAGACTCCCTTATAGTATAGAGAACTGAGTTTTAGAATGCATTTAAGTTGGCTCTTTATTTGCGGCTATTCCAAGTTAAAAAGTTTGGAATATTTATCTAAATTTCAAGTGTTAGAAGTATTTCTTCTATAAATAAATTTGACATGTCCAAAAATAAAAACAAATCTTGATACACAATTAGGAAAGCAAAGCTTAGTAATGTAATATAAATTAAGGTAATAAATGTGCATAACACAAACATACATATGAACTAGTTACTTTGCAAAAAATTTAATCCTAGATAATAAAAGGCTAATGTGCAAATACATCAAAACAGTGGAACAACCAAACAATCGAACAACCAGTCACTATGATGTGCACTGACCACCAGCGGGCATGCGTGGAACATGGCTGTTTCTGTTATCTAGGTGAGCCTCTGGTGATTACTGAAAATTCTTTGCTCCCATGCACCTGAACTTGCACCTGGTGCCAGTGCTGGCCCAGCAAGCACCCACTACTGGCTCCCGGTGCCAACTGCCGACCCCAGTGGCCCCTCAGAGCTTCTCCACCTCTCCCTGTTCTTGAGGGGAGATTGGGGCCAGCAGCCATATCTCGCACCTGCTGCTGGCAATGTCCCCACTCACACCCGCTGTCGTCACCAGAACTGCCATTCGCACCTGCTGCTGGTGTCCAGAGCTGGTCCTGATTGCTCAATGCCATCAGTGGGTGCAACTGGCAGCTACAGGCCCTGATTGCCCCTGATGGCTTCTCTACCTCTCCTGGCTCCTGAGGGGAGATTGGGGCAGCAGCTGCCACTGCACCCACTGATGGCACCAGCCCTACTTCCCCACTTGCACCTGCAGCTGGCAATATCCCCAATCTCTCTGCACCTTCAGTAAATGCAAGTGGGGCCAGTGCCATCAGCACATGAGAGCAATGGGAGCAGGGATGCTGGCAGATAGGGGACCAGGGGCCATGGTGGGAGGGGCCAAGTGGGGGTGTGGAAGATGTGCCAAGACCTGCCCTTGTGCTTACCTCAGCCTCACAGCCCACATGAATTTGTGCACTGGGCCCCTAGTCTAATATAAAGAGAAGACCAACTTCCTACTATATTGTGAAACTTTAATTATATAATGAATAAAATATCACTCTAAAGTATATTGCATTACATAAATGTGAAGTTCATTCTATTGGTCACTATCAAGTGCTAACTACGTTACATATCCAGTAGGCATTCATATACAGCTGCCTGGATGTTGAGCTAAAACATTGGTCTTTTTCTGCCTTCAGTCTCTTACTGAAGCAGAGTCTCTCCTGGTTTTCAGGCCTTCAAACTCAGACTGGCACTACACCAACAGCAGTTCTGGGTCGCCAGCTGCAGGTTTTGGTTCTTCTTAGCCCCATAATTGTGTGAGCCAATTCTTTATATATATATATATATATATAAAATACATATTCTATGCAAAAATATATATGACATACATATCATATGTAATATACAGTGGTACCTTAAGATACGAGTTTAATCCATTCCGTAACCTTGAGGCATGGGAAACTGAGATGCTCAAGTGGCGGTAAACTGGTGGGTCGTGTGCAGCCTGCCGATCCACGCTATTACTCCTATCTCAAATTTTGCTCATATTTTAAAGCAAAAATCGCTCGCTCAGTGGCTCGTATCTCAAAAATCTCGTATGTTAGGGCACTCATATCTCGAGGTACCACTGTATATCATTTTTATTGTTGATTTTGTTTATCTGTAGACATTATAGAACCATTCTGATCATAACTTCTGGTAGAACAAATCTTTTGTGACAGAGCAATGTCTTCACAGAAATGCCTACACTACTGATGATTCATCCAAACAAAGTTATAGTTAGAAGGATTCTGTAATCTTTTGGCTACTGTGCCTATAGAAAGAATTATAGTAGAAGATTTAAGTTACTCTTGGAAAGGAAATATCAAGGTGTGAGGTTTTATTTGTTTGATTGGTTGATTAGTTATTGTGTTTCCAATAGATTTTTCTGACATTTTCTCTTCTTAGTTTGAAGAATCAATCTATTGAGAAAAAATAAGAATGGTAGACTGACTACTGTTCTCCAGTAGGAGTTCTTCTTAGGAACAGAAACCTCAGGACTGTGGCTGGACATGTTCCTTTCTAGCTATAGATTCTTTTCTGAGACATATAGGTGCTGCTAAGAGCTAAATTTTGGGCAATGAGATGTGAATGAAGTAGTTTTTTACTTCCAAATTGTCTTTGTAAGAACATTTGTCCTAGACAGTCTGCTCCCTTCTCATTAAGCAAATGTGACAATTACTAGCACAACCTTAGAAGCCATAGATGTTGAGGACAATAGGGATGCTCCACTAACCATAGGCCATTCTTCTCCAAACTGTTATGTGAGAAAAATATATTTCTGTCTTATCTCTGCCATCACATTTTGGAGTCTCTGCAGTATAATCTATCACCCTAATGTCTACAGAGAATAGATTTATGTAACAAAAACATCATTTACAATGTTGAGAAGAAAACACTCTCCAAAACTGCTTTCAAATTTTACCAAAGAAGATGATAGAAGAACATTCCAGAGGGCAAATCTAATGGCCAAGGAAGTGACTCTAGGAGTACAGACAGCAATATGGAGTCACCAAGAAACTCACCTCCCATACAGGGCAGAGAGGACTCATAATTTCCACCCAGTAGGATTTGATAACTGCTCTGAACCTATATTTCTGGATGTTCCCACTCTCCCTCTTGAATATGGAAGTTTTACTATCTTATTGGTGCTCTACCATGTATATCAGGTACAGGGACAGGCAGGAAGATACCTTGCTTTTTATTTCATAGACTAGAGACCTGGTGCACAAAATCTGTGCACTGAGGGTGGTGGGGGAGGAACCCTCAATCTAGCCTGTACCCTTCCTCAGTCCAGAACCCCTCTCTCCTTACCGGCTGCCTGCTTGCTGCTCCCTACCATTTGGCTCAGCTGTTCCTTAGTGCATGGAGGCTCCCGCCACCACTACTGCACTCGTCAGTGGTGAACCCGGCTTCTGGCTGAGTGGTGTTCCCCCTCTGGGAGTGCACTGACCACCAGGGGGCAGCTCCTCTGTTGGGCATTTGCCTCCTGATGGTCAGTTCATAGAGACCAGTCATTCCACCATTCAGTGGAATTACATATTATGGTTTTATTATATAGGATTGTTTAACCCTAAAGAACTGATAACAAGTACAAGCATTACTCAGGGATTCTAGACTTTGAGTTGGATATAATAACTGGATAGTGTTTGTGGTTGTCTCTCTTACAGAAGGAGTGAACAGTCAACATGGATACATGTTATGACATTCATCCATAGTAGCCAGAGATACAGGGTGACAAGAGAAGCAGACCATGGTGAAGTCATCCAATTGTCACCCCTTTTTTCTTAAAGTAATAGAGCCCCCAGAATTTTAGCTGGGCATACAACCAAATATTTATGAAATATATTTTCTAATATCTCTTTTAACGAAGTTTGGTGGTATGACTAAATGTAAATCTATAGGATATGAGTGGAAGTGTTAGGTATAACTTCCCTTCATTTTCTTAATTCTTTCTGCCTGGTAATACCACTGTAGGGGCCACCACTAAAATCTTGTGTTGGGATAGCACAGCCACTCTTTCTGCCCTGGGTCACTTAGATCTGAACTATTACATAATACAGAATAAGCTGCTTATACCTAGTCTCTTTATATTAATAGTTTAACCTACTATTAACTAATGTAAGTTTCATCTAGCTTTGGAGACCCACTAGTGTAAAATAATACTTGACATTCCAAGAAAGCAATAGGAAAGCAATTGGAAAAATATGAATATTCTGAATACCCATAGCTACTTTAAGAAGTGAAAGTTGTAATATTTCAAAAAAAAAAAAAAGCCTACCTGCCCACTAATTTTTATTCACCAGAAAACTAAATTTGCCTTGTTAAGCTGAAGTTGCATTAGGACAAAATATATAGACATCGCATTGAATGCCTACTTGACAAAAGAGTATAGATGCTTAAAATGAATAAAGTTTGCTAATAAATATGAAGTGGTCTCAATAGAAGAATTTCACTGTGTAAAGTCTTCCTCAATAATACAGCTATACTTCACTTTCATAAGGTTGATTATCTCTACTGGAGTTGTTCTGGATGTGGTACATCATTATGGTATGGTTTTGCTTTAACTTTGCTCACTGAAATAATGGTAAGTATGGTAAATAGGTCGTATGTTTGAAGAATAAAAATTACTTTTCTTTGGCTTATACAGTGAGAGGTAGGGCTATAATCAGCTCATAGCCAGAGTTCCTAGAGATAAAAGATTATGTTGAAAGTGTTTCTGTAGTTCAGTGGTGCTTTTATAAAGGAATGCAGACAAAATTTTTTTCTGCCAAATTAAATTTTCATATTCTCTCCTAACGATGGTACACAAATCTCCAATCCTAAAATCAGACTGAACACAGTATATACTTTTCTTTTTATGACCATCCTGCATAAAATAAAGAAATCCAGTAATAATAAAGTACATTTGAGAATAAATAAATAAATTCTGTATGTCAGTGTGTGCCTGGATATTCTGTCACAATAAACAACAGGGTTTATATAAGGTTTAAGGATTTAGACTTAGAGAATACAAGGACATTATGAAAACAATCCTGAAAGAATGTGACAAGGTTATTTTTCACAGAAATGTCAGTAGATTAAATTTGTAGTCACTCTGCCCTTAATATAATAGTTGTAGTAAACAAGGAGGAATGAGTTATCAACTGTTCACATAAGCAGATTTGGAGAATCATGGAGAAAAGATTAAATGGGTATAATTCATATTCCAGGCTCTCCTTTATCCTATGATTTTCAGTGCTAGAATTCTGCAGAGCCTCTGGCTGGGCTTCATCACTGACCTTCCCCACACACTGGTGACATTATACTATGGTTAATATTATACTATCTTTGCCATTGACCTAGTATTCCTCAGAAGAGTAATACACAATATTGCAAATATAATCTATTAGATTTTCAACCTATCTATACGATTTTCACTGTAAAAATTGATTTAAGAAAACAACTAGCAATCAATGTCTTCCTTAACTCTGTAAGCACATAGAAAACAAACCAGTCATACTTGATATTGCATTTATTATTAGTATCTAGTATATAATTTTTATGTTGGGCATGTGCATTATATGTAAATACATAGAAAAATATAAATATTTACTAGAGGCCTAGTGCACTAAATTGATGCATAGAGAGCGGGGTGTCCTTTAGTTCAGCCTGCTCCGTCTCTAATTCTGAACCCCTTAATGCATGTCCAACTGCCCATTTAGGCCCAACCCAAGTAGGATAGGGCCTAAACGGGCAGTTGGATATCCCTCTCACAATACAAGACTGCTGGTTCGAACTGCGTACCTGCCTGTCTTTCTAATTGTCCCTAAATGCTTCTGCCTGCTAGCCTGATCACCTCCTAATCACTCCTCTGCCTGCCTGATTGATGCCTACCTGCCCTCCCCTGCAGGCCTGGTCCCTCCCAACTGCCCTTCCTTGCAGGCCTGGTCCCTGACAACTCCCTCCCCTGCTGGCCATCTTGTGGTGACCATCTTGTGTCCACATGGGGGCAGCATTGAAATTGTGTTGCCTTAAGTGGAGGTGTGGGCTGGCCAGGGTGTGTGGCAGTTTGACTTCCTCTATCGACAGGGGCAACCCAAGCCTTGCTCCTGCTCTCTCTGTGGCCATAGCCATGTTGGTTGAGTTAATTTAAATACTTGCTCTGATTGGATGCTGGGCATGGCCAGTGGGCATGGCTTGTGGGTATAGAGAAGTATGGTCAATTTTCATATTACTCTTTTCTTAGGTAGGATATCAGTTTATCTTTCTATCTACCATATGATACAATACTAGTAAACCAAGATTTATAAATAATTCAATGAAAAACAGTAGCATATTACTACTAACTTTAGTGATGACTGTTTCCTTATCCAGATAATTTCTTAAGTCAAATTATAAGTGAAGAGTTTTAGACATTTCTTCCAGAATATATTATTTTAATTTCCTAAATGGTGAACTTATTTAAGTACTTTATGAAATGAGTTTATCTATGTATGTAAATGAGACATGAATGGTACATGGATAGCACTAACTAAATTAGTCCAAATATAAATTCATAGTTCTTAAAACAAATATTTTAAATAACATAATAATGAAAACAACCAGTTTTAAAGTTAGGTTTCCTGGATTTGAAACCCAGCTACCCAGTCTACAAATAGTGTAACTCTGGGCAAGTTTGTTTTTTCTTTTCTTTTTTTTTTTTTTTTTTAGCAACCTAATATACCCTCTTTTTTTTCAGACATATTTTTATTATTATTAATTTTTTACATATCTTCCCATCGCCCACCCTCCATCAAGGTATGCCCCAACCCCCCTGTGTCTATGTTCATTGGTTATGCTTATATGCATGCATACAAGTCCTTTGATTGATCTCTTATCTACCTCACTTAACTTTAATCTTCCTGCTGTAATTTCACAGTCTGATGCTTTACTGTCTCTGTATCTATCCTTTTGTTCATCAGTTTATAATGTTCTTTATTATCCACAAATAAGGGAAATCATGTGATGCTTCTCCTTCATTGACTGGCTTATTTCACTAAGCATAAGGTTCTCCAGTTCCAACAAGGTTGCTGAAAATGGTAAGAATTCCTTCTTTTTAATGGCTGCATAGAATTCCATTGTGTAGATGTACCACAGTTTTCTGATCCACTCATCTGCTGACGGGCACTTAGGCTGTTTCCAAATTGTAGCTATTGTAAATTGTGCTGCTATGAACAGAGGGGTGCATAAATCCTTTCTGATTGGTGTTTGTGATTTCTTAGGATAAATTCCTAAGAGTGGGGTTACAGGGTCAAATGGGAGATCCATTTTTAGTTTTTTGAGGAAACTCCATACTGTTCTCCACAGTGGCTGCACCAGTCTGCATTCCCACCAACAGTGCACAAGGGTTCCTTTTTCTCCTCATCCTCGCCAACACTTGTCCTTTGTTGATTTGTTGATGATTGCCATTCTGACAGGTGTAAGATGGTATCGCATTGTCGTTTTGATTTGCATCTCTCAGATGATTAGTGACCTTGAACATGTTTTCATGTGTCTCTTGGCCTTCCTTCTGTCATCTTTCGAAAAGGTTCCATTTAGGTCCGTTGCCCATTTTTATTGGATCATTTATCTTCCTTTTGTTAAGTTGTATAACTTGGCTGTAGATTTTGGAGATTAAACCTTTATCAGTGATAACATTTGCAAATATGTTCTCCCATACAGTGATCTTTCTTGTTGTTTTGTTGATGATCTCTTTTGCTGTGCAAAAGCTTTTTATTTTGATGTAATCCCATTTGTTTATTTTTTCTTTAGCTTCCATTGCCTTTGGAGCAATATCAGTGAAGAAGTTCCTTCGGCATATATCTGAGATTGTGCTGCCTGTGGATTCCTCTAGTATTTTTATGATTTCCCTTCTAATGTTTAAGTCCTGTATCCATTTTCAGTTTATTTTTGTATTTGGTGTAAGTTGGTGGTCCAGTTTCATTTTTTTGCATGTATCTGTCCTATTGTTCCCAACACCATTTGTTGAAGAGGCTATCTTGGCTCCATTAAAGGTTCATGCCTTCTTTGTCAAATATTAGTTGAGCATAGTGATTTGGGTGGATATCTGGGTTCTCTATTCTATTCGATTGGTCTATATGTCTGTTCTTGTGCCAGTACCAGGATGTTTTCAGAACAGTTGCTTTGTAATATAGCTTGAAATCTGGTATTGAGATCCCACCTACTTTATTCTTCTTTCTCCGAATTGCTGTAGCTATTCAGTCTTTTTTGTTCCAGATGAATCTATGAAGAATCCTTTCTAGGTCTGTGAAATATGTCGTTGGTATTTTAATGGGTAGTGCATTTAATCTATAGATTGCTTTCGGTAGTATGGACATTATAATGGTGTTGATTCTCCCGATCCATGAGCATGGTATATTCTTCAATCTGTTAACATCTTCCTCTATCTCTTTTTTCAGTATCCTGTAGTTTTCTACATATAGGTCTTTTACCTCTTTAGTTAGGTTTATTCCTAAGTATTTTAATTTTTTTTTTTGGTGCGATGGTAAATGGGATTGCTTTTTTAGTCTCACTTTCTGTAATTTCACTATTAGTTTATAGAAATGCCACAGACTTCTTAGCATTAACTTTGTATCCTGCTACATTGCTGAATTCATTAATTAAGTCAATTAGTTTTTGAATGGAGTCCTTTGGGTTTTTTATGTACAATATCATGTCATCTGCAAATAAGGACAGCTTTACTTCTTCTTTTCCAATTTGGATGCCTTTTATTTTTTATTTTTTCTAATTGCACTGGCTAATACTTCCAGTACTATGTTGAACAGGAGAGGTGAGAGTGGGAATCCCTGTCTTGTTCCTATTCTTAGGGGAAATGGTTTTAGTTTTTGCCCATTGAGTATGATGTTAGCTGTGGGTTTATCATATATGACTTTTATAATGTAGAGGTATGCTCCTTCTATTCCCACTTTGCTGAGAGTTTTTATCAAGAAAAGGTGTTGGATTTTGTCAAATGCTTTTTCTGCCTCAATTGATATGACTATGTGATTTTTATCTCTCAATTTGTTTGTGTGAAGTATCACATTTATTGATTTGCGGATATTTTACCATCCATGCATTCCTGGGATGAATCTTACTTGGTCATAGTGTATGATCTTTCTGATATACTGCTGGATCCGATTTGCTAAAATTTTGTTGAGGATTTTGACATCTATGTTCATGAGAGATATTGGCCTATAATTCTCTTTCACTGTACTGTCTTTATCTGATTTTGGTATTAGGGTGATGCTGGCTTCATAGAAGGTGTTTGGAAGTGTTCCTTCTTCTTGAATGTTTTTGAATAGGCTGAGGAGGATAGGTTTTAATTCTTCCTTGAATGTTTGGTAAAACTCTCCTGTGTAGCCATCTGGTTCTGGGATTTTATTTCCTGGAAGTTTTTGATGACTGTTTCAATTGCTTCCATAGTTATTGGACTCTTGAGATGTTTAGATTCCTCCTCTTTGAGTTTTGGAAGGTTATATTTTTCTACGAAAATGTCCATTTCTTGCAGGTTGTCCAATTTGTTGGAATAGAGTTGTTAATAGTATTTTTTAACAATCCTTTGTATTTCCACAGGGTCTGTTGTTATTTCTCCCCTTTCATTTCTGATTTTGTTTATTTGGGTCTTCTCTCTTTGCTTCTTGGTTAGCCTGGCTAAAGGTCCATCAATCTTGTTTATCCTATCATAGAACCAGCTCTTGGTTTTGTTGATCTTTTGAATTGTTTCTTTGGTTTCCAAGTTGTTTATCTCCATTCTGATCTTCACTATTTCCTTCCTTCTGCTTACACTGGGCTTTTCTTGTTGCTCTCATTCTAGTTTTTTGAGCTGTAGAGTTAGGTAATTTCTTACCATTGTTTCCTGTTTTTTGCAGTAGGCTTGTAGGGCTATGAACTTCCCTCTCAAGTCTGCTTTCATTGAGTCCCATAAATTTTGTATTGTTGTGTTCTCATTGTCATTAGTTGCCATGATGTTTTTTATTTCTTCCTTGATCTCTCTGGTTACCCAGTCTTTGTTTAATAGCATGCTGTTTAGTCTCCATGTGTTTGATTTATTTCTATTGTTTTTATTATAGTTGATTTCCAGTTTTATGCCGCTGTGGTCTGAGTAAATGCTTGATATGATTTCTATCTTCTTGAATTTGAAGAGACTTTTCTTATTACCCAACATATGATCTATCTTTGAAAATGACCCATGTGCACTTGAGAAGAATGTATATTCTGTGGCTTTGGGGTGAAATGTTCTGAAGATGTCAATTAATTCCTTCTGGTCTACTGAGGCATTGAGGATTGATATTTCTTTGCTGATTTTTTGTTTAGAGGATTTGTCCAGTGGTGACATGGGGTATTAAAGTCTCCTACTATGATTGTATTGCTGTCAATCTGTCCCTTAATATCCTCCAAGAGTTTTTTTATGTATTTAGGTGCTCCTATATTGGGTGCATATATGTTTACCAGAGTTATTTCTTCTTGTTGGATTGTTCCCTTTAGTATTATGAATTGACCTTCTTTATCTCTTGTTATGTCTTTCACTTTGAGATCTAATTTAGCAGATATAAGCATTGCAACCCCAGCTTTTTTTTCATTTCCATTTGCCTGAAATACCATCTTCCATCCCTTTACCCTCAATCTGTGTGCATCTCTTTTCCTGAGTTGAGTTTCTTGTAGACAGCAGATATATGGATCATGTTTTCTTATCCAATCAATTACCCTATGTCTCTTGATTGGAGCATTTTATCCATTTACATTTAAAGTTATTATTGATAGGTATTTATCCATTGCCATTTTTATTCTTTAGCCCAGAGTTCCCTCTTTGCTTCCTATTTCTTTTTATTACAGCAGACCCTTTAACATTTCTTGCATTGCTGGTTTGGTGGTAATATATTCCCTAAGTCATTTTTTGTCTGTGAAGCTTCTAATTTCACCTTCAAATTTGATTGAAAGCCTTGCAGGGTACAGTATTCTTGGATTCAGACTCTTCCTTTGCATGACTTTTTATATGTCATTCCATTCTCTTCTGGCCTGATGAGTTTCTGTTGAAAAATTAGTAGCTAGTCTTATGGGGGTTCCTTCGTAGGTAACTTTCTGTTTCTCTCTGGCCGCTTTTATGATTCTTGCTTTGTCGTTGCTGTTTGCCAATTTAATTATAATGTGTCTTGGTGTCAGTTTTGTGGGGTTCATTTTGCTTGGGACTCTGTGAGCTTCTCAGAATTGTGTGGGGTTTTTCTTTCCTATATTGGGGAAAATTTCTGTCATTGTTTCTTTAAACAGGTCTCTAATCCTTGTTCAGTTTCCACTCTTTTTGGAACCCCAATTATGCAAATGTTGATTTGTTTCATATTATCCCAAAGTTCCCTTAGGCTCTCCTCTTGCTTTTGAATTATTTTTTTCTATAAGCTGCTGTACTTGGGTATTTTTTCCTACCGTGTCTTCTAGCTCACTTATGTAGTCCTCTGCTTCTTCTAGTCTACTTTTGATGCTTTCTATTGAGTTCTTTAAAGCAATGATGTCATTTTTTTATTTCTTTTTGCATTTCTTCATGCTTCTTCTTCATTTCCTCTTGGCTCTTACTCATATTGTCAAATTTGTCTTCCATTCTTTTCATCCACCTTATGATCATTTCTCTGAACTCTTTCTCTGGCAGGGTTATTTCTGCTTCTATTTCGTTTACTTCCTTTTCTGGTGATACTTGCCTATCTGTCATATGCGGGCTGTTTCTTCTTCTGCCCATGGTTTTTCTTCTCCGGGTGTCTGGTTATGTAGTTCTCTCTCCTACGTTGATTCAAAGGCACAAACTGCAACATGACCCGGTACAGCACAACAGGCACTAAACAGAAATGTATTCACGATGTCAATAATCACCAATAAGGTTACCACCAATGAAAGACAAATTAGGGGTAAGTAGAGAAAGAAGAAGAGGAAAATAAGGGGAAAAGAAAGGAAAGAAGTGGCAAAATCTAATTGGGAGCCAGAGGAAAAAAAATAAGTAAATAAATGAACCAAAAATAAAATAAAGGAGAAGAAGAAAAAGAAAAGAGAAAGAGAAACAAAGTCAGAAAGAAAAGAAAGCTGATAAGAGAGAAAAAGGGAACAAAATATAGATGTCAGGAGAAAACTCCAATAGAACAATCACTAATCCCAATAAACGCCAGCAGCCAGTACCTAGAGATTAATACAAACTGCAAATAACAACTGGTATCCAGGGAGGCGAGGGAAAAGAGGTAAAAATCTAAACAAACAAAAAGCAAAATAAAACAAGTAGAATAAGCTAAAATAATCTCACAAAAAAAGTTCAAAAAATTGATATAATCACTGTTCAGGCAAATAGCAAAAAAGGACATTGAGAAAAAACAACTTTTTGGCTAGTGAAGACAAGAAGAGAGAGGTTTGTATGTACTTGTAGTAGGGAATTTGAAATTAGATATATAAGTGGGGTAAAATTTTAACCAGGTAAAGAGAAAGTATAGGGAGAATCTAAAGTTGGAAAAGGGAAAGAGAAACAAGACAGCAAAATGGGGAAAGTTAGGAGGAAAGTGTCGGCATAAAGGTAGAGTTGAATTGGAGTAAAATTATGCTAAAGGAAAGATGAAAATAGAATGTAGAACTCTAATCCCAAATAAAATAAAGAGAAAACAAAATGACACTTGTTTTTTTTCCAAAAAGGTAAAATACTAGTAGTAATAATACTAGTTGAAAACAAAAATGTAATAATTAAAAAGGTAAAATCAATTAAGGTGGAAAAAAATATTATTTTAATTAAAATATGTAAAAAAATAAAAAATAAAAAAAATTTAAAAATAAAAAATAAAATAATATGGTCATTCACTTCCACTATTATTCTGCTTGGGACTCCTGTTTCCCAGTAGGGAAGGTATTGCAGTTCCCTGTGTTCCACTGTGGTGTTTTAATCTCTTTATTCTTTTGTGGTTATGCGAAAATCAATTTGTCCATCATCCACTGGGTGGCAGTGTTTTGGAATTGATCTCTGAGACAAAGCACAGGGCCTCTCTAGGCTGTGCTCAGATCCTGCTACTCTGTGGTTCTCTAAACTGGTTTGTGGAGATTTTGTAGCCAGGACACTGTAATAACTCCCACGCTGTCCCTCTGGCCCAGATAAAAATGAGTCATTTTCCAGAGCTCCCCTCTGTCAACAGCTAGGAGAGTTTGCCTCCACACTTAGGGATCATGCACTTCCCCACCTCCTTTGACCTCTCCAGAGGCAGCTTTCCCATAGCCCTGTTCCCACAGTGTGCGCGTCTCTGTTCTGCGGGGCGGGAGACCTCACCTTATCTCAGGCGAAATCTGACCTTTCTGTGTGCCATGTGGATCTCTGAGTCTGCCGCCCACGTGTCTGCGCCGTTTGGAGGGAGGTACTCTGGGTCCCCGACTGTTCGGTGGGTTCCTCAGCCGCAGCTCTCAGACCTCTGCAGACATCCACGTCCCTCTGCAAGATGGCGTGGTCTCCGCGTTTGCGCTGGCGGCTCCAGCAGACAAAAACCCCTTGGCAGTGTGGCTGCCTGGCCAGGAGAGCCCCGTCCAGCAGTTCCCTGCCTTCTCCTGGAGGATAACTGACTCTTCACTTGCCAACAATCACTCCCCGTGTGACTCTCAGCTTCTCTCTCTCCCGCTCTGCCCAGCAACAAAGCTCCAGACGCGTCTGTCTATTCTGCTGCCATTTTGCTGACCTCTCCTGGGCAAGTTTCTTAAGCTCCCTAAGTTAGTTTCATTTTCTTCATCTGAACAAAGGGTATATTAATTAAGTCTACTTCTGTTTTGAGGAACAAATGAAATGAGACATTTTAGCAAAATTCTCATGAATTAATAAGTCCTTAATAAGTATTATTATTATCATTATTATTATTATTATTATTATTCATGTTTTTCTTGTTATATCTATAGCAAAAAAGTATGCATCTGCAATGGGCTGATGTTTCTGTACCCTCAAAATTTATGTTTGTTGAAACCAGAATCCCAATGTGATAATATTAGTAATGGTGTTACACTAACCTAGTTATTCTTTAATAGGAAAGAAATGAAAGGGAAAACCAAATAGTATAGCCATACCATTTGTTCAGCATTGGTAAAAAACTGCATTTAACACTCCAAGTTTATTCCCCACTGATTTATGGGGGAAGAGACTGGATCAAGGCAGTTTAGATGCATGCCCCATAAGAGCTGAATGACATGGGAGACTAATTGCCTGTCAGTCACTCCTAAAAACGAGTCAGTAGCCAGGATGGGTGTAGCCACTGCAACCCTAAAAATCTAAATATATAAACTTCCACACTAAGAAACTTCACTCTCTCTTGGCTATCTTGGTTTCAGGGTATCAGGCCCTCTTGAGACTTCTACTGCAGGGAACTGTGCTCCCTTTGTGCTCACATGACACATGGACATGTTGGGCTCCACACATAGACTAATGGACTTTAATCTTGCCTGAATACTGAACCACACCCAGCTGCAACATGAAACAGAGACTCTTGACATTGGCTCTGTTATTGACTTGCTGAACTCCCAGCTGCACCTCTTCTAGGATTGGCTTAAGGAGCAGGGTACTTGGGAACCCAAGAAATGTAACTTTATGCAAATAAGCCTTCTTCCACACTCCATCCTCCCAGGGATTCAAGAAATTTATTTTTTGAAGATATTGCAAAAGCTTCATTCCCACTCATGTCTGATAAGTCTGGTCCTTTAATTCCTCTGGCATCATTAGGAGGTGGGCCTTTCAGAGATAATTAGATTATGAGGATGAAGCACTCATGAAGCACAAAGAGGCTGGGGAGCTAGTTTATTCTCTGCCAAGTGTGGCTATAACAAAAAGACAGCCATCTACAAATTTAAGAAATGGGCTGTCATTACAACAAATATACCAGCACTTTGCTCTTGAACTCCCTAGCACCCCAAACTGTAAGAAGTAAATGTTTGTTGTTGAAGCCATCCAGTAATTGTCTCATAGCAACCTGTATGGACTAAGACACCATTCTAAAATGTGACAAAAAGAAAAATTTTTCCTTTATCAATCTTGAGTGGGTCTAAAAAGAGCCACTTATCCTATCTAATGAAATAGTAATATGCAAATTGACCATACCACCACTACACCCACCAGCCAATCAGAGCTAGTATGCAAATTAACCCAACCAAGATGGCTAAGGCCACAGAGAGAGCAGGAGGGAGGCTTGGGTTGCCCCTGGCGATGGAGGAAACCAAGCTTTCCCCACACCCTGTTGGGCCTGCTTAAGGCAATAAAGTTTCAATGGCTGTGGGAGCAGAAGGCTTGGCTCCACTCCAGGCTATAAAGTTTCAATTTTAGAAAATAAATAAATCCCAGATACCAGGTCCTCTGCTTGGGACACTGAGGGGCGTGGCCAGCCTGAAAACCACCCCAGGCCCCTCACCCAGGTCACCCCATGCCCCAAGGAAACACCCACCCTGATCCAGGACACCCTTCAGGGAAAACCAGCTGGCCCCCATCCATGCACCAGGCCTCTGTCCCATCTAATAAAAGAGTAATATGCAGATTGACTATCACTCCAACACACAAGATGACTTTCCCATGTGGTCAAAGATCCTGCCCCCATGTGGGTACAAGATGGTCACCACAAGATGGCCAGCAGGGGAGGGAGTTGGCTGGGACCAGGCCTGCAAGGGAGGGCAGTTGTGGATGATCAAGCCTGCAGCAGAGGGCAGTTAATGGTGACCAGAGCTGCAGGGGAGTGCAGTTAGGGTTGACCTGCAGGAAAGGGCACTTAGGGGCAAACAGGCTGGCAGGGGAGTAGTTAGGCATCAATCAGGCTGGCAAGGGAGTGGTTAGAGGGTTATCAGGCTTGCAGGGAGAAGTAGTTAGGAGCAATCAGGAAGGCAAGCAGGTGAGCAGTTGAAAGCCAGCAGTCCTGGATCTGGCCTAAACAGGCAGTTGGACATCCCTCAAGGAGTCCCCGATTGGAGAGGGAGCAGGCTGGGCTAAAGGACACCACTCCCATGCACGAATTTTGTGCACTGGGCTTCTAGTTACATATAATTGCTATGTGATATAAATACATTTTAAAACATCTAAATCCTGTGTTTGCTCAGTTCCACACTTTGTTTTTTCAAAGTTTGTTTGCGTTTGGAATATTCTTTGTCCCTATCATATCCTTTCTTTCCTTAATATTCTATTTCAAAATCTTACTCTAATTTACTCTCTGCAGAACAATGGCACTTGACTTCTATCACTCTGTAAATCTTATCACCCTACACCCACTTTTCCCCTTTTTTCCATGTCCTTTTTTTATATATATATTATTGATTTTCCACAGAGAGGAAAGGAGAAGGATAGAGAGTTAGAAACATCGATGAGAAAGAAACTTCAATCAGCTGCCTCCTATACATCTCCCTCTGGGGATGCGATCGTAACCAAGGTACATGCCCTTGACTGAAATCAAACCTGGGACCCTTTCAGTCCTCAGGGTGATGCTCTATCCATTTAACCAAACCGGTTAGGGCTTCCTATGTTCTTTCACATGATTATCCTCCCTCAGTCATCCAAATTACAAAATTTGGAGTTATGCTTGATTTTTCCTTTTCCTTCACCCCACCCAGCACACTTACTCACCAAGTTCAATCTAATTCATTATCAAAATATTTCCTAATATGATCCTCAGCTCTTCCCTACCCCACCTAGGCAAACCATTATTAAATAAGATATTTAATGCTTATTTTTTTCTTGAAATAATGTTATATTTTCTAATTTTTTTATCTTTTAACATAAGTTCCATTTTTTATATGCCTTTTCTGTTGTTTCAGAATGTTGGGTATTAAATGTGTATACCCACAGTCTCAATTATAGGACTGAATTTAGATACTTACAATTTGTATTTCTATCACATCATTAAAATGCTTCAAGAAAAATGATTAAAATTATGTATTAAATAACACAGTAGCCTCTGATGCTTAAGTTTTCTTATATACATGAGCAGTTTGAGGTTATATCTCAAGTATAATCGGCCTGCCTTCCAAGCACATTACAATATGCCCTTTCTTAATAACTTGATTATGATATCACATGTAAACCTGCTTAATAGTCAACTTCCTGTTTGAATTTAGATGTTTTAAAAAGATTAGAAATATATCTAGTGCTTTAGAAACTGTTTTATTTAATGGCCAAGAATATCTCTATTTATATATAGGCTGAGGCTGTTGGCACAACATGGGTGTAAAAGAGTAGAAAACTACCTAAAGGTCAACCTCTTGTTAAAAGACACTAAGTGCTACAAAATAGTATATTCCACATGAATATGGTATATTTATCTTTGGTGAAACTTTTGCTTTTAAAGAACTGTTGACTTTTAAAATGGATACAAAAATTACTGTTTTGTAAATAATATGAAAAGTTCTGGTGGTGGTTTACCACAATTTGATAATTTAAGAGCTCTTCTCCTGAGCATTGTCTATCTCCTCTCACATTAGTTTCATTTATAGCACCCAAATTGAATTTGAATTCAGTAGGTTTCCAGAAACCCCAGAAGGAACACATTACAAATTTTTTCCCAAAGTTAATGTATTTTTATTTGCAAAAAAAAATACAACTCCATCACAGCTTCCAATCAGAGGCAATAGGGGATTATTGTGGATGTCTTGTCTAGAGATTTTCATATCTGAATAGATCATGAGGATGGAGCTTCACATTCATTATTGACCTTCTAACTTTTATCACTTGATTATACACACTACCAAAGAATATCCGAGCTTAGAAAAATTATCTCTCAACAAGATGCAGGAGCTTGTTTGGAACATATATTCTGTGATATGTTTTATAACAAAATTCCATTGGCCTTTTTTTCAAAGTCAAAGAGAAATCTCTACACATATTCCAAGGATGGAATGTGTTTCTAAACATGACTCTTTAAATTTGTGCTCTAGATAATTATTAGAATTCCCCTTTTAGGTGATTATATACAGTTGGCAGCCATAACACTTTGATCTTGCCATTGTTCCTTACTTGTAAGAACTTGCAAAGTGTTTAAAATGATTAGTTGCTAGATGAGCCATCCATGCTCAGGTCCCAGAGCAGGACTTGTTTAGATTTCCTGAACTTCAGAACATTACAGGGAGTAAAGGGCATTATAGTCATTTATTCATTCAGTAGTCCTTTATTAATAAGGTGAAAGGTGTCCTGGTGTGCCTAAAATAGTTCCTGCTTCTACTTATTGCCCTGGTTTAATTATTAATAGTATTGTTCAAAGGGGTCCTTTTGGACAGTAAGTTACGTGGTAACATTTTTAACTAAAGACTACATATATGCCAGGTTTAGTTAAGATTCCAGGTGACAGACAAAAGTCTTCTGGTCAAGAAAAAAAAATCCTTTTCCTGTCTATAATTATAGAAGCAAAAGTAGATCACACTATCCCAGGTGTGCCCAGGACTTGAAAGCACAGTAAATGAGGATATGGTTGCCCATGAGTACCAATACAGAAAAACAGCCAAGTTAATATAGGTTAAAAAGCCAAAACAGCTAGAGGCAGACTGGGATGGCTAGGTTGAGAACGCTAGTGTTACCGATTGGGGTTACTAGCAGAGACTTCGGTTCTTCTCATCAACACACAAAAAATATTTTAAGGTCAATTAAAATGAAAGCAACATAGGATTTATTAAAGATACACTCCAAGCAAAGAGTGTTATTATAATTAATCCAGTGCCCCATTACGGTGCATTGAGGTCATGTCCTTTTCCTCTGTTCTTGAGCCAAGAACCACCTGGTCCCAAACCTGCTGCTGGTGGTGTGGTGGCCTGCTGGCTTCTGGGCCACCCATAGAGAGGTGGTCTGAAAGCAATGTTGGTCTGAACTCTGTTCAGGTCCCCAGGGCAGGCCTCACCCCAGCTGCTCAAGTCTAACTTCTTAACTAAGACTAGGAAATTACCTAGTTACTCTGAGATAAGAGTTTGTCTTTTCAATAATGAGATAGTACTGAGAAATAATTTTTAATGTACCTTTATAGGTTCTTGGCTGAGACTCTGCCAGATAGATTAACTGGAGAAAAAAAAAAACGGAAATTTAATTGCATGAATACTCCTATGTATACATAGGAAATACCCAGAGAAACTGAGTAACCTCCTGAAATGGCCTCCTTAAGGAACATCTTCAATGTAAGACAAAAGATGTGTGTTGTGTTGGGGAGTAGGGGAGGCCCATTTTGGGAGATTTTCAGTGAAAGCACAGTAAATGAGGATATGATTGCTATGCAGATTTAAGTCTACCTTTTCCACCGATAAGAGTTTCTAGAGATTTGGAATCATCCTTTTCTTCATAGTACAGAGAAGGAGACCCTCATAAGTGGAGCCTGCCTTTATAAATATAAATGTCTCTTCAAATTTTTAGAACTTTTCTTATGTCTGTTGTTTCATAAAAAGACTCAGCCTAAAATAATTCTTATGGCAAATGTGGGATGGTAAATTCTCCTCCTCTTTAGTATTTAAGAAAAGAATCACACTGTAATTATACCTATATGTTATCAGTATTTCATATAGTATATATGTGTACCTTAATGAAATTGCCAATCACATCTAATCCAGTTCATTTATGGTTGCTTAATTAGTCCATTCCAAAGATCTTCCCCACTCCTTGTTTTCCCACTTAAATTATTAAACTCCTAAATCCTTAAATGTAGGTCCATGTTTGAGCTCGAAGCAGTAAAACTATCTTCTCAGATGCCAAAATAAAAGGCTGACTGCTATAGTCCTTTGAAGACATAAAGGATAATGAAATTTCAGGTCATGTAAGGTCCAGGAGCATGGGAACTATGGCTGTTTTTTTAAGAGGTCAAGGAAAGTGGTTTTACCTCAGATCCTTTATATTCAGAGCTGCTGCATAATGTGTGGAAAATATAAGGAATTTTCAATCAGAAAATTTGGACCTGGGTCATACATATTAACTAGCTGAGTTTAATTCAATTTCTTACCTCTCTGAACATCACATTCTCATATAGAAAATGCAGATTTTATGGGGTTATTTTTAGGATCAAATGAGTTAAAGTATAATTACGGAGTTGGAGATATTAGCAATAAACCCTAAGGATTGCTCATACATCCTTATTTTCTTCATCCCATTTTTAATATTCCTTTGTAATTGGTCAGACTCAGTTGTATCAAAGATATTTCTTTCTTCCCTTGCTCATTTATTTTCTTTATCATAATTGACATATAAGCCAAAGAAATGTGGGTATCTGTACACACAAAGTTTGTTTTTTTTTATGGTTGAATCTAGTTAATTATGCTCTTGGGTTTATTATAAATGTAATTAATGACACTTGTCTAACCACTTAGCTAGTTGTTTTATTGCCATGAGAAAAAAGGCATAGTTTATTTTTATCTTCTTGCTAAAAGCAAAGGTTTTTCAAATAAACTGAACTAGCACGATTCTGCTATCTAAGAAAATAGCATGTTTGCCCTAAGTAGTAATTGCTCAAACCAATTGGGAATAAGTGCACTGATTCATAGTGGCCATGATTAGCTGGCCCATATTTTATTTAAAATGACATCTCTACCTACCAACGTAATCCTATCTGTATTCTAGAAACCATTTCTTTTCCAGCACCTGAAAGCATTCACAACTGAGAATGTGAATCCTAAAAAATAAAGATGTAATTTGCAGATGACTGTTACACTGTACAGTATAATAACTGACAATGGCTTAACGATTGGATCATGGATCAGCAGGAAGGTGGGGCAGCAAGCTGCAAGTGGGCGGCAGAGAGCTACATGAGGGGGTAGAGCAGCAAGCTATGAAGGGAGTTGGGAGAAAGGGTGCAGGGGTAGCTACAGGGCTGGGCAGCAGAGGGAAGAGCTATTGGAGGGTGGCAGTGAGCTACTGGTGAACTGCTGGAGCAGGGATTTGTGTGCAGGGCCACTAGTTTTTAAATAAATAATTAGAAATTAAAATTAAACATTCAGTTCAAAATCTGAGAAAGAGAAAATAAGTCCAAGCCACTAATCTTTAGAAAGACAAAGGTCAAGCTCCATTTCACAGACTTCCTTTCTCTATGGTTATTTATCTGCTATTAGCACTCAGTGCCTGAATCTTTGCAATGCTTGACAATCTGTGCTCAATTATCATGATGCCAATCCCTCAGAATTAGTTATTCATTATTTTACTGAAGGGCTCAAGCTTTTCACACTTATTGTCTGGTTCATCGTAAGCATTTCTAAGGAAGCTGAAGACAGATGTCAATGTTAACATTTCATAAATTTTACAAAATCATTAGTATAGTGACACAATTACATAATCACTAGTGACTGGGTCCCAAGAAGACCATAAGAAATTCCTCATGGTGCTTCACTCACCATTAATATAATTATAAATTAAGTTTAAAATTTATAGTTTTCAATTACAATGATTCAAAAGTACCTGGGTAGTGATGTTAGTCTACAAGGATATAAATCACCACAAGGTTCAGAACAGGCCTCCCCAAAATAAGCCACTTTGACATGTGAATTATTTTGAGCAGAGGCATCCAAGGCTCCGCAGGATCATGACTAACTTTCACAATTTCCTTAAAGAATGTATGTTGGAGGCTTTTCTCATAATAAGAATTATCACCATAAATAAATTTTTATGACATATCTATAAGGCAGGGCAAACTTCTAGTTACTGAAAATATGCCCTTATAGACCTCCAAATGACCTTCCTCCTCTCTGAAGCTCCAAAATACCTTACCTCATCCTTAGCTCAGAATGTCACATAGGCCTCACTTTCCCTTTCTGTCTTTAAATCTCTCATGTATGTGAGGTTCCCAGGATTCCCATGAAAATATATGTAATTAAGTTTTCTTTTCCTATAACTCTGCCTCATGTAGGTCTAATTATTAGAGCATCTGACAGAACCTGGGAGGGTAAAAGAAATTTTCTTCCTTTCCCACAGAGTTAACAAAAAAAAAAAAAACCCACAAGAAATATTTATTAAACACCTACTGTAAATATTTCTCTCTTTTCTGCATCCAGTTCAGTTTCTGAATTAGGACTGCTGGAGATTGAGAAAATGAAAGAAAGAGACAGACACAGAGATGGAAGGAAAAAGGTACGGTTGGGTGGGACCACTGTCCTCTGATGGAAAGACAGGGACCAAGAGCCAAAACAGCATGTTTATTTTATACAGCAAAAAAACAAGAAGTTTTACTAAAGGTCAAGACAATGGAGATTATGTGCATTCTTGGATGGACCTGAGTCATATTTATTCCTAGTGCTTGGCTGGATTTAGATAACAAAACCCATCCCCTGGCATCTAGGCAAAGAGTGTTTCCAGAACATGGCTCTGCCAACGCCACTGGAGTCAGCTGACAATAACTGAAGAAATGTTCATGTGCCTTCACAGGCACTCTCTATAATCCATTCTGTGCCAAGCATCATTTTATATTAGTATATATCAGTTAACAAAATTCCTGCCTTTGAGGAACTCATATTCTACTAGACTCTAGTAGAGTGACAATAACACTACATATCATAAATGAAGTATATAGTATCTTGCAAGTTTTAACTTCAGTGAAAGTAAAAATTAAAAGAAGCAAGATTGTGAGATACTGGAGGAGGGCATATTTGTATCTTTTGTCAATACATTTTTCACCAGAAGGAATCCAAGATGGTGGCATAGGTAAACACCTACACTGCTGCTTCGCACAACAATTTCAAAATTACAACTAAAAGACAGAACGGACATCATCCAGAACCACAAGAAAGCTGGCTGAGTGGAAATTCTACAACTAGAATGAAAGAGAGGGACTCACAGAGACCCAGAGAAGCTGCAAAAAGCTGAGGTTCAGAGACGCACGCATGGAGAGAGTGGGTGCCAGAGAACCTGGCTGGCTTTCTTTGGCGGGAGGGAGATGGAGACTCTCAAAGGCATTGAACCCCTTATCCTGTGACACTAAACCCCGATCCAGCTGAAACTCATACTGGGGGAGTTTGGACTGTGACAAGGGAGAAGTGCACAGAAATTTAGTGGAGTTGCAAAAGATCAGAGGTCTGGTGGCCTGCACAGCGCTGCGCGGAGGGGACTGACTCTTGATTGTGCCACTGGCTTTCACGAGTGGCGGGAGACAGACCCTCCAAACTGTCCCACTTCTAACTCCACTAAAACCGTTTTGGGCAAAACCCTGGGGACCCAGACTCACATGGTCCCGGAGTGCAGGGGAGCCTGAGGGGCAGCAGCCCAGAGGCACTGGGAGAGAGTGTGCGCCTGCACAGGGACTGCTCCAGTGATTACCCAGTGACGTGAGACTCACGGGCCATGGACGGCAGGGCCGACTGGAAGGCAAGGCGGCCCATAAGCCCTGAGAATCCACTCATCCCACGCTCAACACAGAGGCTTCTGCAGTTTTGTAACACAGAAGTTATCCCGGCATAGTGAAAATGCCGAGACAAGGGAAGGGATCACAAACAAAAGAAATGGAGGAAAACAAATGACTGGATATAGAGTTCAAAACCACGCTTATAAGGTTTTTCAAGAATATCCCAGAAAAGTTGGATAAAGTTAGCGAGACTCAAGAGGAAATGAAAAAGAACCAACTAGAGATGGAAAAGATCCAACTAGAGATGGAAAAGGACCAACTAGAGATGGAAAAGGTCCAACTAGAGATAGAAAAGGACCAACTAGAAATTAAACATACACTAACTGAAATACAAAATATTACACAGAGTCCTAACAGCAGACTAGAGAAAGGCAAGAATCAAGTAAAAATTTTGAAATATAAAGAATCAGAAAACACTCAACTGGAAAAGCAAGAAGAAAAAAGAATCCAAAAATGTGAAGATAATGTAAGGAGCCTCTGGGACAGCTTCAAGCGTACTACATCAGAATTGTGGGGGTGCCAGAAGAAGAGAGAGAGAGAAAGATACTGAAAACCTATTTAAAGAAATAATGACTGAAAACTTCCCACATCTGGTAAAAGAAATAGATTTACAAGTCCAGGAAGCACACAGAACCCCATATAAAAGGAATCCAAAGAGGACCACACCGAGACACATCATAATTAAAATACCAAGAGCAAAAGACAAAGAGAGAATTTTAAAAGCAGCAAGAGAAAAACAGTTTATTACCTACAATGGAGCACCCATACGACTGTCAGCTGATTTCTCAACAGGAACAATGCAGGCCAGACGGGAGTGGCAAGAAATATTCAACGTGATGAATAGCAAGAACCTACAACCAAGAATAATCTACCCAGCAAAGCTAACATTCAGAATTGAAGGGCAGATAAAGAGCTTCACAGAGAAGAAAAAGCTAAAGGAGTTAATCAACTCCAAACCAGTATTATATGAAATGCTGAAAGGTACTCTTTTAGAAGAGGAAGAAAAAAAAGGTAAAAGCAAAAAATTATGAACAACAAATACATATCTATCAATAAGTGAATCTAAAAATTAAGTGAATTTTAAATCTGATGAACAGAATAAACTGGTGAATATAATAGAATCAGGAGCACAGAAAGGGAGTGGACTGATAATTCTCAGGGGAAAGGGGTGAGGGGTGTACAGGGGGAGAGTGGACAAAATCATATACCTATGGATGAGGTCAATGGGAGGGAGGTAAGGGTAGAGGGAAGGGTTGGAGCTGGGTGGAGGAGAGCTATGGAGGGGATAAAAGAGAAACAAATGTAATAATCTGAATAATAAAAAATTAATTAAAAATATTTAAAAACAAATGACAAAAAAGGAACAAAAAAGATAAATTACCATTTAAAATAAAAACATATATATATATATATATATATATATATATATATATATATATATGTGTGTGTGTGTGTGTGTGTGTGTGTGTGTGTCTTTCTTTCACCAGAAAACAACTAATGCTTGAAAATTACTACTACAAATAGCATTTGCAGGGAGGAACCAAATAGGTGGCATAGGTGAACACCTAAACTGTGGCCTCACACAACAATTTCAAAACTACAACCATAAGACAGAATGAACATCATTCAGAACCACAGGAAAGCTGGCTGAGTGGATGAGAGAGAGACATCGATCAACTGCCTCTTGCACAGGAAGAGAGAGGTTTATGAAGACTCAGAAGAACTGCAAAAAGCTGAGGTACAGAGACATGCCCATGAGAAGATGGGCAGAGTGCCTGGCTGGCTTCCTCTAGCGGGAGGAAGATGGAAACTCCTGAATGTACTGAATCCCAGTTCCAAACGAGACTCATACAGGGAGTCTGGACTACTGTGAAAAGGGAGGAGTGCAGGAAAACTTAGGGGAGCCTCAAAAGACAGAGGTCTGGAGGTGCATGCAAAAATGTGCACACAGAGGACTGACTGCTGATTGTGCCGCTGGATTTCCCTAGTGGGAGGAAGACAGAACCTCTCAGCTGCACTAAAATCCAGGTTGGACTGCACTGAATCCCAGTTTCAAGTGAGACCCTGGAAACCCAGACTCATACAGGTCCCCACAGTGCACGAAAACTCAGGGGAGCCAGTAAGGCAGAGATCTAAAGGTGTGTGTACTTGCACACAGAGAGAGCTGTAGCGATTACTGAGGGACACTGAGGCCCAAGGGCTGAAAGGAAGCCAAAGCTGTCTGCTCAGCCCTGAGACACTGTCCCATCCAAGCCTAGCACAGAGGTTTTTGCAGTCTTGCAAGTCTTAAGGTGGACTCCAGCACAGAAGTTCTCCTGGCATAGACACAGCTGATCCTCACAATCAATTGGCTTGGAGGTCAATTCCCCCCAGAGATACCAACAACAATCAAGACTTAACTACAACAAGGCTCTACACACAGTCCACAAAGAAGTGCACCAAGAGAGTCCTCCTCAGGAAACTGGGGAGTCGGAACTACTGGGCCACATAGGACACCTAGCACACAAAGCTACTCTACCAACTCAGGGAAGCAGCAAAAATGCAGAGACAAAGAAACAGATCACAAACAAAAGAAATGGAGGAAAACAAATGACTGGATATAGAGTTCAAAACCACAGTTAAAAGGTTTTTCAAGAATTTCTTAGAAAAATGGATAAATTTAACAAGACCCAAGAGGAGATGAAAAAGGACCAACTAGAGATGAAAAAGGACCAACTAGAAAGTAAACATACACTGACTGAAATAAAAAAAATATTATATGGAGACATAACAACAACTAGAGGAATGTAAGAATCAAGATTTAAAATACAAGAAAATAGCCAAAACTGGTTTGGCTCAGTGGATAGAGTGTCAGTCTGTGGACTGAGAGGTCCCGGATTTGATTCCGGTCAAGGGCATGTAACTTGGTTGTGGTCACGTCCTTAGTAGGCAGCTGATCGATGTCTCTCATCCATGTTTCTAAGTCTCTGTCCCTCTCCCTTCCTCTCTGTAAAAAATCAATGAACTATTTTTAAAAATGAAATACAAGGAAGCAGAAAACACTCAACTGGAAAAGAAAAAAGAATAAAAAAATATGAAGATAGTGTAAGGAGCCTCTGGGACAGCTTCAAGTGTACCAGCATCAGAATTATGGGGGTGCCAGAAGAAGAGAGAGAGTAAGATACTGAAAACCTATTTGAAGAAATAATGACTGAAAACTTCCCCCACCTGGTGAAAGAAATAGACTTACAAGTCCAGGAAGCACACAGAACCCCAAACAAAAGGAATCAGAGAGGATCACAGCAAGATACATCATAATTAAAATGCCAAAAGCAAAAGACAAAGAGAGAATGTTAAAAGCAGCAAGAGAAAAACAGTTAATTACCTACAAGGGAGCACCCATATGATTTTCAGCAGATTTCTCAACAGAAACTAAGCAGGCCAGACGGGAGTGGCAAGAAATATTCAAAGTGATGAATAGCAAGAACCTACCACCAAGATTACTCCATCCAACAAATCTATCACTCAGACTTGAAGGGCAGATAAAGAGCTTCACAGATAAGAAAGAACTAAAAGAGTTCATCAGCACCAAACCAGTATTATATGAAATCCTGAAAGGTACCCTTTAAGAAGAGGAAGAAGAAGAAAAAGGTAAAGATAGAAATTAGGACTAAATACACATCTATCAACAAGTGAATCTAAAAATCAAGTGAATCAAAAATATGACAAACAGAATAAACTGGTGAATGTAATAGAATCAGGGGTATAGAAAGGGAGTGGACTGACAATTCTCAGAGGGAAAGGGGTAAGGGGAGTGCAGGGAGAGACTGGACAAAAATCATACACCTATGAATGAAGACAATGTGGGGAGGTAAGGGCAGAGGGTGGGGTGGGAGCCAAGTGGAAGGGAACTATGGGGAGAAAAAAGAGGAACAATTGTAATAATCTTTTTTTTAAATATATTTTATTGACTTTTTACAGAGAGGAAGGGAAATGGATAGTTAGAAACATAGATGAGAGAGAGACATCGATCAGGTGCCTCCTGCACATCCCCTACTGGGGATGTGCTCACAACCAAGGCACATGCCCTTGACTGAAATCAAACCTGGGACCGTTCATTCCACAGGCTGATGCTCTATCCACTGAGCCAAATAGGTTTCAGCTGGCTACTTCTACCATTTTTTTTTGACCAGTAAAGATTTTAAAAATAAATAAATAAATAAATAAATAAATAAATAAATAAATAAACAAACAAACAAATAGCATTTGCATCTCTTAAATATCTATGAGATGAGTTTTTATCATACAAAACTGTTCATTTTTTAAATTTTTATACATATCTCCCCATTGCCCCCCCCTCCCTCCCAGGCATACCCCAACCCCCAGTGTCTATGTTCATTGGTTATGCTTATATGCATGCATACAAGTCCTTTGATTGATCTTTTATCTACCTCACCTAACTTTAATCTTCCTGCTGTAATTTCACAGTCTGTTTGAAGCTTTACTGTCTCTGTGCTATCCTTTTATTCATCAGTTTATAATGTGCTTTATTATCCCCCAATGAGTGCGATCATGTGATGCTTCTCCTTCATTGAATGGCTTATTTCACTAAGCATAAGGCTCTCCAGTTCCAACCAGGTTGCTGCAAATGGTAAGAATTCCTTCTTTTTAATGGCAGCATAGAATTCCATTGTGTAGATGTACCACAGTTTTCTGATCCACTCATCTGCTGACGGGCACCTAGGCTGTTTCCAAATTGTGGCTGTTGTAAATTGTGCTGCTATGAACATAGGGGTGCATAAATCCTTTCTAATTGGTGTTTGTAATTTCTTAGGATAAATTCCTAAGAGTGGGATTACAGGGTCAAATGGGAGATCCATTTTTAGTTTTTTGAGGAAACGCCATACTGTTCTCCACAGTGGCTGCACCAGTCTGCATTCCCACCAACAGTGCACAAGGGTTCCTTTTGCTCAGCATGCTCGCCAACACTTGTCGTTTGTTGATTTGTTGATGATTGCCATCCTGACAGGTGTAAGATGGTATCTCATTGTCGTTTTGATTTGCATCTCTCGGTGATTAATGACTTTGAACATGTTTTCATGTGTCTCTTGGCCTTCCTTCTGTCGCCTTTTGAAAAGGTTCTATTTAGGTCTGTTGCCCATTTTTTTATTGGATCCTTCATCTCCCTTTTAGTAAGTTGTATAAATTGGCTGTAGATTTTGGAGATTAAACCTTTATCAGTGATAGCATTTGCAAATATGTTCTCCCATACGGTGATCTTTCTTATTGTTTTGTTGATGGTTTCTTTTGCTGTGCAAAAGCTTTTTATTTTGATGTAGTCCCATTTGTTTATTTTTTCTTTAGCTTCCATTGCCTTTGGAGCAGTATCAGTGAAGAAGTTCTTTGGCATATATCTGAGATTGTGCTGCCTGTGGATTCCTCTAGTATTTTTATGGTTTCCCTTCTAATGTTTAAGTCCTGTATCCATTTTCAGTTTATTTTTGTATTTGGTGTAAGTTGGTGATCCAGTTTCAATTTTTTGCATGAATCTGTCCAATTCTCCCAACATCATTTATTGAAGAGGCTATCTTGACTCCATTGAATGTTCATGCCTCCTTTGTCAAATATTAATTGAGCATAGTGGTTTGGGTGGATATCTGGGTTCTCTATTCTATTCGATTGATCTATATGTCTGTTCTTGTGCCAGTACCAGGCTGATTCGAGAACAGTTGCTTTGTAGTATAGCTTAAAGTCTGGTATTGAGATCCCACCTACTTTATTCTTTTTTCTCAGATTTGCTGGGTTTATCCTTGGTCTTTTTTTGTTCCAGATGAATGCATGAAGCATTCTATCTAGGTCTGTGAAATATGTCATTGGCATTTTAATGGGTAGTGTGTTGAATCTGTAGATTGCTTTGGGTAGTATGGACATTTTAATGATGTTGATTCTCCCAATCCATGAGCATGGTATGCTCTTCCATCTGTTAACATCTTCCTCTATCTCTTTTTTCAGTGTCCTGTAGTTTTTTGCATAAAGGTCTTTTACATCTTTAGTTAGGTTTATTCCTAGGTATCTTAATTTTTCTTGGAGCGATGGTAAATGGGATTGCTTTTTTAGTTTCTCTTTCTATAATTTCACTGTCAGTGTATAGAAATGCCACAGACTTCTTAGCATTAATTTTGTAGCCTGCTACATTGCCGAATTCATTAATTAAGTCAATTAGTTTTGGAATGGAGTCCTTTGGGTTTTTTATGTACATTATCATGTTATCTGCAAATAAGGACAGCTTTACTTCTTCTTTTCCAATTTGCATGCCTTTTATTTCTTCTTGTTGTCTAATTGCAATGGCTAATACTTCCAGTACTAGGTCAAACAGGAGAGGTGAGAGTGGGCATCCCTGTTTTGTTCCTGTTCTTAGGGGAAATGGTTTTAGTTTTTGCCCATTGAGTATGATGTTAGCTGTGGGTTTATCATATGTGGCTTTTATGATATTGAGGTATGATCCTTCTATTCCCATTTTGCTGAGAGTTTTTATCAAGAAAGGATGTTGGATTTTGTCAAATGCTTTTTCTGCATCAATTGATATGACTATGTGATTTTTATCTCTCAATTTGTTTATGTGATGTATCACATTTATTGATTTGCGGATATTGAACCATCCCTGCATTCCTGGGATGAATCCTGCTTGGTCATGGTGTATGATCTTTCTGGTGTACAGCTGGATCCGGTTTGCCAGAATTTAGTTGATGATTTTTGCATCTACTTTCATGAGAGATATTGGCCTATAATTCTCTTTCATTGTGTTGTCTTTATCTGGTTTTGGTATTAGGGTGATGCTGGCTTCATAGAAAGTGTTTGGTAGTATTCCTTCTTCTTGAATGTTTTTGAATAGTCTGAGGAGGATAGGTTTTAATTCTTCCTTGAATGTTTGGTAAAACTCTCCCGTGTAGCCTTTGGCCCCGGGCTTTTATTTGCTGGAAGCTTTTTGATTACTGCTTCAATTTCTTCCATAGTTATTGGACTATTGAGATGTTTGGCTTCCTCCTCATTGAGTTTTGGGAGGTTATATTTTTCTAGGAAAACGTCCATTTCTTGCAGGTTGTCCAATTTGTTAGAATAGAGTTGTTAATAGTATTTTTTAACAATCTTTTGTATTTCCACAGGGTCTGTTGTTATTTCTCCTCTTTCATTTCTGATTTTGTTTATTTGGGTCTTCTATCTTTGCTTCTTGGTGAGCCTGGCTAGGGGTCTATCAATCTTCTGTATCCCTTCAAAGAACCAGCTCTTTGTTTTGTTGATTTTTTGAATTGTTTCTTTGGTCTCCAGGTTGTTTATCTCCGCTCTGATCTTCCCTATTTCCTTCCGTCTGAGTACACTGGGCTTTTCTTGTTGCTCTCGTTCTAGCTCTTTGAGTTGTAGTTTTAGGTAATTTATTACCATTGTTTCTGTTTTTTGCAGTAGGCTTGTAGGGCTATGAACTTCCCTCTCAAGACTGCTTTCACTGTGTTCCATAAATTTTGTATTGTTGTGTTGTCATTGTCATTTGTTGCCATGATATTTTTGATTTCTTCCTTGATCTCTCTGGTTACCCAATCGTTGTTTAATATCATGCTGTTTAGTCTCCATGTGTTTGATTTCTTTCTATTGTTTTTATTATAGTTTATTTCCAGTTTTATGCCACTGTGGTCTGAGAAAATGCTTGATATGATTTCTATCTTCTTGAATTTGCAGAGACTTTTCTTATGACCCAACATATGATCTATCTTTGAAAATGACCCATGTGCACTGGAGAAGAATGTACATTCTGTGGCTTTGGGGTGAAATGTTCTGAAGATGTCAATTAATTCCATCTGGTCTAGTGAGTCATTTAGGATTGGTGTTCTTTGCTGATTTTTTCTTTAGAGTATTTGTCCAATGATGACAGTGGTGTATTAAAGTCTCCTACTATGATTGTATTGCTGTCAATCTGTCCCTTAATATTCCAAGAGTTTATGTATATAGGTGCTCCTATATTGGGTGCATATATGTTTATCAGAGTTATTTCTTCTTCTTGTATTGTTCCCTTTAGTATTATGAAGTGGCCTTCTTTATCTCTTGTTATCTCCTTCACTTTGAGATCTAATTTATCAGATATAAGTATTGCAACCCCAGCTTTTTTTTCATTTCCATTTGCCTGAAATACCATCTTCCATCCCTTCACCCTCAATCTGTGTGCATCTCTTTTCCTAAGGTGGATTTCTTGCAGACAGCAGAAATATGGATCATGTTTTCTTATCCAATCGGTTACCCTATATCTTTTGATTGGAGCATTTAATCCATTTACATTTAAAGTTATTATTGATAAGTACTTATCTGTTGCCATTTTTAGTCCTTACCCCCGAGTTCCTTCTTTGCTTCCTCTTTCTTTTTATTACAGCAGACCCTTTAACATTTCTTGCGTTGCTGGTTTGGTGGTAATATATTCCCTTAGTCCTTTTTTGTCTGTGAAGCTTTTGATTTCACCTTCAATTTTGATTGAGTCTTGCAGGGTACAGTATTCTTGGATTCAGACCCTTCCTTTGAATGACTTTGTATATTTCATTCCATTCCCTTCTGGCCTGACAAGTTTCGGTTGAGAAGTCAGTAGCTAGTTTTATGGGGGTTCCTTTGTAGGTATCTTTCTGTTTTTCTCTGGCTACTTTTAAGATTCTTACTTTGTCCTCAGTGTTTGCCAATGTAATTATAATGTGCCTAGGTGTCGGTTTGTTGGGGTTCATTTTGCTTGGGACTCTGTGAGCTTCTTGGATTTGTGTGAGTTTTTTCTTTTCTATATTGGGGAAATTTTCTGTCATTATTTCTTCAAACACGTTCTCTAATCCTTGTTCAGTTTCCACTCTTTCTGGGACCCCAATTATGCGGATGTTGTTTTGTTTCATATTATCCCAAAGTTCCCTTAGACTCTCCTCTTGTTTTTTAACTTCTTTTTCTAGAAGCTGCTGAACTTGGGTATTTTTTCCTACCGTGTCTTCTAGCTCACTGATGCGGTCCTCTGCTTCTTCTAGTCTACTTTTGATGCATTCTATTGAGTTCTTTATAGCAGTGATGTCATTTTTCATTTCTTCTTGATTATTCTGCATTTCTTCTAGCTGCTTCTTCACCTCCTCTAGGTTCTTCTTCATTTCCTCTTGGCTCTTACTCATATTGTCAAATTTGTCTTCCATTCTTTTCAACCACATCATGATAATTTCTCTGAACTCTTTCTCTGGTAGGCTTTTTTCTGCTTCTATTTCGTTTACTTCCTTTTCTGGTGAAACCTTCCTTTCTGTCTTATGTGGGCTGTTTCTTTTTCTGCCCATGGTCTTTCTTCTCTGGGTGTCTGGTTATGTAGTTCTCTCTCCTACGTTGATTGAAAGGCACAAACTACAACACGACCAGGTACAGCACACAAGGCACTGAGTAGAAATGTATTCAAGATGTTAATAATCACAAATATGGTGACCACCAATGAAGGAAAAATTAGGGGTAAATAGAGAAAGAAGAAGAGGAAAATGAGGAAAAAAAAAGAAAGAAGTGCCAAAATGAAATTGGGAGAGTGAGAAAAAAAAGATAAATAAATGAACAATAAAATAAAATAAAATAAGAAAATAAAAAGGAAAAAAAGGAGAGGAAAGAGGAAGAGAAAAAAAGTCAGAGAGAAAGAAAGTGTATAAGAGAGAAAAGAGGAACAAAATATAGATGTCAGGAGATAACTCCAATAGAATAGTCACTAATCCCAATAAAGGCCAGCAACCAGTACCTAGAGATTAAGGCAAATTGCAAATAGCAACTGGTAACGAGGGAGGTGAGGGAAAAGAGAGGTAGAAAACAGAGCAAGCAAAAAGCAAAATAAAACAAGGAGAATAAACTAATACAATCTCACAAAAAAATTTCAAAAAATCGATATAATCACTTTTCCGGCAAATAGCAACAAAAGGACATAGAGAAAAAACAACTTTTTGGCTAGTGAATACAAGAGGAGAGAGGTTTGTGTGGACTTGTAGTAGGGGATTTGAAATTAGATATATAAATGGGGTGAAATTTTAACCAGGTAAAGAGAAAAATACGGAGAATCTAAAGTTGGAAAAGGGAAAGAGAAGGAAGACAACAAAATGGGGAAAGTTAGGAGGAAAGTGTTGGCATAAAGGTAGAGTTGAGTTGGAGTAAAATTATGCTAAAGGAAAGATGAAAATAGAATGTAGAACTCTAATCTCAAAATAAAATAAAGAGAAAACAAAATGACACTTTTTTTTCCCAAAAAAGGTAAAGTACTAGTGGTAATTAATAATACTAGTTTAAAACAAAAATGTAATAATTATAAAGGTAAAATCAATTGAGGCAGAAAGAAAAAAATATTCTTTTAATTAAAATATATGAAAAAGAAAAAATTAAAAGAAAGAAAAAAGAAAAAAGGAAAAATAAAAAAAAAGAAGAAAAATAGAAATGTCCTTCACTTCCACTATTATTCTGCTTGGCACTCCTGTTTCCCAGTAGGGGAGGTATTGCAGTTCCCTGTGTTCCCCTCTTGATGTTTTAATCTCTATTCTCTTGTGGTTATGCAAGAGTCAATTTGTGTGTCCTCCATTGGGTGGCAGTGTTTCGGAATTGATCTCTGAGACAAAGCACAGGACCTCTCTAGGCTGTGCTCAGATCCTGCTTCTCTGTGTTCTCAAAACCAGTTTGTGGGGGTTTTGCAGCCGGGGCACTGTAATAACTCCCAGGCTGTCCCTCTGCCCCAGAAAAAAAAAAAAAAGAGTCGTTTTCCAGAGCTCTCCTCTTTCAACAGCTCAGAGGGTTTGCCTTCACACTCAGGGATCACGCCCTGACCACCTCCTTGGACCTCTCCAGAGGCAGCTTTCCCGCAGCCCGGCTCCCATAGTGCGTGTCTCTGCCCTGTGGGGGTAGGAGACCTCACCCTGGCCCAGGCGAAATCTGACCCTTCCTCGCACCTTGTGGATCTCTGAATCCTCCGCCTGCGTGTCTGTGCTGCCTGGGAAGCCGAGCTCTGGGTCCTGGCTGCTCTGTGGGTGCCTCCGTCAGCCGCAGCTTTCAGACCTCGGCAGCCATCCACCTCCCCCTTAAGTCAGGCGCAATCTGACCTTTCCCTGTGCTCTGTGGATCTCTGATTCCGCCACGTGTCTGAGCCAATTGGAGAGCAGAGTTCTGGGTCCCCGGGTCCCTGGCTGCTCGATGGGTGCCCCAGCTGAAGGCTTCACACCACCGCAGACATCCACCTCCCACTGCACGATCAAAACTGTTCATTTCCTTGACATTTCATAAATAGAAGCAAAAGAGAAACATTTCATATTAGATCTTATGTTATCTATTTAGTTCCAAAGATGATGTCATGTCAGCTATATCAATAAAACTGTCTTCTGACACTATACACTAGAAACAATATCTGTAATTACTTCAGGAAGAGCAGCTGCTGCCTGAGTATTGCTGTCAGTATAGCTTAGAACCAATTTATTTGTTTAGTGGTAATTATGATAGGTTCAATAATGTTCTAACATAGCTGTACAATCATGTTTATTTTGCAGGTCATTGTTACTTTCACAGTAGAATTACATTTTGTTTTACATGCCTCTAATGAGTCTATTGTTACCAAGACAATAGATGTTACCAACATCAAGAAGATGTTATCCACTAATGCAGTTATCAAAGCAACAGGCATGTTCTCAACCTCTGCAAAATTTCATTTGTTTCTCATTTAGAACTCAATTTAAGAATGCTGCTAAATGCCAGGCTTCTTGCAAAATGCTGTAAGGAATATGATGAAGAAATCATGTTGCCCATCCTCCAGGAGCCACCCTCTTAGAAGGGTTTGCAAAAATCGCAAGCTGCTACAAATTTGTCAGCAATTTAAAATATCAGTAATTAAATATACATACTAGATGTTTTGAACTGCATTCTGATTTGAGCATTGCTAACTAGCATTTTCTAGATTTCAGAAATTATATCACTCTAACTGCTTGAGCTTATATTTTTATTTGTTTATATTTCTCCTATCAAATCATACTTGCAAATTTGAAAATGGCAGCAATGAATGAGGACTGCAGAAGAGGTGCACTCATTTCTGCAGGCGAAGCAGGCAAAGAAAATCCTTGGCAATGCTGAAGAATAAGGAAAATAAAGAAAGTGGTTAGACAGAGGAATCTTTTGCTGGTTTGACAAGAACCAGGCATCAAAGCAGAGGCTGTTAACCTTTTGTGCTAGGAGCCTCTTGTCAGAATGATGTTATTAAATGTATGAAGTAAAATGAATAGCATTAAAAGGAAACTAGTGAAATACAAATATCAAAAATTTTGTCATACAGTAATATATGTGATTATTTATTAGCACATCCTATCTAATAAAAGAGTAATATGAAAATTGACCATAACTCCAACACACAAGATGGACCCCCCCTATGTGGTCAAAGATGGCTGCTCCCATGTGGACACATGATGGCCACCACAAAATGGCCGGCAGTGGAAGGCAGTTGTAGGAAATCAGGCCAGTAGGGGAAGGAAGTTGAGAGGGACCAGGCCTTCAAGAGAGGGCAGTTGGGGGGGACCCAGGCTTGCAAGGGAGGGCAGTTGGAGGAGAGGAGGAGGCATGCAAGGGATGGCAGCTGGGAGGACCAGACCTGCAAGGGAGGACAGATGGAGGGAGCATGCCTATAGGAGAGGGCAATTGGAAAGGACCAAGCCTGCAGAGAAGGGTAGTTAGGGGAGACTCAGATCTTCAGTGGAAAGCAGTTGGGGGAGACTAGGCCTGTAGGGAGGTCAGTTGGGGAAAACCAGGCCAGTAGGTGAGAGCAGTTAGGGGCAACCAGGCTGGCTGGGGAAAGCAGTTGGGGGTGACCAGGCCTGCAGAGGAGGACAGTTAGGGGCAACCAGGCTGGGCTGAGGGACATACACACCCCCATCCATGAATTTCATGCATGAGGCCTCTAAATTATAAAAGTAGTGTATCTAACAACACCTCTAATTTTAGTATAGAGTAAGTGACATTTTGAAATATCTGCAACAACTGTGATGTGATATAAAAACATCTGTGATTTCTTGTGATGTCAAAGTCACAGATGGTTTATTGATTTCAGAGATAATTGAAAGATATGCTAAGTTTCATTGGGTAAGTTTTACTGATTATAAAATACACCAGTCACACCACTACCCTCTGCTCCTGGCTCATAGTAGAGACCTAATTCCTAACAAAGCTTAGCAATTTAATTTCCTAGAGCCTCACAAAAGCAACATCTTATAACTGCACACATTTTTCATAGAATCATGAACCCCATTATGCCATTCAAACTCCCCATACCAATACTACTTGGCTCATGATAACATGCGCTTAGGTAAAGAGTTTTATTTACCCAATCTTGGATCTCATAAATGTGTCACTATTAACTGTCATTTTCAAAACCACAAAAATAATGTAACACTAAACACATCTGCAGCTGGCCAGAAACACACATACAAGATATAGCACCAAGACAGCTCTATTAAGACATACCGTAGGGCTTAAATGATTTACAAAGTCTAGACATTATCACCAAATCAAGTGGTTAACAACTGACAACAAAAACAAAAACACCCAAGCTCTCTTATTCCAGGAGTAGGCTATCAAAGCTGGTACTCAGAGAAAAAGAATCATGAAAACTGTGTCAACAAAGCTAGAACACCTGTTGGGAAGGAGACAGCTGACTTCATCAGCCAGTTCAAATGAAAGTGTGGCATGCTGTTTGATTCATGTTTTTGGTGTGGAAACACATGTCTTTCAATTTCTGGAGTACTTTCATCTGTGACCCTTCAAGAAATATTTATCAAATGACAAAGTAGAGTCATTCACTCATTGAAAATAGAAGAATGAAGAATCAAACCTGTAATATACATCTGAGACGTCCTAGATTCTCTCAGGAAGGTTAGCAACATACAGACCACATGAACACAGTAGCTTCAAAGCCAACTGCTTTGCTGCTGTGCAGAAAGTACTGCTCTTAAGGGCAGAAAATAGCAGAAAGGTTGCCTTTTAAAGTGACTAGAGATGACAGTGATTTCCACAAGACAAACAAAAGAGTTGGAAGAAAAGAATAGAAAAGGAGAGGAAGAGTTGCACCCATGGAGCTTAGAGAAAGTGCCCTCAAGATGGGAAAATGGCTACATAATGTACCCAAGAACTTGATTTTTGGCCACAGGGTCCCAGGTACCTCAGAGTCCCTATACCCTATGTTTGGCTTACAAACACAAAGCTATAAAACCCATAATGGCTTGGAAAGTGTGAACATGATCTACTCCCATGTTTTTATTATTATTATTATTGTTTAAGTATTACACAAAGTAGTACTATATCTCCTTTATTCCCCAAGTTGACTTTCCCCCAGCCTCTCCTACCTCCCATCACATGCCCTCATCCCCCCAGCCCCAGTGTCTTGTGTACATTAGTGTGGTTATAGGCATACATACAAGTACTTTGGATGATCTCTTTCCCCACCTCCCCAACACTCCCCAGCCTTCCTATTATAATTTGACCATGTGTTCAATGCTTTACTACCTCTGTATCTTTTTATTCATCTGGTTATAGTATTCTTTATTTTCCATAAGTAAGTGAGATCATGCTTTATTTTTGTTTCATTGCCTGGCTATTTCACTTAGCATAATGCTCTCCAGTTCCATCCATGCTGCTGCAAATAGTAATAATTTCTTCTTTTTTATAGCAGCATAGTATTCCATTGTGTGCCATAGTTTTCTAATCCACTCATCTGCTGATGGGCATTTAGGCTGTTTCCAAATATTAGCTATGGTGAATTGTGCTGCTATGAACATAGGGGTGCATAAATCCTTTCTAATTGGAGTTTCTAGTTTCTAGGGATATATTCCTAGAAGTGGGATTACTGGGTCAAATGGAGTTCCATTTTTAGTTTTTTGAGGAAACTCCATTACTGTTCTCCACAGTGGCGGCACCAATCTGCATTTCCACCAGCAGTGCACAAGGGTTCCTTTTTCTCCACATCCTCATCAGCACTTGTCATTTGTTGATTTTTTGATGATTGCCATTCTGAGAGCTGTGAGATAGTACTGCATTGTCGTTTTGATTTGCATCTCTCAGATAATTGGTGATTTGAGCATGTTTTCATATGTCTCTTGGCCTTCCCTGTCTTCTTTTTTTTAATTAAAACTTTATTATTCAAATTATTACATTTGTTTCTTTTTTTCCCCCTCCATAGCTCCTCTCCACCCAGCTCCCACCCCTCCTCTACCTTTACCTCCCTCCCCTTGACCTCATCCATAGGTGTATGATTTTTGTCCAGTCTCTCCCTGTACACCTCTCACCCCTTTCCCCCTGAGAATTATCAGTCCACTCCCATTCTGTGCTCCTGACTCCATTATATTCACCAGTTTATTCTGTTGATCAAATTTTTAATTCACTTAATTTTTAGATTTACTTGTTGATAGATATGTATTTGTTGTTCATACTTTTTATATCTTTTACCTTTTTCTTCTTCCTCTTCTAAAAGGAAGTCTTTTAGAAGAGGAAGAAGAAAAAGGTAAAAGCCAAAAAATTATGAACAACAAATACATATGAACAACAAATACCCAGCTTTGCTGAGTAGATTATTCTTGGTTGTAGGTTCCTGCTATTCATCACGTTGAATATTTCTTGCCACTCCCATCTGGCCTGCATCATTTCTGTTGAGAAATCAGCTGACAATCATATGGTACTCCCTTGTACCATTACTCCCTTGTAGGTAATTAACTGTTTTTTTCTTGCTGTTTTTAATATTCTCTCTTTGTCTTTTGCTCTTGGTATTTTAATTATGATGTGTCTTGATATAGACCTCTTTGGATTCCTTTTATATGGGGTTCTGTGTGCTTCCTGGACTTGTAAGTCTATTTCTTTTACCAGATGTGGGAAGTTCTCAGTCATTATTTCTTCAAATAGGTTTTCAGTATCTTGCTCTCTCTCTTCTTCTGGCACCCCCACAATTCTGATGTTGGTATTCTTGAAGCTATCCCAGAGGCTCCTTACATTATCTTCACATTTTTGGATTCTTTTTTCTTCATGCTTTTCCAGTTGAGTGTTTTCTGATTCTTTATATTTCAAATTTTTGACTTGATTCTTGCCTTCCTCTAGTCTGCTGTTAGGTCTCTGTATAATATTTTTTATTTCAGTCAGTGTATGTTTAATTTCTAGTTGGTCCTTTTCCATCTCTGGTTGGACCTTTTTCATCTCCTCTTGGGTCTCTCTAAATTTATCCATCTTTTCTAGGATATTCTTGAAAAGCCTTATAAGCATGGTTTTGAATGTTATATCCAGTCATTTGTTTTCCTCCATTTCTTTTGTTTGTGATCTCTTCCTTTGTCTCCGCATTTTTACTATGCTGGGAGAACTTCTGTGTTGGATTCTGCCTTATGATACAAGACTTGCAAAACTGCAAAAGCCTCTCTTTTGAGCTTGGGATGGGTAGAGTCTCAGAGCTTAATGGACCGCCTTGCCTTCCAGTCGGCCCTACCCTCCACAGCCCCTGAGTCTCACGTGACTGGGTAATCACTGGAGCAGTCCCTGTGTGTATGTGCACACCCTCATGCTCTCTTGCAGTGCTGCCAGACTGCTGCCTTTCTGGACCCCCTGCGCTATGGGACCATATGAATCTGGGTCCCCAGGGTTTCGCCCAAAACTGGGGTTTAGTGAAGTTAGAAGTGGCGCAATTGGGAGGCTCTATCTCCCGCCCACTTGTGAAAGCCAGCAGCACCATCATCAGTCAGTCTTCTGTGCGCAGTGACTTGCGCACCAAAAAACTTCTTATTTTTTGTGACTCCCCTAAATTTCCGTGCACTTCTCCCTTTTCACAGTCCAAACTTCCCCCGTATCAGTTTCAGCTGGACCTGGGGTTTAGTGTCGTAGGATAAGGGGTTCAATGCTGTCAGGAGTCTCCGTCTCCCTCCCGCCAGAGAAAGCCAGTCAGGTGTTCCGGCACCCACTCTTGGCCTTCCTTGTCTTCTTTTAAAAAGTATTTAGGTTCATTTTCCATTTTTTTTATTGGACCATTTATCTTCCTTTTTTTGAGGTTCGAGATTAAACCCTTATCAGTGATATCATTTGCAAATATGTTCTCTCATACAGTGGGCTTTCTTGTTTTGTTAATGTTTTCTTTTGCTGTGCAAAAGCTTTTTTTTTTTTTATGTAGTTCTATATGTTTATTTTCTCTTTAGTTTCCATTGCCCTAGGAACAGTATTGGTGAAGAAATTGATTCAGCATATGTCTGAGATTTCTCTGCCTATGGATTTCTGTAGCAATTTTAAGGTTTTCTGTCTTATGTTTAAATCCTGTATCCATTTTGAGTTTATTTTTGTGTATGATGTAAGTTGGTGGTCTAGTTTCATTTTTTTTTTGTATGTATCTGTCCAATTTTCCCAACACCATTTATTGAAGAGATTCTTTTTATAGAAAGTGCCTGGGAAGGCACATGGGCATTCTTCATTAATGATTGTCAGCTGAACCCAAGGAGATAGGCAAAGCCACATCTTATTTACACATTTTACCAAAAAGGCAGATGTGTTCTCAGCATTGACTCTTATCTTTGCCCAGGTATAGGGAGGTGAGTTTTGATATCTAAATCCAAGCCTAGCTCCAGAAATGCTCAGGGCCTACTCAAGAATTCAAATAATCTCCTTTGTCTTGACCTTTTGGTGAAATTTCCTGGTATTTGGGATATAAAATAAACATACTGTATCAGCTCTGGGTCACTGTCTCGCCATTAGAAGAGGGCAGTGGTCCACCTGGCCCCAGCTCTTCTTTCTATCTCTGTGTCTTGTCTCTACCTTTTATTTCTCAATCTCCAGCCACCTCTACTCAGGAATTGGACCTGCTCTCTAGCTGCACTGTACACAGAAAAGAGAGAAAATAGTTACATATGGTGCCCCTGTGGACTGGCTGAGTAGAGAGGCAAAAGGTGAGGGGGTCCCTCCAAGAAGTGTGCATACCACAGATTAAAGAAGTAAGGTAAGGAGCAGATTATTTTAAGTTGTATTAGCTGGGTGTAAAACATGGGTAATTCTCAAATGTTTAAAACTATGCTCCATTAAGTGTAGTCAGATTCTTGATTTCTTAAGTTTTGTTGATGAAATGTGGGAAAGATTAGAAAGCAGATGTGTGACAGATACTCAGCAGAAGGTCCAGAGAAGATTCTTATTCCTACTTTAATTAGTGATGGCCTTAATCCAGCACAGGAGAGTTTAAGAATGTCTAAGTGGAATGTGGCCATGGCCTTAAAGCCTGCATTGGAGGGGTGTGAATCTCTAACAATTCCACCTCCCTCCTCTGTGCCTCCTCTGCCTTCACATGTCGCTCCTGTGACCGAAGTCAAAAGCCCACCTGATAAAGATTTATTTCATAATTATGAGCAGGAGCTAGAGTTTAAGGCAGAATGGGACAAGCATCACTGTGAGTGGGATAAGAAAGATTTTGCTCAGAGCTTCCCAGACTTTATGGCTGGATGCTGGCGCTTGGCTGAAAGTGACTTCATTTGTCATTTTGTTGGAGGCTCAAACTACTTGTATTAGGTTGAACCAAGTAGAAAGGATTAAAAAAATTTCTCAGCAACTGCCAATGATTCTTTATCTTAAAACATCTTTTCTTTCCTTAAAAAGTAAAAATAAATAAAAATTGAAATAATAATGAAAATAAAAACAGTAGATGCCAGACCATCACTGAATTTCCCCCCCAAAGCAATAAGGAGGTGCGGGAAGGGAGACATGTGATGATCTAATATGGATACCCACTCCCTGAGAAAGCCATTTTAAAAGGTCTCATCTTTTCCATGCTTAAAGATGGCAGATTTGACCTGGGAAAAAATAAAAGTCAAGTCTGAGCCAGGCCTGTTGGCTGGAAACTTAAAAACTTTGAAGTTTACTAAATCAAATGATAAAAAGGTATATCTAAATATATTGAAATGATATAATACTGAAATGTTGATCTGAGTATGCCTCATATAAAGTCTATAGGATAGAATTTAATCTATTAATTAAATATGCCTTGTATTTTGTTTGAAATGTATCCTTAAAAATGTAAAAGTATTATTGATTTGAGAAATGCTAACTATTTAATTTGCTACCTAAAATGTGAAGCTCTGAAAGTTTAAGGTTCAGATTGAATTGGGAGAAATTATATAATTGTGGTAACTAAATGCCTAGAGGATAGCAATTTATTTTTGAGAAAATAATTTTTGTGTTTTCTCTGATAATTAGGAATTTAAAACATGTTACTTATTGGTCTAATTAAAAAGGAGGATTAATTCTGTGAACCAGTTTACATGTAATTGATATTCCTTAAGATAATTTAAGCATATAATCTGTATAAACATATATATATATATATACACACACACACATATGTGTGTGTGTGTGTGTGTGTGTGTGTGTGTGTATTTATTTATTTATTTATTTATCTTTCCAAGTTATTTCAAGACTTTGAGAATAACTTTCAGACATTTCATGGGCTCTGAAATGTTTTCAAAGGTCTGTTCTCTCTTAAATATTTTTTTATTAAACTGATTTGTATTTGAAAACACATGGAAAGCTTTATCAACTAAAAAATTAATCAATAGCTTCTACTTATATACATATATTAAATGTTATGAATGTTTTGGCCTCTAAGGAGGGCAAATTATTTCTTAAAATCAGATAGCAAAATTTTAAGACAGAATTTAAAGTAACAGAAAGCCCATAGCCACCTGCATTTTAAATAGGTTGGTCTTGGGGCAGCGTTTATGCTTTGTGAATCATGCCTATTAGTTTACAGAATTTGCTTGCTTTGCTTTTTTAATAAAAATAACTACTTAAATTACATTATAAATTTGCTTTTTTAAAAATAATCAAGGTCATATAAATGAAGTTACATGAGAAGGCCATTTTTATAAGTAATTGAATCAAAGTAAAATCTAAGAACAAATTGGAAACATGAGGACTGCCAGACTTGGCAGTCGCCATCTTGACCTCAGGGCTTGCCACTCCCATGGGGGCCACCATCTTGAAACAGCAAACTCCAACCCCCTTTTGTTGAATAAGCCAATGTCTTTGTAAGCAATTTGATTAAGTCTTCTAAGAAAGTTACTCAGACCTCCCATAATCTCACTCTATATGCAAATAAGCCAAAGTGATATTATTTAAAAATAAAATTCTAGCTTCATAAAAAAGGAGAAATTTGAAAACTTTGAAATCTCTTTTACTAATATTTACAGTGCAAAACTAAGATTGTTGTTAAAGTATTAAATCTGACAGTAAATTAGTAGTTAACTTTAAAAGTGCTTGTGATAGAGTTACTTGGATGTATGACCCAGTACTTATTATTGGTTTAAAGAAAGACAAGGATTTTTAAGTGAAACTCTCTATAGCCTGAAAATTATTCTGGAAGGAAATAAAGAGATTTCCTTCAAATGTCATAAGGATTGTAATTGAAAGTCAATATATTTGGCCTCATAAACTGAAGTAAATAACTTGTGTTTTTGCCTCCCTGATAAAGTTTATGTTAAAGACTAATTGTATACAGTTTATGTTAAAGTTATTTATTTAAAGACTAATTGTAGAAATTTACAAGTGAAGTTAAAAAATAAACCTTAAAATTGGGTACTTGAAATAAGTGAATATTCAACAAAATGTAATTATACTGGACAAAAACCTGTTTCTGAAGTATTAACTAAAATTTTTATTGATAATTCATCTCAGAAAATTTCTTAACATGCAATTAATCCAAAGCAGTCATATTTCTGTGCAAAAATTAAAATTACCTCAGGCATTAACCATTTTTACAGATGGATTCAGTTCTGGAAAGGCTGGATCTACTGCATTAGGGGAGCAAAGGTCCTTTAAACTCATTATATTTCAGTAGGAATACAAGCTCTTATTTATACCTTAACAGATTTTGCTATGGAGCCCACCAACCTATAGTGATAGTGCTGATGTGGTAAGTATGGCCAAAATTATTGAAACAGCTTCTATAGGGCACACTAATTCAGAGAAACTTTTTCATTTATTTTTCAGCCTTCAAAATGTTATTTGAGAATGACAATTTTCATGTTTTATTGGAAGCAATGTCCTCAGTGTGTTGTTCACATCCCTGTGCCAACTATACTGTTGAATCCCCAAGGACTTAAATCTGGCAAAATGGATGTCACTCAACAGTGGAAAGAGCCAATCATACTCTTAAAATCAATTACTAAAACAAAAAGGGGGAGACAAATATTATGTGTCACCTCAAAACAAACTCAGTCATGCTCTTTATACTTCAAATTTTTTGAATTGCAATGCAGAGGGATTGTACAGCAGCCAAAAGGCATCAGGCCTCCTGTACCATAGTCTTCACCGAGTTAGCTAGATGGAAGGAAGCATAAATCAGACAAGCGTTTTATCAGTTTCAGTAATAATGTGAGGAAAAGTTTGTGTTTTATCTTTCCAGAAGGAGCAGTGCAGCCAATTTGGGTGCCAGAGTGTTAGTGCTTCACGAAAATGGACCCAGAGAAGCTCCTTGTCCCTTCACTCAAATGGACTGAGTATTGCCCTGGTGAGAGCAAAGTGGAAGAAGAAGAAAACTAAAAGCTACACAGGGGACTGAGGTGCCAACATGAGGTCAGCTGAAGAAGTTAATGACTGAAGCACAGCAAATTATAGAAAAGTAAGAAATGGAAGCTACCTTTTCAACCATGTTCCTGCCTATTCTAGCATCTGTTAGCTGCTGTCTTCTGAAAAGTCTTGCACAGTCAAGTCTGAGGACTCTGAGTAAATATACACGAGCACCAAAAAAAGGTTTATTTCATTTAGTAGCAAAAAAATGTTAACATGTCTGTAGTTTTGATTTCTCTCTTATTGCTGTGTTGCATTGGCATTGTTTTGTTATTATTTTAATAGCCAGAATTTTGCTCTTGACGTTCACATTTTAAAATGATAACATTTATGTAGTTTGGTTTTTGCATTGGCATTGATTGCAATTTTTTTTTAAATATCAGAGCTTTGTTCTTGATGTTTAAATTTTACTTCTATTATAGGAGCTTAAAAACAAACAAACAAACAAAAGGTGAGATGTAGAGAGCACCTGGGAAGGCACATGCACATTATTTCTTAATGATTATCAGCTGAACCCAAGTGACAGGCAAAGCATGTCTTGGTTACACATCTTACCAAAAAGGCAGATGTGCTCTCAGCATTAACTCTAATCTTTGCCCAGGTGTAGGGAAGTATGGTTTTGTATCTAAATCCAAGCCTAACTCCAGAACACTCAGGGCCTACTCAAGAATGCAAATAATCTCTTTTGTCTTGACCTTTTGGTGAAATTTCCTGGTATTTGGGATATAAAATAAACTTGCGATATTGGACCTGGATCATTGTCTCTCCATCAGAACAGGGCAGTGCTCCACTGGGCTCAAGCTTTTCCTTCTGTCTCTGTGTCTTGTCTCTATCTTTTATTTCTCAATCCCCAGCTACCTGTACTTAGGAATTGGACCCACTCTCTAGCTGTGCTGGATGTGGGAAAGAGATAAAAGAGTTACAGTCTTGACTTTATTGTATGTACATGTCTCCTTTGTCAAATATTAATTGGTGATAGTGGTTTTGGTCAATACTGGGTTTTCTATTCTATTCCATTGGTCTTGTGCCAGTACCAGGCTGTTTTGAGAACAATGGACTTGTAATATAGCTTGAAATCTGTTATTGAGATCCCACCTACTTTGTTCTTCTTTCTCAGGATTGCTGCAGCTATTCAAGGTCTTTTTTTATTCCAGATGAAATTTTGGAGAGTTCTTTCTAGGTCAATGAAATATGCCATTGGTATTTTAATGGGGATTACCTTGAATTTATAGATTGCTTTGGGTAGTATGGGCATTTTAATGATGTTGATTCTACCAATCATTGAACATGTATGTTCTTCCAACTGTTTATGTCTTCCTCTATTTACTTTTTCAGTGTCCTATAGTTTTCCTCATATAGGCCTTTTACCTCCTTTGTTAATTTTATTCCTAAATAGCTTAATTTTTTTGGTGCGATGGTAAATGGGATTGCTTTTTTTAGTCTATCTTTCTGTAAGTTCACTATTGGTGTATAAAAATGCCATAGATTTCTTGGCATTAATTTTGTATCCTGCTACATTGCCAACTTCATTTATTAAATCTAATAATTTTTGGATGGAGTCTTATGGGTTTTTTAGGTATTATATTATGTCATCTGCAAATAAGGACAGCTTTACTTCTTCTTTTCCAATTTAGATGCCTTTTATTTCTTCTTATTGTCTAATTGCAATAGCTAATACTTCCAGTACTATGTTGAACGGGAGTGGTGAGAGTGGGCATCCCTATCTTGTTCCTGTTCTTAGGGGAAATGGTGTTAGTTTTTGCTCATTGAGTATGATGTTAGCTGTGGATTTATCATATATGGCTTTTATTATGTTGAAATATGAGCCTTCTATTCCCATCTTGTTGAGATTTTTTATGAAGATAGGGTGTTGGATTTTGTCAAATGCTTTTTCACATCAATTGATATGACTATGTTTTTTTATCTCTCAATTTTTTTATGTGATGAATCACATTTATTGATTTGCATATATTGTACCATCCTTGCATTCCTGGGATAAATCCTACTTGGTCATGGTGTATGATCTTTCTGCTGTATACCTGCTTTATTTATCTTCTATAATTGAAACTTTGTAGCCTTGAGTGGAGGCCTGGGCCTGCCAGGCTGTGTGGAAAACTTGGCTTCCTCCATCACCCGGGAAACCCAAGCCTCCCTCCTGCTTACTCCATGGCCACAGCTATCTTGGTTGGGGTTAATTTGCATACTCACACCTGATTTCATGATGGGCATGGGCGTGGCTGGTGGACATGGCTGGTGGGTGTAGCAGAGTGATGGCTAATTTGAATATTGCTCTTTTATTAAATAAATAAACTTCTGGAGAACTTTAAGGGAAAGATTGGCTGTAATAAAGTCACAGGAAAGAAATTTAACACTCCACTGACATCACTGGATAGATCTCCCAGACAAAAAAATCAACAAAAAATCAACAAAGGAGCCTTAACGGCTTTGACTCAGTGAATAGAGTGGAGGTCTGTGGACTGAAGGGTCCCAGGTTCAATTCCAGTCAAGGGCATGTATCTTGGTTGCAGGCACATCCCCAGTGAGGAGGGTGCAGGAGGCAGCTGATCGATTGATGTTTCTCTTTCATCAATGTTTCTAACTCTCTATCCATCTCCCTTCCTCTCTGTAAAAAAAAAAAAATCAGCAAAGGAAAGAGAAACCTTAAATGATACACTGGATCAGATTAATTTAATTAATATTTACTGAACATTCTACCCCAAAGCTACAGAATATACATTCTACTCAAGTGCACTTGGGACATTCTCAAAGATAGCCCACATGTTAGGACACAAAATAAGTATATATAAATTCAAGAGGATTTAAATCATATTAAGGATATTCTCAGATCACAATGGTATGAAACTAGAAATCAATTTCAATAAAAACATTCAAAAACATTCAAACACCTGCAAGCTAATAACATGTTATTAAACAAAATGTTATATGTCATGTTCTTGTGCCCTTATCATGAGATCAGATGACCAAATTTCTTACATTTGGATATGACAATGAAGCTGACAAAGACAGAATCACAGTTAATTTGGTATAAATGGGTAGGATGAGCAAGAAATAAACTTTTTTTTTCTGTAAACCACCAAGATTTGGGGGTATGTAGTTTGTTACTGTAGCATAACTTAGCCAAAGCTGATGCTTTTAAGACTGCTAAATCAGATTCCATAGGTTAGAAGCAGAACCAGTGGCATATTCCAGCAAGTACAAATGTATTGCAACTACCTGCTCCATCTATTTCAGCATCGCAATGCAAGCAAATTGCTTTCGTCTTTGAACCAAGAGATAATTGCAAGGAGATAGTACCAGACAAGTATTACAGGATGTTCAAAGTCAATGGCTTCTGCATTACCTCTTTTTATTTCACTAGTTTTTATTGCGCTAGCACAATGATTTTCAACTGGTGTGTTTCAAGAATTTGTAAAACATGCAGTAACTGACTGTTTAGTCAGGGGCACTGACCACAGCTCCCTTATATTGTCAAATTAAAATTTGACAACAGCCAACAAAACAATAGGCATCCTGTGTGAATGAATCAAAATTATACCTATTATTTTGTTAGATCAGCAAAGATGTATCTTTTTTTGGTGTGCCACAGAATTTTAGTAAATAGTTTATGTGCCATGATTTGAAAAGGTACAAAATCACTGCTCTAGATCATTGACCATCTAGTACTTCCCTTTTCCTGACACTAGTGATCCTCAAGTATTTGTAAAGATAAAATTTTTTCCTCTTCTCTGTGTTAGCAATGAGTACGAGAAGATGAGAAGAGGAAATTGTTCAAAGAAGGAGAAAGATCTTGTATAGTAATAATCAAAATTCACATACCCAGACATATGAAAAGCGTAACTATTTTCTGAAACAATTTACTTTGACTCTGTATTTAACCAATATTTGCTGAGGTCTTTTATCATTGGGTCCAGCCACAGTTTTGGAATCTGCTTTAGGGGTTTGCTAAGGAAAGTAGGGGAAGAGGTCCTGGATCACCTCATCAATCCACACAAATCATCACTGAGATATTTACTATTCTGGTCCTTAGAGATCCATGCTGTGTGTGACTGGCAGGTGTTTCTGTGGCACATCAGTGATTCTTTACCAGACTGACCATAACCTCTCTGCCCAGATGGATCTCACAGCATTTCCAGTTTGAGGACTGAACTGCCTTCCCAACTGCACTGCCAAGGAAACAGTTCTCTGGTCTCATCACACTTTCTTCCCTCAAGGGAACTCACTAACATAAGGAATACCCTGCTACTGTGTATTTGAGGACAGATTTTCTATTATCTAGGTGACTTCTATCCTCTCTTGGGCTAATGTTTTTTTCAAAATAAATGCCAGGAAGAATCATAGTCATATTCTACTTTCCAACCAGCCATACCTCTACTCTGAGACAACAGGAAGGAGACAAAAAACTTGACTGAACAGGAAGAAAAGTAAATAGAGAAATACAGAAAGGTAAAATTTTAAATTAATATTTTGTTCCTCCTTCCTCAAAATTACAGTCATTGTGATAGGCAGAATATCTAGAAATGGCCCCTAAAATTCCATATCCCAATCATGGGAGCCTGTGGATATGAGGAGATAATCACTTCGTGGCTGTTATATTACACTAGAGGCCTGGTGCATGGAATTTCATGTACTTGGGGGTGAGTGGGACAGGCCTCAGTCCGGGCCTGCACCCTTTTGCAGTCTGGGATCCTGCGCTTCTTACAGCCTGTCTGCAATGGAGGCATGAAAGGCTCCTGCCACCATGACTGCACTCACCAGCCGTGACCCCAGCTTCTGGCTGAGCAGTGCTCCTCTTGTGGGATCACACTGACCATCAGGGGATAGCTCCTGCATTGAGCATGTTCCCTCTGGTAGTCAGTGCATTTCATAGCAACCGATTGTTCTGCCATTTGGTCTATTTACATATTAGGGTTTTATGATATAGGATGTCACCAGAACCTTTTAAAAGGAAGAGTATTTCAAGTGGACGTTATTAAACTCCTTAAGCCTTTAAAGGCAAATAGACTTCACTTGCTGGTGACAGAAAGGAAGGTAGAAAAGAGAGTCAAAAGATATTTAAAGTATGAAAAGATCTTGGTGCACAATGCTACTCTGAAGAGGAAGGGACCTCAAGGAACTGAGGATGCATCCCTGACTGATATCCAGCAAGGAAACTGGAACCTCAGGCCTGCAACCACAAGTAATCAAATGCTGCCAACAACTTGAAAACAGATTCTTCCCTAGAACCTCCAGATAAGAAGTCAGCCCTGCCCAGCAACACTTTGATTTTGCCTTTGTAAGAGGAAAATCCAGTGAGCCCACCTAAACTTAAACCTGTGACTTACAGAACTTAGAACTGATAAATGTGTGTTGTTCCAATAAGCTGCCTGTGTGGTAATTTGTTACACACCACTAGGAAAATAATATAACCATATTCCTTGTACCACCTATAAGTAATTATCACAAATTTCCCTAAGGACAATGAATGAATCTTCAGGGACCATTTTTCCTCTTAGTCCAATTGTTTAGTTGACTAATAGTGTCTGCCTCTCTTGTTGATATTAGAAAATTAATATGGTGTTTATTAAACCTATATGATAATTGTGCATTGTGTTTTTTTTTCCTTTTTTAAGTTCTCCACATGTGTTCACATTTATTTCATACTTACTTGGGCTGACACAAATATGACAACTTCATATCATTAATTAAATAATCTATCTCATCAAGGAAAATAATATTTCTCCAATGCAAAAAACAAATAAAAACAAATCTATGCTTAGAGATCTGAGGATGTGTTTCCTTTAATAGTTAATAGAGATGAAATTACAAAAATTAAAGATTAGCTTTTACCAAAAGTACCCTTTTGCAAGATATACTGTGGTCTGAATTACCCTTGGTTTTCAGAATTCAAATTAGAAAATTAGTTCATTATTTAATAATTTTATTTCAGAAATCAAAAATTTTAAGAATTATATACTTCAACTTTGAATATAAATAAAGTCATCTTATCTCATTTATATGTTTATTTTCTTTATTTTTAAGGGACCTAAAAAAAGCAAACTTTTTATTTAAAACATTTGAAAAAGTAAAATTTTATTATATTTTGTTTCTGATTTTTAGCCAACAAAAAAGTAAAAAGATCAAAATAGCTATTTCATCTTAAGTCACCATGGTGCCCTTAGTATTCATAAGCAGCCCTTCAGACAGGATTGTCAGTTTTTGTCTCCTAAGAAAGGCCTGCGTTGGCATAGAAGTACCTCATTCAGGGAACTTGAAAAACTCCAAAACTTGTATTCTATAACTCTGGAATATATAAGAGCCCTGGTGTGCTAGAAAAATGCTTTTTGATTCTTGTGTCCCCCCTGTCAGTTTGATAGCAATAAAAGCATTACCAGGTTGTGTCACTGATGTTTTTATCTTTAAAAAATGTCTTCAAGACACACAGTTCAGGCAGCACTGCATTACATTCCCTAATGATTTCACATGTGGGCTCTTGCAACATCCTGTGAAGGCAGTTTTAATTGTCCTTTATAGGTGGCTGGAAATGTATTGGTTAATATACAATAAAGTGTAGTAGGGTAGATGTTTTACTACATGATTTATTGTGAACAAGGCAGATCTGTTCCCTTAACAGGTTACCAAGAGTCTGTCACTACCTTTGTCCCCTTTTATATAAAACTAGTGGGCAGTGCACAAAATTCATGCACATTAAAAAGGAGTTAATTAGAAGAAATATTTTAATATTGCTAGTCACGTCTCCCTGCCCAGCACTGGGCAGGGAGGCAGCCGCACATCCCTGGCCAAGTACTGGGATGGGAGGCTGCCTCACGTCCCAGGCCAGTGCAAGTCCCCAACCACCGATGCTGCAAGTCCCTGCTCACCTGCATCTGACTTGCACACAGCCTCCTGCTCTTTGATCATTACAGTATCATGGTCTGATGACCATTTGCATATTAGCCTTTTATTATTATGGTGATATTTGGCCCAACCTTTTGATTATTATGTGTGATAAATACCTGGAAATGTAATCATTCAGCCCAGGAGCCTGAATATTTGATACATCCTGTCAACTTCTGTCCAGAAATGTTGTCCCCTATACTTCAGAGCAGTGTTATTGTTACAGAAGACTGGAAAAAAACAAGCCATGCTTAGAGAAAGGGAATTACATTTTATTAAGGGCAGAGCCAGAGAAACATGTGCCTTTCAAATTCTGGGCCGCACCACATGGAAGAAACCTTTTCTATTTATACTTTTCCTAGCTCTTTTGTCGCCCAAATTTGTAATGAGACTTCTGGGCCTTCTGGGAAAGAAAGCCTGCATGCTGGGAAGTGACCATATCTTAAAGTCTGGCCTGGTGTCAGCACTGACAACTCTGTCTGGGGCATAGTTCACGGCCTCTCTGGAGTGGGAGTAGTCTTATTTTCCTTATTATTTAAGCAAGCAAGTGTTTACAGAAGCCAAAATAACAGGGTTAAAATTTCAAACAGCAGTTTTTATACAAGATGGATGCTTCATTCCCCACTGGTTTTATGTACATGAATCAAATCATTGACTCTTTTGGGTCATTGTTGGTGAGAGAGTTATATTGACCCATGAAGACTATAAGCTTGATAGAATTAATTCTCTGCTGAATAAAGTCAGTGGGCCTGTTTATAAGATAAGAGCCTGGAATGAGGGCCAAGACTAATCTTTAGAGAGTCCAAAGAGTCTCTCTGGGCTATCTTAAGCAGGTGTGATGAAGCCATGTCGGGATCCCATCAACCTTACCTGCTGTGGAGGTGGTCCTTTCCAGGTAGGAGTCAGTCCTTGTGTGGCACATTTCTTTACCCAAACAGAGTCACCAGGGTAGGAGGATGGACCAGATCAGAAGTTGGTATAGGCAGAGTACCTTGGACATGCTTCTGGACTGCTTTCAGGCAGACTGTAAAGCCTGTAAAAACTTGAGTAAAGAATGATTATGGAGAGTGATTGGCAAGATGGCGGCATAGGTAAACACCTACACTGCTGCCTCGCACAACAATTTCAAAACTACAACTAAAAGACAGAACGGACATCATCCAGAACCACAGGAAAGCTGGCTGAGTGGAAATTCTACAACTAGAAGGAAAGAAAGGGGCTCACAGAAACCCAGAGGAGCTGCAAAAAGCTGAGGTACAGAGATGCGTGCACGCTGAGAGAGCGGGCACCAGAGGACCTGGCTGGCTTTCTCTGGCGGGAGTGAAACGGAGACTCTCAACGGCATTGAACCCCTTATCTTAAGACACTAAACCCCAGATCCAGCCAAAACTCATTCGGGGGAGTTTGGACTGTGAAAAGGGAGAGGTGCACGGAAATTTAGGGGAGTCGCAGAAGATCAGGTCCAGTCTCACACGCGCATGGTGCTGCGCGGAGGACAGATTGCTGATTGTGCCGCTGGGGACCTAGACTCGTGTGGTCCTGGTGCGCAGGGGAGATGGAAAGGCAGCGGTTAGAGGCACTGCGGGTGCGCGCGCGCACAGGGACCGCTCCAGCCATTACCCAGTCATGTGAGACTCAGGGGCCGTGGAGGGTGAGGCCGACTGGAAGGCAAGGCAGTCCCTTAAGCCCTGAGACTCCATCCCTCCCAAGCTCAACAGAGGCATCGGCGGCTTTGCGTCTGGTATCATAAGGCTGAATCCAACACAGAAGTTTCCACGGCATAGTGAAAATGCCGAGACAGGGGAGGGATCACAAACAAAAGAAATGGAGGGAAAAAAAAGACTGGATATAGAGTTCAAAACCACGCTTATAAGGTTTTTCAAGAATATGCTAGAAAAGATGGATGGATTTAGCAAGACCCAAGAGGAGATGAAAAAGGACATGCTAGAGATGCAAAAGAGCCAACTAGAGATGGAAAAGGTCCAACTAAAGATGATAAAGGACCAAATAGAAATTAAACATACACTGACTGAAATAAAAAATATTATACACAGTCCTAACAGCAGACTAGAGAAAGGCAAGAATCAAGTAAAAAATTTGAAATATAAAGAAGCAGACAACATTCAACTGGAAAAGCAAGAAGAGAAAAGAATCCAAGGATGTGAACGTGATGTAAGGAGCCTCTGGGACAGTTTCAAGCGTACCAACATCAGAATTGTGGGGGTGCCAGAAGAGGAGAGAGAGCAAGATACTGAAAACCTATTTGGAGAAGTGGTGACTGGGGGGGACCGGGATCCGGGGAAGGAGCCGCCCGCATCCCCGGCCCGGAGGCGGGCTCGCCAGCGAGTTCGAGGCCCCAGGGCCTGGAGGGACGTGCCCCGCAGCACAGGGCACCGGGCTGGGCCCCGCGGTGGGGAGGCGCAGGCATGGAACGTGGACTAACGGAGCTCCACTCGGCGCCCCGCAGTCCTCCTCCCAGTGCTGGACTGAGTCCCCGCTGCTGGCGATGCCCGCAGGGGAGAGGGACGGGGCTGGGGGGCTGGGGCGCTGGGGCCAGGCTGCAGGCGCTGAGACCCTCGCACTAAGGCTGAGGCTGGGACCCTCGCGCTGAGGCTGGGGCTGGGACCCTTGTGCAGAAGCTGAGGCTGAGACCCTTGCGCTGAGGCTGAGGCTGAGACCCTCGCGCTGAGGCTGAGGCTGAGGCTGAGGCTGAGGCTGAGACCCTCGCGCTGAGGCTGAGGCTAAGGCTGAGATCCTCGCGCTGAGGCTGAGGCTGAGGCTGAGACCCTCATGCTGAAGCTGAGACCCTCGTGCTGAGGCTGCAGGCTGAGACCCTCGTGCTGAGGCTGAGGCACTGAGACCCTCGCGCTGAGGCTGGGGCTGAGACCCTCGTGCTGAGGCTGAGGCTGAGACCCTTGTGCTGAGGCTGAGGCTGAGATCCTCGTGCTGAGGTTGAGGTGCTGAGATCCTCGTGCTGAGGCTGAGGTCCTGAGACCCTCACGCTGAGGCTGAGACTGAGTGGTGCGTCCTCGGCTCTCGAGCCGCCTGGGCACCTGCCCTCTGGGCTTCCGTGCGGCTCGGGCCGGGCCGGCCCTGCAGGAGCGAGCGCCGGTGCTGGTTCCCTTAACCCCTGCGACCCCGCGGCCCCCCGCCCCCCGCCACATGTGTGTGCTGCCGCTGTGGCAGCAGGAGGAGGTGTTCTCAGTGGGTAGAGCGTTGGCCAGCAGACTGAAGAGTCACTCACGGCGGAGCCCGCGGAGGACTTGCTGCCCCAGACCCACCCGTGACTGATAATTCTCAGGGGGAAAGGGGTGAGGGGTATACAGGGAGAGACTGGACAAAAATCATACACCTATGGATGAGGTCAACAGGAGGGAGGGAATGGTGGGAGCTGGGTGGAGGGGTGCTATGGAGGGGATAAAAGAAAAACAAATGTAATAATCTGAATAATAAAGATTTAATTTAAAAAAAAGAATGATTATGGATTTTAGCTTTTCTAGGTTGGGTTTTCATGTAAGCTGGTGAGGTGGGTAGGTCAGAGTTTGGAAGAGTCACTAGAATCTGTAGAGGCCCCACTGGTTTTAGGGCAACCTCGTCATCTGCAGCCTCTTTCCCTTTTGCTTATGGGGAGTCCCCTTGTCTCACATAGGTAGAGATGGAAAAACTTAATAACATCTGGCAGTGTTAGTTGGCCCATTGTCCTTGCTCTGCTCATATCTGTCTAATTGCCTAATATATTACCTCAAGGCTTCTGGCTCTGAATTCTTTTAGGGAAAATGAACATTGGTGGCTCTTCTAGCTACTTCCTGCTAAGGCAGGTCAGAGCTTTCTCTCAGAACCAAGAGATCCTTGCTGTCTATCAGAAGGACAATGAGGCCTGGGCACAGAAGGAGGTGGGCTTGTGACCTAGCAGAGACAAACTGTAACAAGTTGTCTGGTGGAAGGGAAAGACAACTTTTCGGTTTTAATGACTACTATTAAAATAGAATTGTTCTCCTCAAAATTACCCCCATGTTTATCAAAAGAAAAATATACTGACCTACTTTAAGATAGAATTTTCCTTACTAGTTCTTTTTATGACTTTCCTAAGTAATACTTTTCTAAATGTATTATAATAAACAGTAATTGTTAGATTTCTTTTATCAGTCCCTCCCTAAATACTTTGGCATAACTATTTACTCTGTGTTTAGGAAGGCAGAATGTAACTTATTTACTCTCCTTGGCTTACTGGCCTGTATTATTTGATTTACTTTCAACATTTCTCTTCTCCTTCTTATTACATACATAACCTTAAATTAACCCTAGAGTTACAAAATTTTAAACTAACATAGCAAAATTATAAATCAAAGAAAAGCAATTAAAAGTTCTCTATTGTTTTCCCCTCTAAAGTGGGATTTGCACAATCTTTCACACAGACTCTCACACTTATATTTATACACCAGGCAGTCTGAGTTTTTTACTTCTACCAGATATTTACTCAGAGTTTAAACAGTCCACCTGATTCCTGATTCTGTGCAGGCTGGGAGAGATTTTATGGGAAGAGGTCTTCTGTCCTTTATCCCCATCACCGCAGGCCGAGGGCTCTCATTCCTGCACACATGATTGTCTGTAACCGGCACCCAGATGCTGGGGTGTGGGCAGAGGGTTCCAACAGCTTCAGAAACTGCTCATCCCATGGGTCTCACAGTCTCAGTGTTGCCACATGACTGCATGGCTTCAGTGTTATGCCACTATTTTCTGATGCCAATTTTTCACCTTAAACTCTTAAATTAACCTCTTCACCTTCCCAGGACTCACAGTTCTGTTGCATACACTCCTTTATAAGGGCAGTTTCTAGTTCTTGGCTATGTGGAGTGTTGCTGAATTTTCATTCTAGGTTTGCACATGGGGCATCATGAATTCCGTAAGGATGATGACTCTGTCAGTTCTATAGCAAGCCTGTGAGGAATAAATATGATCCCCATTTTATATCTACTCTCAGATGTAGAAACATTTCCCCAATTCCCAGGCTCTGCTACACTGAATAAATCAATCCCCCACACTCCACTACATTGAATAAGAATGAGGATCTGAGCTCACTTTTCACATGAAGAGCCAATGAGGCAGCCTCACATCCCTAGCCAGGTGCCAGGCTGGGAGGCAATCTCATGTCTTGGTGGCAAAGTCCCCAGCCCCATCCCTGATGCTGCATGTCCCTGCCCACTGACACTGGAGGTTCCCACCCACCCACTCCTGCTGTGCATGCACCCTGCTGATCAGTCATTATGTGATAGCATCACTACTAATTTGCATATTACCCTATTATAAATATAGATAGTTCGTGGCTAAAATTTATAGGCCAATACTCTTTGGGTAATTGCAATTCCTCCTAAGCTAGAGTAAGGAAAAGAAGGATAAAGTAAGAAAGGAAGGAGCAAATAATGGGAAGAATGTTATCAAGTTAGTCTCAGCATCCCCCCAGATGCAGTTGAGTGGTCCATCTCACATCATTCCTTCATGAAGGAAGTATAAACTAGTGTTTCTCTAAAGTCCACAGGGACATGGAAGGGACCAGGATTTATCTACAGGCTTGTTTTCCCCATAGGACACCAAATCTCTTACAATTCTGGGTTACACAACAGTGGCCAATCTGGCCATCCCTAGAAAGCCATATCCCAAGAAAGCAGTGGCAGCTCCTTCAGTGTTTATGGCAGATCTGCAAGAAGAGGCAAGCCTGGGAATAGATGCAAACTCGGGCAATTCTCACCTTTCCACCAGCAACTACTTGTTCTCAGCTTACTGAGCCATGGCAAGTGGATGCTCAGCAGGTCCCAGGGTACTTGTGCTTCAGTAGCAATAGTGAGGGCCCAGTGCCAAAAGGCTCTTAGCGTGATACATAAGGAAGGATGATGCAAAATCATGCCCATTTACAGTTATTGTTGGGCATGCAAGCACAAAAATATATAGCCACAATTGCAAACATTTTGCTTCTCATCCTTTTTATGTGTCAGAAGGAATATATATGAATAAAAGAGAGGTAGAAAGCCACTGTAAAAACAAATTTACAATTTTACCTAATGCCCACCACCAATAATAACAGCAATGACAAAAACAAAATTGCATTGCTAAAATTAAGAAAGCCTAAGATATCCAACCTAGAAGCACCATAAAGTACCAAAATGAAACACACATATGTGTATACAATTGCTTAATAATAAGCAAGCTTATTATAAGAATTAGTAGCCCTGTGCACGAATCTGTGTGTGAGTAGCTCTCTTCGGGGCCTGACTGCTCTGCACCTAATGCCTAGAGGCTCTCCACAATCCAGAGGCCTATCCGTCCCTCGGCCTGGCCAGAAGCTCCCCCACCCCCACTGCTCAGCTACTCAGATACCCTCTGTGCGATGAAGCAAGCATTCCGCCAGGCCCCTCATGCTGCCCGCTCTCAGTGGCCACCTCCCCAGGATTATGGGACTCCTGAGAGGCTGAGACAACTGGGTGCCATGGGCACTGCCATCTTTGTGACAGAGTGACAGTTAATTTGCATATTACCCTTTTATTAGATAGGAGATTGGTAAAGCCTACTTATAAAAGGAAAAATATTATTTGTAATAATAACATTATTTTTATAGCAGTTTAGTTGCTAGATTTATAAATATTACACCAAAGCATCATTGTGATTATCTGTAGGATCCTTAAGGATTAGGATCAGGCTCCAATGAAATAACGTCATGCTAATATCTTTATGTTTCTTCCAAATATATATGTTGGATTCGATCCAGGATATATCTAATATTAAAATGAATTCTATAGCAAGGCTATACACATTAGGACACAGGAAATAATGACTGTAGTTTTGTAGAAATTCAGATTTTATTCCAGGTAAATTGTTATGTACAATAAGAATGAATTTTGTTTTTGTTTGTCTGTTTGCTTGGTATTTCATCAAGTAGTAGAATAATATTACAGCCTTACAACTTTCTGAAAAACCTACTGTCTCCCTTGAAAATAGTTGAAATGGGCTTTGATGCTTTAATGTACAATTTATGTAAAAGAAAAGAATGCACAGAAGGTAGAGAAGAAATAAAACATGTTTCTGCAAACTATGATAAATTGTTCAAAAATAGTTCATCATTATACTGGTAGCTAGAGGTCTTAATCAGAATTCTAATCCAAAACCAAACACATCTGCTCTTCTTTATCACTGACAATCAAGTGTTTCATTTTTTCCAATAAATTTCCACCCAAGAATTTAATATTTTATGTGAATTAATTCTCCAATCCACTGGGTTGTTTGTTTATTTGTTTTACATTTTAGTTTTCTACTTCAGATTTACACTAAACACCTAGAAAATCCAAAATCATATAATTTTTGAAAAATAATCTCAAAGGTAACTATTGCCAAGAACAGAATGCTTCAGCTTCTCCCAGATGTACAAATTTTATTTGTGATGAGAATGCATGATAGAACACTAGAGAAAAAGAAAAAAAATAGCTGGAACAGCTAAAACAATTACACAGTGTAATGGTTTCATCAATGTCATTTCACTGACTCATCTCTGCGACTATATTGAATCTGCTGCTAATTAAATAAGGAGATCATAGGAAATAAAACATCTGGGCCAAAATCATGACTGAGGTACATGTCACAACATTATCTTTATACTTTCTTTCTTTCTCCTTGACAAGGCTCCATGAAAGAATAATTTTCTTCCTTAAAAGAATTTGAAACAAAAAGTTTATTCCCATAAATATTTGCTATCCATCTGCTCTTGTAGTGGTATGTAATCCTATATCATAAAAGACTAATATGCAAATAGATTGAACAGAAGAACAACTGAACAACCAGTCACTATGATGTGCACTGACCACTAGGGGGTGGGTGTTCACAGCAGGCAGCAGAGCATGAACAAGGTGAGCGTTGACCAAGGTGGGATGGTGGAGCAGGTGAGTAGGGACACCAGACCAAGGTGGGGCACCAGTTTCTGTCATCAGGGCGAGCCTCTGGTGGTTACTGAAAATTTTTTGCTCCTACCCACCATGGTCCCATCCAATGCTTGCACTCACTGCCAGTATCAGCCCCACTCACACCCACTGCTGGTGCTGGCCCCAGTCACTCCACACCATCAGTATGTGTGAGCAATGCTGGTGCTGTCAGTGCATGAGAGTAGCAGCAGCAGGAGCTAGGCTGAAGGCAGACAGGGTACTGAGGGCCATGGCAGGAGTGGCCAGGCAGGGTTGCAGAGGATGTCTGACACCCTTCCCTGTGTCCATTACAGCCTCAGGGCCCACAATTTATTTCAAGATGCAAGAATTTGTGCACTGAGCCCCTAGTGTTATATATGTATATATAAAATGTTTCAAATTAATTCTGTTAAAATATATTTTCCTTTGATAATTTAGAAAACAAATCTTACTTCATATCTACCTCCAGGGATAACATTGAAAATTTTTTGCACATTTGTAATTTCTTTAGTTATAATCACTATAATTTGTAAGAAGGTTCTTCCCAGGTCATTTCTTTGACAGCCTGGTGATACAAATCTTAACATATCTTTGTTAAGAGTTTCTAAACCCATCTTTACCCAGCACCAACAATACAGAATGTCACTGATGTCTATATAATGTTCAAGAATAATACGCATAAAAATTACCAACAGTTCAGTGTTTTGTTTTGTTTTAAGTTTATGTTTTGTACTATGAGAGGATTCAAAAATGAAGAAGAACATAAGACATGTTGTGGTGGAGAAGGGTGCTACAAAATTTCTACCTCTCAAGTCAATTACTCAATACAATTATGAAATGCCAACATCTTAAAAAATAGTCTACTTATTCCCCTCCCTCCCAAATTTATACAAAGGGACAATTATAACCTCTGCTGTCAGTATTCAAAAAGGACTTTTAGGGTATAGGTTTTATCTGCCTTATTTTAGATAAATATCAGATTTTATTTATTCACTGAGAACCCATGCAGATGCCTAAGTCCTGACATTTCTCTGGAGGTCAATGCAAGTTGCCCTCCCTTACTCATCTGAGGTTTTTGTTGTTGCTATTCTGTTTTCCCTCTGTTTAAAAGTATTTCAAGAGTGAACTGTAATATTTCTTTTCTGCATCAAACACAGCTAGAGAGTGGGTGCAGTTCCTGAGTAAAAGAGCTGGGGATTGAGAAATAAAAAAAAAAAAAAAGACAAGAGACAAGACACAATATGGAAGGAAAAAGCTGGGAACCCGGCGGGACTGCTGCCTTCTTCTGCTGGAGAGACAATGACCCAGAGCCCATGCAGCATGTTTATTTTATAACCCCCAAATACCAGGAAGTTTCACCAAAAGTCAAGACAAAGGAAGATTATTTGCATTCTTGAGTAGGCCCGAGCATTCCTAGTGCTTAACTGGATTTACATATCATCAAAACCCACTACCGGACACCTGGCCTGAATGAAATGAAGGTCAAGCTAATAACACCCTTGCCTTTTTGGCAAAACATGTTCCCAGAGTATGGCTTTGCCAGTCACCTTGGGTTCAGCTGACAATTTAAAGAAATTCCATGTGCCTTCCCAGCTGCTCTCTACAGTGAACAAAATAAAGCACTTTAATTTATAGAGTTTACACTCTAGCAGAAAAGAGATCTAAAAATTAAAAGTGAAAATTAAAAGTCAAATAGAAACTAAAAATTAAGCTGCATTGTTTTATATATCTATACTCATAAAAGTGTTATATGCTAATTGACCATCACTCTGTGACAAAAATGGCAGTACCCATAGCTACAAAGATGGCCGCCCAGACCCAGAAGTGCCCCGTGTGCCCCCCCCCCCCTGCCTCTGCCTCCTCCAAGAGAGGCAGGGTAGTGGCCCTGGAGGTGCCCAGAGCACACAGGTTGCTCCCCCTCCCTCTGCCTCTGTTGCTACCAAGAGAGGCAGTGGAGGCCCCAGAGGCATCTGAAGCACATGGGATGCTCCTGCTCCCTCTGTCTCTGCTGCCACTGAGAAAGATACCCTCGGCATCAGCAGTGGGGGAGTGCCCCAGTGACCAAAGCAAGCCCAGTGCCCCATGTGCCCTGTGTGCTCCAGACACTTCTGGGCCTCTGAAAACAGCCCTCAGCCCCTCACCCAGGTTGTCCTCATCCCCCCAGTAGAGATCCCCACCCCAATGGAGGCATGGACAGCCTGGAAACCACCACAGGCCCCTCACCCAGGGCATCCTGCCCCACAAGGGAACCCTACCCTGATCTGGGACACCCTTCAGGGCAAAGGGAAAACCAGCCAGCCCCCATTCATGCACCAGGCCTCCATCTATACTAATAAAAGGGTAATATGCTAATTAGACTTGGAGATCTTCCAGACATTCTTCTGTACAAAGCCATGGTGGCAGAATTAAGGTAGAGGCAGTTAGGGGCCAAGATGGAAGGGCAGTTGTGGGTGACCAGACCAGGATGGGACGGCAGTTGTGGATGATCAGGCTGGTGTGGAGGGCCATTGGGGGTGATCAGACCATCAGTGGGAGTCAGTTGAGGGTGATTAGATGGCAGGTGGGACAGTTGGGGCAAGCAGGATAGCAGGTAGAGTGGCTAGGGCAATCAGGCAGGCAGGCAGGTGAGCAGTTAGGAACCAGCAGTCCTGGATTATGAGCAGGATGTCTGACCTCCTCCGTGGGGTCCCAGATTGGAGAGGGTGCAAGCTGGGCTGAGGAACAACCCCCCATGCACAAATTTCATGCACCGGGCCTCTAGTATATATATAAAATACGAATATGCAAATAGACTGAACATTACAACAACTGAACAATTGGGTGCTATGATGTGTGCTGATCTTGTGGGGCATGCACGAAACATGCTGGGCATTGGCAGCAGGTGGCAGAGCATGGAACATGGTGGGCATCAGCTGTAGAAGAATAGTGGACCAGGTGAGTGGCAGCACCAGATCAAGGCAGGGCACTTGTCACTGTCATCGGGGTGAGCCTCTGGTGGTTACTGAAAATTCTTTGCTCCCACGTGCTGCGATCCCACCCAGCACTCATACCAGCTGCTGATGTCAGAGCCACCACTCGCACTCACTGCTAGCACCAGCCCTGCTCGCACCCATTGCCAGCACCTGGTGCAGGTTCCAATTGGCCCTGAGAGATTCTCTACTTCCCCTTACTTTTGAGGGATGATTAGGGCAGCAGCTGCCAGTAGCACCCCTGACAATGCCGGCCCTGCTCACATCTGCTGTTGTTGCTGGCCCCAATTGCTCCATGCCATCATCAGATGCAAGCAGAGCTGACACTGTCAGCAAGTGGGAATGGCAGCGGTGGGATTGGGGCTGCCAGCAGACAGGGGACTGAGGGAGCATGGTGGGTGGAGCATGGGGGGATGCAGAAGGTAGGCCAAGACCCACCCTGTGTGCACTACAGCCTTGCAGCCTACAGATCCTTTCAAGGTTCACAAATTCATGCATTGGGTCCCTAGTATAATAATAAAAAGAAACTTTCCTTGTGGGACTTTTCAGAGATTTATAGTTAACATAAAATTCCAATGATAATTATGCAGTCTTTTATATATTATATAATAAAGAGGTAATATGTAAATTGACCATTACTCTAACACACAAGATGACCACCCTTATGTGGTCAAAGATGATACCCCATGTGGACACAAGATGGTCTCCACAAGATGGCCAGTGGAGAAGGGCAGTTGTGGGCGATCAGGCCAGCAGAGGAGGGCAGATGGGAGGAACCAGGCCAGCAAGAGAGGGCAGTTGGGGGCAATCAGGCCTGCAGAAGAGGGCAGTTTGGGGTGACCAGGGTTGCAAGGGAGGACAGTTTGGGGGGACCCAAGCCTGCAGGGTTAGGCAGTTGAGCGGGGGGACTAGGTTATAGGGGAGGACAATTGGGGGCACCAGGCCATCAGGGGAGGGCAGTTTGGGGTGACCAGGGTTGCAGGGAAGGACAGCTTGGGGGGACCCAAGCCTTCAAGGGTAGGCAGTTGATGGGGGAGACTAGGCTATAGGGGAGGACAATTGGGGGCACCAGGCCAGCAAGGGAGGGCATTTGTGGGGGGGACCAGGACTGCAGGGGAGGCAGTCGGGGGTTACCCGGCTGGCAGGGGAGGGCATTTAGGGGCAATGGGGCCAGCAGGGAAGCAGTTGGGTGTCAATCAGGCTGGCAGGGGAAGGATTAGGGGGTGATCAGGCTGGAAAGTAGATGCAGTTAGGGGCAATCAGGCAGGCAAGCAAGCGGTTGGGAATCAACAGTCTGAATTGTGAGAGGGATTCCAGATTGGAAAGGATGCAGGCTGGGATGAATCACACACACACACAAGTATGAATTTTGTGCAACAGGGTCTCCAGTTTGCATGTAGTCACTTAAAAATATTTAGAAAACATGGGCAAATATAATTATGCTTGTTACCTTTTGAGATGTTACCTTAGTTTCCACAGTTTTAATGTATTTTTGTTTTGCTTGGAAATATGAAATGAAATGCCTGATTTGGGGGTACCACATATTAGGCCAGACAAAATTAAATTTCCAAGATGAGAGCAGGCAAAGCACTAGTATACTTGTGAATAAAAGTATAACTCAGTCCAGCTGATGTGGCTTAGTGATTGAGCATCAAACTATGAACCAAGAGGTCACAGTTCAGTTTCCAGGTACAGGCCAAGGCTCAATCCCCAGTAGAGGGCGTACAGCAGGCAGCACCTTCTCTCTCATCAGTTATGTTTCTATCTTTCTCTCTCTATCCCCCTCTCACTTCCTCTCTCTGAAATCAATTATTTTAAGTATAAATTAAAATTGTACAGGGAAAGCATACAAATTTCAGTAGAACTTAAATCTTTTCTGCTCTTGTAGGGGTAAACATTCAAGTTTCTTTTTCTTTTAAATTTTTTTTACGCATAATGTAAACAATGGAATAAAAACTTATAAGAAATATTGAGGCTTTACTTCAAATAAGAGAAAAAAAGTCAATAGAGGCTTAATCCAAAAGAAAAAAAAGCCAGATATTGAAATTATCAGACTTAGAATTTTCATAATAAGTATAATTAATATGTTAAATATATTATTGTGAAAAAGATAAACAACATGTGTGAACATATAGAGAATTTTAGTAGGAAAAAGGGAACTCTAAGCTCTAATTCTAGAAATTTTAGAACTAAACAATATGATGTTAAGGGAAAAAATCAGTAGATAAGCTTAATAGCAGAATAAAGGATCATTGAATTCAAATATATTTTAAAAGAAAGCATTTGAATAATAGTACAGAAAGAAATAAAGGAAAGGAACAAAATGAACAAAGCTTCTGATATTGGTAGGACAATATCAAATGTATAACGCATATGTAATTGGAGTGCAGAATAAAAAAAGAGAGAATACCAATCTTACACAAACTCACAAAATAAAGGAGGAAACACTTTCCAATTTATTTTATAAAGCCAACATAACTCTGATACAAAAACTTGGTAAAGATATTACAAGTGTGAACCATGGGAAGAAAAGAAAAGAAAAAAAAAGACATCTATTGAGAAGTGATACTGGTGACGAATAGGGCTTAGGTTAAAAGCAGAGTCTAGCAGTCATTTCTGCACTGGGGTCTCTCACACAATCTTCTCTTCAGGGAGAAGCCATTGATGAGCTGCCTGCCTCAATGCTGAACTAACTGCCTGTACTATGTTTATGCCATCTCAATCAGCTTATAAAGTACGTAGTTCCTGAAATCCTATTTCAACCAATAGGACTGAGGCTTTCCCCATCTAATCAGAGATACCCCACTCCAGCCAATTAGTGAGACTACTCTGCCCAATCAGGAAAGTGTTTTTTGGACCAATCAAACTATGAGGACTTGGAGTCCTCATTTTCATGAAGATGAACCAATCAGGCACCAGGAGCCAGGACTCCTGTCCATATAAGTCGGCTCCTCTGGCTCCCAAGTGCACTTTTCCTTTCCAAGGACACTGTTTATCTGGCTGAGCTGAAATGCCATAGATGTCTGATCAGTTCAGTGCAAAGCATGGAGCAAAGCAAAGCAGACCAGACCATAGAGGAGCAGAGCATAACTGTCTAGCCAGAGAGAGATCTGGCCCAGGGCTGTGCTATAGCCTTTGTTGTATCACAATTGAGCTATTTCACACAGAGCTGCTTCTACAGTCCTGCTGTACCATAATTTGCATGGGTTGAGTCCCTAGGCCTGGCCGGAGATCAGGGTTGATCAGGTCCTTTCTTCCTCTAGCTGCCGGCTGCTGGCCTGGACTTTCCTTCATTTCGTGCCTAGGGACTCTACCCATGCATGAATTTTATAAAAATTAGAAAATTCTGCTTTTCAAAACTATTAGTAAAATAAATAAGCAAACTATAGGCATAAAATATTTTAACAAACTCTTTACAAAAGAAGAGGAAAGGCCAATAAATATATGCAAAGGTGCTCAATAGCATTTGTTATCAAGAAAATGAAATTGAAGGTCACAATGAGATAAAATTTTCACCTGCTAGAATGGTTCAACTACTGGATAACACTAAATACTAGCAAGGATATGAAGAATTGGAACTCATACATTTCTTATGAAAGTGTGAAATAGTACAACTACGTTGGAAATAACATATGACCCAGAATTACAGTTCTGGATATTTACCCAAGAGAAATAAGCAAGTATGCCCACAAAAACAAAACAAAACAACAACAACAACAACAACAACAACAAACAACACTGTGAAATAATAATCATAGGAATCTTACTCCTAATAACTCCAAACTAGAAATAACACAAAGTTTATCTACGATGTCATAGATTAACTAATTGTGATATAGTCACATAATGAAATATTATCAACCAGAAAATGAGTCATTAATACATACAACAACATAAATAAATCTTAAAATATTGTTAGACCATAGAAGCTGTAGCCAAATGAGCACATATTAAATTATTTCATTAGTATACAGTTCAAAAAACAGGAAAAACTAATCTGTGAGGATTGAAATGAGACACCAATTTTTCTGGGGGAAGGGATAGTGAGTGGAAAGTGTCCCAAAGGAACTTTATGAAATGACTAGGGTTAGGTGCATGAAATTTGTGCACTAGGAAGAGGTCTCTCAGGCCAGCCTGCCCCCTCTCTCCTACTGGGAGCCCTCAGGGGATGTCCTATTGATGAACTCAGCCCAGACTGGTCTTCCTTTGTGGGAGGAGACCAGGCTGATCAGGGGAAGGCACCAGCCCCATCACCCCACTGCAGCCACTGCCAGTCACTGCAGCCACCAAGGTATTTCATCAACATGGACTCCAGTCCCTACATCATCAAAAAATAACAACTTTCTTTAAACATTTTCAAGATATCTTTCATAGGATATGGCATTTCTTTCTTTATTTTTCTTTTTATCCTCACCTGAGGATATGTTTCTATTGACTTTTTTTCCCTTTCCCTCTGATCGCAGGCTGGGCCCCTCCAGCCTGGCTTCCCACAGGGATTTGTATGGACTTTCCTCCCCTTCCCTCTTCAATGTTGGGTAGAAGCAAAATAAAGAGCCAGAGGGATTAAACATATCAGAAAGTGGTTTGCTAAATGCTATTATGCTTTTGGAAACACGTGAAAAAGGTGATTGGTAGTTTTATCAGAATATTCCTGGTGCCTTTCACTCACTGAAAAATATGATGCGTGTTAAATATAGTAACACATATATCATACTTTCCAGACATTTAAGACAAACAACATAAACTTGGTACAAAGTATCAGCAACATTTTTCCTGTTGAAGACAAAAAGTGGCTGGAGTTTCACTTGGCCATCTATTTGCCACACTCTGTGAATGTCTCAAAACAGATTTCTAACCCAACTGCACACATACACAGTTTGAGATAACTCTGATAAAAGACCCCAAAGCTTAGCCACTCCTGCTATCTCTGGTTAAATAATTGTTTCTCTTTGTTCATTGATCATTTCAGTTTAATCAAATTACTGCACAATCTTTGCTCTCATTCAGGAAATTTACAATGCCATGTAATTTCAGATAGGCTGTAGGACTACTCTGTTGTGCAAAGGTCTAGCAGATCTGTAATTCTTTTCAAACAGACCTTTTGTGATTAAAAGCTTTTGAATTTCTAGTTAAATACTCAGGAAGTATCTTCAGAGAGAGGCTCTGTAATGTATTTGGTGCCATTACTGTAGCTGCACGTCAGCTCATTGTCTATATAGCTCCTTGGGGCTCAGTTAGAAGCCTTTTTTAATTTTCTATACAAATGCTCAAGGCCTACATTTGCGCACAGTTAATTTGCAATTTTATGGGGATGAACCCATTTTGTATGCCAGGGAGTCATTTGTGAATTTTGCACAGGATACTTTTTCAGATGCATTTAACATAATGAAGGATAGATGGCTAGATATTGAAGTATAGAAGCTAGTACAACATATCTGAAAATGTATTTTATCTAGACATATTAAACTGAAAAGTATTTTATCTTTCTCTTTGAAAAGTCAAATTACACAGTTTGGACAGAGTGTTTATTTATAGAAGTGTGTGTGTGTGCTTAGGACATACACTTGATTAGTTAGTTCTTTTCTTAAAGATTTTTAAAAAATATTTTTTATTGATTTTTAAATGGAGGGGAAAGGAGAGGAAGAGAGAGGAAACATCGTTGTGAGAGTGAAACACAGATCACTGCCTCCTGCACATCCACTACCAGGGATAAAGCTCTCAATCACAGTCATGAGCCCTGACCAAGAATCGTACCCAAAACTTTTCAGCCTGGGACAATGTCCAACCTACTGAGCAATATGAGCCAGGGCTTGATTTATTTTTTTATAAAAGAATGACTGTAAAATTCAATAAGGTTAATGAAGTTATACAGAGTATGAAAAAATAAATATTAAACTATCCACAATTCCACAATTCCATAATAGGAGATATTTAAAGTTAACCACAAATCATTATAAACAGAGATAACACCAAGGAAAAATGTGTGTATACTTTTTCCAAAAGGAATAAAGGGAAAGAACTCAGAAATATGATTGTGGTTCCCTGACATGAAGGAACTAAAATATTTTTTTACTAGCATTACAGTATTAAATGTACGGAATAATTTATTCATTTAGTAAATATATATCAAATCCCTATTCATATAAAGCACTGTCAAGTCACTATAAGAGCATTATGCTAAGTGAAATAAGCCAATCAAAGAAAAATACCACATGATCTCACTAATTTATGGATAATAAAGGACATTATAAATTCATGAACAAAAATAGATACAGAGGCAGAGAAGCATTGAACAGACTGCCAAATGACAGTGGGAAGGCTGAGGAGGGTTGGGGGGCAGGGGGAAATAAGAGATCAACCAAAGAACTTGTATGTATATATATAAGCATAACCAATGGACACAAGACACTGGGAGGGGGGATGAGACCATGTGCCAGGGGTAGGGGAGGCTTGAGGAAGGTCAGGTGGGGAAAAAAATAAGGAGACATATGTACTACTATTTGTAATACTTTAAGCCAGTGATCAGCAAACTTATTAGTCAACAGAGCAGCAGTTTGCCAACAACTTCTTAAACAATAAAAAAAGAAAAAAAAGAACTCAAGGATAAGACACAGACCCTGTTCTAAACTTATTTAAAGTGAACAAAAACAGATCCAGAGACAGAGAAGCATTGATCAGACCATCAAACCTCAAAGAGAAGGTAGGGGATGATGGTGTAAGGTGAAGAGATCAACCAAAGGACTTGTATGCATACATATAACCATAACCAATAGACACAGACACCAGGGGCGTGAGGGCATGAGTGGGGGAGGGTAGGGAAGCAATGAATGAGAAGATAAAGACACACATATAATACTTCAATCAATAAAGAAAATTTGTTTTAATTTTTTTTAAAAAAATGGAAACTTGCTTTTTGGTGCACATCTCTCTTAAAAGAATTTTAGTAGTGTTGTCTCATTATTCAAAATGTGATCTGTGGATCTGTAGCAGCAGCATCACATGCAGTTATTTAAAATGCAGTCTCAGGCCCCACCACAGCCTCATCCTGGACCTACCTAATTAAAATCTACATTTGAACAAGATCCCAGGTGATAATTGCATAAAGTCAAAGAAGCACTGCATTCTAACACTCTGTTAACATTTTTAATTCTGCAAAACTCTATTTAAAAGCAATTTCCAAATTATAAATTATATCCTTTTTAGAAAACAATTTAATTATGCTCTTCCTTGCTCAACTTCTTTAATAGTTTTCTCACACTATGACCATGGCCTTCATGGCATCCCAGTCTGACCCCTTCTTGCCTTTACTGCTGATAGATGACACACATGTGTACACACATACACACACACACCCTCAGGAATCTGGTATCACCATTCCCAATGCTTTTAATTTTGACAGCCCCTCAGAAACTCTTGGGAAGAATTTTAAAACCCTGACACTTAGGCTTTGCCCCAGACCAAGTTCAACAAAAGCTCGAAGCCCACACATTACCATTTCTAGAATTCCCCAGGGTGATCCGAAAATATAACACAGGTTTGTGAACCACTGGCCTAAGAAATCTTTTCTCCTCTCTATCCATGTTCTGAATCCTATCAATTCTTCAACAGGAAGCCAAATGCCCTGTGTGTAGCCTGACGATCATTCCAGCCTGTTGTGATCTCTCACAACTCATGGACACTTCCTAAGTCTTTATCTTTGTAAACTGAAATATAGCATGTACACACAGGTGTTTACACATACTAGATGCTCAATATTTTTTAAAGTGTTGTTCAATCTGAATTTACCACTGATTACCTGGAGAAAGATACAAGGCAGAATATGATTCCCGTATCCAACAAATGATAAACTTGCATGATACAACTTGCACATAGCAGGGAGTTGAAAAACACATAGGAATATAACAATTGAGAAGAGACAAGGGAGAAGGTGGAGATTGGAGGCAGAGGGCTCCTTTCCAATATCCCTCCTACCTAGTTTAGAGTCACAATACAATCTAGTTACCAAAGTCAAAAAGACCCTCATTCTCTGCTTGTTCTATTTATTACCTGTCACCATCTACTAAGTAAGGTCAAGAAGGAGGGCAGAGAATTTTATGTGTTTTATTTTCTGACTAGAGGCCTGTTGCATGAAGATTCATGCAATAGTCATTCCTTCCCCTGACAGCCAGCACCAGCTTTCCTCCAGCACCCGAGACTGGGGCCGCAGTAGAGCCGATTCTGCAGCCTTCAGGCTTGGCTCCAGCCACAGGCGAATCCTTCAGTCTTCAGGCTTCAATCTTCAGTCTTCACTTGGGCAAAGCCTTCAGTCTTCACTCCGTACCTGTGCCTGTGTATGCAAATTAATCTTCCATCTTTGTTGGGTTAATTTGCATATTCATTCTTGATTGGCTGGTGGGTGTCATGGAAGTACAGTCAATTTACACGTTTGTTTATTATTAGGTAAGAGTAGAGGCCTGATGAATAAAATTCGTGCATGGATAGGGTTCCTAGGCCTGGCTGGCAATCAGAGCCCATCTGTGGGGTGCCCAGGAGGGCAATCGGGAGCTCCAACTGGCACTCGCCTTGACTGGCCTGGGGCCTGCAGGCTGGTGATAGCTCCTGCATTGAACATCTGCCCCCTGGTGATCAGTGTGCATCATAGCAACTGGTTGTTCCATGGGTCATTCCGCCTGTTCAGGTGATTTGCATATTAGAATTTTATTATATAGGATGTAAACCCCATTGTCTGGAAAAATGGGCAGCACAGAAAAAATGTGATGGTTCACTTTATGTATCAACTTGGCTGAGTCGTGCGTACCCAAATATTTACTAAAACATTATTCTGATTGTGTCCAAGAGGGTGTTTTGTTTTGTTTTGTTTTTTTAATTTTTTATTAATTTTTATACATATCTCCCATTGCCCCCCCTCCCTCCCAGGCATACCCCAACCCCCCAGTGTTTGTGATCATTGGCTATGCTTATATGCATGCATACAAGTCCTTTGATTGATCACTTATCTACCTCATCTAACTTTAATCTTTCTGCTGTAATTTCACAGTCTGTTTGATGCTTTATGATTTTTGTCCTCCTGAGAATTATCAGTCTACTCCCTTTCGGTGCTCCTGATTCTATTATATTCACCAGTTTATTCTGTTGATCAAATTTTTAATTCATTTAATTTTTAGATTCACTTGTTGATAGATATGTATTTGTTGTTCATAATTTTTTGTCTTTTACCTTTTTCTTCTTCCTCTTCTAAAAGAGTACCTTTCAGCATTTCATATAATACTGGTTTGGAGTTGATGAACTCCTTTAGCTTTTTCTTCTCTGTGAAGCTCTTTATCTGCCCTGCAATTCTGAATGATAGCTTTGCTGGATAGATTATTCTTGGTTGTAGGTTCTTGCTATACATTGAGTTGAATATTTCTTGCCTGCATCGTTTCTGTTGAGAAATCAGCTGACAGTCGTATGGGTGCTCCCTTGTAGGTAATGAACTGTTTTTCTCTTGCTGCTTTTAATATTCTCTCTTTGTCTTTTGCTCTTGGTATTTTAATGATGATGTGTCTTGGTGTGGTCCTCTTTGGATTCCTTTTATTTGGGGTTCTGTGTGCTTCCTGGACTTGTAAGTCTATTTCTTTTACCAGATGTGGGAAGTTTTCAGTCATTATTTCTTTAAATAGGTTTTCAGTATCTTGCTCTCTCTCTTCTTCCGGCACCCCCACAATTCTGATGTTGGTACACTTGAAGCTGTCCCAGAGGCTCCTTACATTACGTTCACATTTTTGGATTCTTTTCTCTTCTTGCTTTTCCAGTTGAATGTTTTCTGCTTCTTTATATTTCAAATTTTTTACTTGATTCTTGCCATCCTCTAGTCTGCTGTTAGGACTCTGTATAATATTTTTTTATTTTAGTCAATGTATGTTTAATTTCTAGTTGGTCCTTATTCATCTCTAGTAGGACCTTTTCCATCTCTAGTTGGCTCTTTTGCATCTCTAGTTGGTCCTTTTTCATCTCCTCTTGGGTCTCACTAAATTTATCCAACTTTTCTAGCATATTCTTGAAAAATCTTATAAGCGTGGTTTTGAACTCTATATCCAGTCGTTTTTTTCCCTCCATATCTTTTGTTTGTAATCCCTTCCCTTGTCTCGGCATTTTCACTATGCCAGGGAAACTTCTGTATTGGATTCAGCCTTATGATACCAGACGTGTAAAGCCCCAGAAGCCTCTGTTGAGCTTGGGAGGGGTGGAGTCTCAGGGCTTAAGGGACCGCCTTGCCTTCCAGTCGGCCCCGCCCTCCATGGCCCCTGAGTCTCACGTGACTGGGTAATCACTATAGTAGTCCTTGTGCACAAGCCCGCAGTGCCTATAACTGCTGCCTTTCCAGCTTCCCTGCGCACCAGGACCACACGAGTCTAGGTCCCCATGGTTTCGCCGGAAACAGGGGTTTAGTGGAGTCAGAAGTGGCGCAGTTGGGAGGGTCTGTCTCCCGCCCACTTGTGAAAGCCAGCGGCACAATCAGCAATCTGTCCTGTGCGCAGTGCCGTGGGCGCCACCAGGCCTTTGATCTTTTGCGACTCCCCTAAATTTCCGTGCACTTCTCCCTTTTCACAGTCCAAACTCCCCCGTATGAGTTTTGGCTGGATCTGGGGTTTAGTGTCATAGGATAAGGGGTTCAATGCCTTTGAGAGTCTCCGTTTCCCTCCCGCCAGAGAAAGCCAGCCAGGCACTCTGGCACCCGCTCTCTCCATGCACGCGTCTCTGTACCTCAGCTTTTTGCAGCTCCTCTGGGTCTCCTTGAGCCCCTCTCTTTCCCTCTAGTTGTAGAACTTCCACTCAGCCAGCTTTCCTGTGGTTCTGGATGATGTCCGTTCTGTCTTTTAGTTGTAGTTTTGAAATTGTTGTGCAAGGCAGCAGTGTAGGTGTTTACCTATGCTGCCATCTTGGATTCCCGAGGGAGTTTTTGTTGAGATTAACATTTGAATCAGTAGACTGAGTAAAGCAGATTGCCCTCTCCAATGTAAATGACCTGCATAAAATAAAAAAGCCTCATAAGCGACAATTTGTTTTATATGCCTCTCTTTAAGCTAGGCACTGGTCTTCTCCTTCAGACTCTGACTTGCACTAGAAGTTACACTATCAGCTCTCCTGGTTCTCAGGCCACAGACTCAGACTGAGGCTCTTTTGAGACTCCAACTTTTCAACTTCAGATCTTGTGGCTTTACAGCCTCCATAATAATGTGAGCCAATTTCTTATAATAAATGTTTTTATAAATATGATAGACTTACACACACATACACAGACACATATATATGTATATATATGTATACACATATTTTTTTGGCTGCATTGTTTTAAAAAATTCCAAAACAGTTCTTGGTACTAATATTCTAGAGAAATATTAAGGATGAGTTTTATGAATTGGTCTGGAGTTCTCTGGAATTTAGATTTTAAAATGTCAATGACTTTATTATTAGTAGTAAAGGAAGAACAAATAGTCCTTGGTGTTAACTATCTATAGATACACAGAAAATATCTGCATGGGATACTCTTAATCAACTACTGTAAAAAAGAAAACAAGCAGCTAGGTGACTCTGCATTCTACTTTGGAAGAGTTTTGGAAAATTAGCAAATATGATGTTGGTTGGCAGGTTTTCCTAATGTCACTAGACAAAATTGTGGAAGAAAAGAATGAGCTCAGAGAGTTGAATCCTCAGCTCAAACATTGCGTAAATGACCAAACAGCTTCTATGTGTGCCCTGAAGAAGAACCTTATCTCTTATAATCATGAGTCTGAAATTGTAGTTAATAAAATGAAGAACCTCATCCTACAAGGGCTGAGTTACACTGAAAACAGATCTCCCAGCCTTACAAGGTATCTTTTGGTAAAGTGATGACATTGATTGTGCCCACCACACAAAGTCAAATAATCTTCTGTCACAATACATTTGGCATCCTTTACCATTTACTACTGCCTCATCCACTTCCATCTGATATCTACCACACTATTATCTTTGTAAGTTTCAGTTTATGTCCCACATATGAGTGAGAGCATCTTGTTCTTAGCTTTTTCTAACTGACTTATTTCATTTAGCATAATATTCTGAAGGTTCATCCATGTTGTCAGAAATGGCAGTATTTTACCTGGCTGAGCAGTATTCCATGCTAAGTATGTAGCATATCTTCTTTATTCAATCCTTTATCAAAGGATACATTGGTAGTCTCCATGTCTTGGCCACCAAGAATAATGCTGCAATGAACATAAGGGTACATATGTCTTTATGAATAAATGTTTTGGAGTTTCTCAAGTAGTCATCCAGAAGAGAAATTTCTGGGTCATATGGGAACTCTACTCTTAATATTTTAAGGAACACCCATACTGTTTTCCCCAGTGGCTATACCAGTTTTACATTCCCACAAACAATTATTACCTATTATTATCTGACTCGTTGATAAAAGCTATTCTAACAGGTGTGAGATGGCATCTCATTGTAGTTCTGATTTACATTTCCCTAATAGTTCTTAAAGTTGAACATCTTTTTCATATATCTGTTGTCCATCCTTATATCTTCTGATGGGAAATGTCTGCCCAAGTACTCTGCCAATTTTTTAATTGGTTTATTTGTTTGTTTGATGTTGAGTAGTATGAGTTTTTACATATTTTGGATATTAACCCATTATTAAAGATATTATTTGCAAATATATCATCTCCCATTTAATTAATTGTATTTTTATTTTGTTGGTGTTTCTTTTGCTGTGTAGAAGCTTTTTAGTTTGATATAGTCCCATTGATTTATTTTTGCATTTACTTTGTTGCCTTTAGGGTCAATCTCATTAAATGTTCTATAAGTTTAGTACCTATTTTTTCTTCTATGTAATTTCTTGAGTCAGATGTTATATTTAGGTCTTTGATCCTTTTTGAATTAATATTTGTACATGAGGACAAATTGTAGTCTATATTCATTCTTTTGCATGTGGCTTTCCAATTTTCATAGCACAATTTAGAGAAGAGGCTTTTTTTCCTCCAGTGTGTTTTTTGCTTATTTGTCAAAAAATATTTGCCCATATACATGTGGTTCTATTTCTGGGCTACCAATTCTGTTCCATTAGTCTGTGTGTCTGTATTTCTACCAATATCATATTGTTTTGATTATCATAGCTCTGTAGTATAATTTGAAGTCAGGAAGTGTGATAACTCTGGGTTCATTGCTTTGGTTACTTGGGGTCTTTTTAGTTCCATACAAATCTGATGATTTTTTTGTTCCATTTTAAAAAATTACATGGGGAGAGAGAAACCAAGATGGTGGCATAAGTGAACACCTAAGCTGCTGCCTCTCACAATAATTTCAAAACTACAGCCAAAATACAGAATGGACATCATCCAGAATCACAGGAAAGCTTGCAGAGTGGAAGTTCTACAACTAGAAGGAAAGAGAGGGACTCACGAAAACTCAGAGGAGCTGCAAAAAGCTGAGGTTTAAAGATACGTGCATAGAGAGGATAGGCGGTGGAGTGCCTGACTGACTTCCTCTAGCGGGAGGGAGACAGAACCTCCCGGCATCACTGAACCCCAGTTCCAACTGCACTGAACCCCAGTTTCAGGCGGCAATCATGTAGGGGGAGTCTGGACTGTCATGAAAAGAGAGGAGTGCACAGAAACTCAGGGAAGCTACAAAAGGTCTGGAGGTGCGCGAGCCAGTGTGCGCAGAGAGGACTGACTGCTGATTGTGCCGCTGGCTTTCTCTAGCTGGAGGAAGACAGAACCTCCAAACTGTGCTGTACTCCACTTCCGACTCATTGAACCCCAGTTTCAGGTCAGACCCTGGGGACTCAGACTCATATGGGTCTCTGAAGTGCAGAGAAACTCAGGAGAGACACAAAAGGCAGAGGTCTGGAGATGTGCAAGCATGAGTGAGCACAGAGAGGGCTGCAGTGATTACTGAGGGACAGTGAGACCCAGGGGTCCCACAGGACAGGGCTGATGGGAAGCCAAGCCTGTCTGCTCATCCTGAGACTATGTCCTATCCAAGCCGAGCACAGAGGCTTTTGCAATTTTGCAAGTCTTGTATCATAAGGCTGACTCCAGCACAGAAGTCCTGGCACAGACACAGCTGTTCCTAACAACCAATTGGTTTGGAGGTCAATTCCCCCCAGAGATACCAACAACAATCAAGACTTAACTACAACAAAGCTGTACACACTGGCCACAAAGGGGTGCACCAATAGAATCCACATCAGGTAACTGGGGGGAGGTGGAGCTACTGGGCCTTATAGGACACCTAGCACACAGAGCTACTCTATCAACTCAGGGAAGCAGCTAAAATGCAGAGACAAAGAAAAAGATCACAAACTAAAGAAATTGAGGAAAACAAATGACTGGATATAGAGTTCAATACCACAGTTATAAGGTTTTTCAAGAATTTCTTAGAAAATATGGATAAATTTAGTGAAACCCAAGAGGAGATGAAAAAGGACCAACTAGAAATTAAACATACACTGACTGAAATATATACATATTTATTATATATATATATATATATATATTATACAGAGAACTAACAGCAGACTAGAGGAACACAAGAATCAAGTCAAAGATTTGAAATACAAAGAAGCAGGAAACACTCAACTGGAAAACAAAAAAAGAATCCAAAAATGTGAAGATAATGTAAAAAGCTTTGGGAACAGCTTCAAGCATACTAATATCAGAATTATGGGGGTGCCAGAAGAAGAGAGAGAGCAAGATACTGAAAACCCATTTGAAGAAATAATGACTGAAAACTTACCCCATCTGGTAAAGAAATAGACTTACAAGTCCAAAAAGCACAGAGAACCCTAAACAAAAGGAATCTAAAGAGGACCACACCAAGACACATCATAATTAAAATGCCAATAGCAAAAGACAAAGAGAGAATATTAAAAACAGCAAGAGAAAAACAGTTAATTACCTACAAGGGAGCACCCATAGGATTGTCAGCTGATTTCTCAACAGAAACTATGCAGGCCAGATGGGAGTGGCAAGAAATAGTCAAAGTGATGAATAGCAAGAACCTACAACCAAGATTACTCTACCCAGCAAAGCTATCATTCAGAATTGCAGGGCAGATAAAGAGCTTCACAGATAATAAAAAGCTAAAGGAGTTCATCAACACCAAACCAGTATTATATGAAATATTGAAAGGTATGCTTTAAGAAGAAGAAGAAGAAGAAAAAGGTAAAGATAAAAATTAGGAACAACAAATACCTATCTATCAACAAGTGAATCTAAAAATCAAGTGAATAAAAAATCTGATGAACAGAATAAACTGGTGAATATAATAGAATCAGGGGTATAGAAAGGGAATGGACTGATGATTCTCAGGGGGAGAAGGGTGAGGGGGGTGTGGAGAGAGACTGGACAAAAATTGTACACCTATGGATGAGGCAATGCGGGGGGGAGGTAAGGGCAGAGGGTGAAGTGGGAAGCTAGAAGGGGAAAAAAGGAGGAACAATTGTAATAATCTTAAAAATAAATATTAAATTTTTAAAAAAGGAAAAAAATGGCATTGGGATATTGATAAGGATTGCATTAAATTTATATATTGCTTTGAGTAATATGTACATTTTAACTATATATTGATTCTTCCAATCCATTAACATGGAATATCTTTCTATTTTGTTGTAACTTTTTCAATCTCTTTTAATAATACTTTGTAGTTTTCAATACACATTCTTTGATAAGTCTATTCCTAGGTACTTTATTATTTTTGTTGTAACTGCAACAAGAATTTTTGTTGTTGTTGTTGTTTTTTCATTTATTTTTCTGAGGTTTAATTGTTAGTACACAGGAAGGAAATGGATTTGTTTGATTTTGTATCCTGTAACTTGACTGTATTTGTTTATTGTTTCTACTAGTTTTTTTTTGTGGAGTCTTCAGGGTCTTTCATATACAGAATCATGTTATCTGCAAAAGCAACTTTTACTTCTTTATTCCATATTTGAATGTATTTTATTTACTTCTCTTGCTGATTGCTCTGGTACTTCTAGAATTATGCTGAATAAGAGTGGAGAGAGGGACATCCTTGTCTTGGTCCTGATTTTAAAAGAAAAGCTTTCAATTTTTCACCATTGAGTATGATATTGACTGAGTGTTTGTCATTTATTGCCTTTATTATGTTAATTTCTTTTAATACCAATTTTATTGAGTGTTTCAATCACAAATTGACGTTGTACCTTGTAAGATGCTTTTTTACATCTATTGATAAGATCATATGATTTTTATTCTTTCTTTAGTTAATGTGATATATTATTTTGATTGATTTCTTTATATTGAACCATCTTTGTGCCCCTAAATGAACCCTGCTTGATTGTGATGTATCATTTTTTAATGTATTGTTGTGTTCTATTTGCTAATATTTTGTTTAGGATTTTTGCGTCTGTATTCATCAGAGATAATAGTCTGTAGTTTTCTTTTTACCTTTATCCTTGCCAGGTTTTGGTATCAGGATTATCTTGGGCACATAAAATATCTTAGGAAGAATTAGCTCTTCTTCATCTTTTGAAAGAGTTTGAAAATGATAGGTTTTAAATCTTCTTTGAATGTTTGATGGAATTCACTAGTGAAGCCATGTGGTCCCAGACTTCTATTTTTTTTTGGAAATTTTTGGTGGCTGTTTCAATTTCCTCACTTTTGATCACAGTCTATTTAGATTGTCCCACTCTTTATGGTTCAATCTAGGAGGTTATATATTTCTCTGAACTTATCTATTTCTTCTAGGTTATTGAATTTGATGACATATAGTCTTTCATAGTATTCTAGTATGGTTCTTTGTATATTTGTGATGTCTGTGGTGATTTCTCTTTCATTTCTGATTTTGTTTATATGGGTCTTCTGGGGGCTTTTTCTTGTGAGTCTAGACAGGAGTTTGTCAATTTTATTAATATTTTCAAAGAACTAGCTCTTTGTTAATTTTTATATAGTATATTTGTTCTCTGTTTCATTTCAATCTGCTCTCTCTAATTTTTATTATTTTCTTTCCTTTGTTGACTTTGTGTGTTTTTTGTTTGTTTGTTTATTTGTTCTTTTTTCTAGTTCTGGGAGATGTAATATTAGGATGTTTATTTAGGATTTCCCTTGTTTCTTGAGTGAGGCCTGTAATGATATAAACTCCCCTTTATCATTGCTTTAGTGGCATCCCAGAAGTTTTGATATGTTAAATTGTCATTCTCAGTTGTCTCTATATATCTTTTGACCTCCGCTTTTATTTCTTCATTGACTCAGTCATAATTTAGTAGTATGTTGTTTAATGTCCACATATTGATGGGTTTCCTTACTTTCTATCTGTAGTTGATTTTTAATTATGTTTTACCATAGGCCAGACTTTAAACTAGGAACCATTGTCACTAAACTGGGAAATGTAAATGAAATAAAATTAATGGGAAGTTGAGATAGTAGGGGTTAAATAGAAGCACTCAATCACAGAGGCAAGGTGGACATGACTACTGTTAGCGATAGCAGAGAAAGCAGCAATCAGAATTGTACGACTTGTGCATATCTATGGCACTGACTGGTTGATCACGGTGTCCCTATAAGTGAAATAAATAGAAGGCCTACTAAATTCATACTTTATTTATATAAGCAGAAAAAAATACTAGACCAAGTTAACAAAAGTCTTTTCTGTGTCATAAAAGAGAGTGTAATGCTTCCTAAGTAAATTTCCAGACTTGAGCCAGTTTATAGATCCAGAATGCCCTTATTAAGAGGAGGCTGGTACCCTAATATGCATGCAACTATTGATCTGGCAAATGCTTTTTTTTCTGTATCTATTAGTAAAATATACCAGACTCTATTTGCTTTTAGCTAACAAGGCTAATAATACAACCTCGCTATCCTACCTCAAAGGTAGATAAACTCTCCAATCACATGTTGTAATTCAGATTGTCTTTTCATTCCACACCATATTACATTGGGTCATTACAATGATATTATGTTAATTTGACCTTATGAACAAGAAGGAGCAACTACTTTAGACTTACTGTGAAGATATGTGTTACAGTGGGTTAGAAATATATCAAAAAAAATTCAAGGGTCTTTTATCTCAGTGAAATTTCTAGTGGTACAATAGTGTGGGGTATGTTGAGAAATGCCTTCTAAGGTGAAGGATGGGTTGTTGCATTTGGCCCCTCCTGGAACCAAAAAAAAGAGGCACAATGCCTAGTGGATCTCTTTGGATATTTTGGAGGCAACCTGTTCCTCGCTTGGAGCTAATGTTTTATCTATATTGTAACTCTGACTTATAAAGCACAAAGTACACCAGTCTTAAAGGTGGTTCACTGGGCTGAGAATACAGTGACTCTGGGGCTTGTGTGAACCTTGATACTAATAAATACATAGTACTGATTAACTATATTATTTATCCAGCAAATATTTTTGAGAATCCATCATCCACAAAGGTGATTTTACATGTCATAGTTAAAAACATCTTGAGACCATACCATTTAGATCCTGATCCAATCATTTACTAAGTGATATTGTGAAATACACCAAACTTCCTATCATTCTGACTTCTCATCTGCACAATGGGAATCATGACTTAATGCATACTAAAGACTTAGAAAGGTGCCTGGCAAATAGTAACATCCAGCAAATATTAAGTCCTAGATCTGACTTTGTGCCAATACTATGCTAGACACTGGAGTTACAAATGTTAAAGACAAATATAGGACAGACACACCAGTATCAAAATTGTACTACAAATTGATAAACATAATGTTGTAGTCACATATTAGATGTTGTGGCCATCCTTTAACTAGTCTGGATAAACTTCAGTATATTACTCCACATGTTGGATTAATTTTATGAGACATCTGTAGTTAAAATTTTGCATTTTTTGATTAATTGCTAAGGACAGGAAAGGCTGCCCCAAGGACTTGTTACTTGAGCTGTGTTTATAAGTAAAGTAGATAAAGAGAAAGAGAACACTCCAGGCATAGGAGAGAAAGATATATTATCAAAGACAGGCAAGCATTTCACCAAGGCTGGATTTAAGAACTCTTAATATTGGGTGGTGGGAAGAGGAGTGGTAGGAGATAAGTGTGGAGAAGCAAACTAGACTCAGATCATGAAAGATTCTGCCAAAATGTCAGAAATTTAGCCTCACAAACTCAGAAAGCCTAAAGAGGATTTTAAACGAGAAAATATAGTAAACACATAGTGGCTTAACATGTATGGATCTGACTTTCCACTTTCCGTTGGCCTCACCTACTACACAGACTTGGTAAATGATGTGTTTAGGCAAGTAATCTTGATATTAAATATTGGAAGGACTTCTCTAGTTCCAAAATTTTCTCTATCACAAATCTCTGTATATTTTAATACAAAGAAACTTCAGATTCAGTTGTAGATAATGCGTATGGAACTGAATGCTTCATGGTACATTATATAATAATCTGTTAATGTAGTAAAGAAAAACCAATTTTAATATCAGATACTCAAATTGAAAGCATGACCTTAGCAATATAAAACAATATTACAGATCATCTGCAGCAACTATAGTCATGTGCTTTCAAAGATGAAATGATATTAACAAAGCTTTTGCAAAAGAGTAATGAGTAGTAGGATGATAGATAATGAATGTTAATTAGATAGATAGATGGTAGATATAGATGATAGATAGATAGATAGATAGATAGATAGATAGATAGATAGATAGATAGATGATAGATAGAACACTACTGTTTTATAATAGGATTAGCAAAGCTAGGATCAATTCTTTGGGACATGAGTAGTCAAAGACTAATGATTAGAATACCTTACACCTAACCTAGTTCTCCCATTGCATGACAGATGGGCCATCTATTAGTGTTTGTGTAGCTATAAGTCCCTGAAAAGAAAGAATTCTCTGAATATAAAATGTGCCCTGGTTGGTGGGGGAAAAGAATGTCAAAGGGGCAGTGATGACTATAGTAAGCTGGCAGTTTGAAGTTTATATTTTATTCATATTCTGAAACACTGATCTAGCAGAAATTTCTCTAATGCATTTCAGGACCACTTTAATAAAATCCATCTTACCTATTGCTCTTACTGTAACTTAATTTTAATTATATACATTATCCTATATAATAAAAGCCTAAGTGATGTCACACAATGGCATCACAAGATGGCCACCACAAGATGGCCAGCAAGGAAGGGCAGTTGGGGGGCAACCAGGCCTGTAGGGGAGGGAAATTGGGGGTGACCAGGCCTGAAGGGGTGGCAGTTGGGGGAAAGATCAGTCTGGTAGGGGAGAGCAGTTGGGGGCAAGATCAGGCCGGCAGGGGAGGGCAGATGGGAGTGACCAAACCAACTGGGGAGGGCAGTTGGGGGTGACCAAGCTGGTAGGGGGAGGGAAGTTGGGGGTGATCAGGGTGGTAGGGGAACAGTTAGGTCAATCAGGCCAGCAGGGGAGCAGTTAGGGGGTGATTAGGCTGGCAGGAAGGAGAGCGGTTAGGACCCTGCAGTCCCAGATTATGAAAAGGTACAGGCCAGGCTGAGGGATACCCCCCATATACAAATTTCATGCAACAGGCCTCTAGTATAATTATATAATTACATATATATTTATATATATATATATGTCATAAATTTTCAAAGTTACATTTATTTTTATTCTTTGAGAATCTAACATCCACAAAGATATTGAAAGTAATACATATATTGCCTTTTGTCCTCATTGGCTTCTTCTAACCTGCCTCCACCCTCTAGCACAGGCCTTCACCATGCTATTGTCTGTGTCCATGAATTATGCATATACGTCTAGAAGTTTTTTAGTTGATCTCTTCCTCTTCACCCTCCCCTGCCTTTCCACTGAGATACCACAGTCTGTTTCATGCTTTTATGGATATATTCTGTTCGTTCATTTATTATGTTCATAATACTCTCCAGGTCCCTCCATGCTCTCTCAAAGGATAAAAAATTCTATTTTACTGCTATTCCATGGTATAAATAAACCACAATTTTTAAAATACTCATTTACTGATGGGTATGTGGGCTCTTTCCATATCTTAACTATTGTAAATTGAGCTTCTATGAACACAGGGGTGCATACATTTTTTCTGATTGAAAGTTCATGTTCTTAGGATATATTCCTAGAAGTGGGATGTAAGGGTCGAATGGCAGTTCCATATTAAATATTTTTTAGGAGAATCCAAGATGGCGGCATAGGTAAACACCTACACTGCTGCCTCGCACAACAATTTCAAAACTACAACTAAAAGACAGAACGGACATCATCCAGAACCACAGGAAAGCTGGCTGAGTGGAAGTTCTACAGCTAGAGGGAAAGAGAGGGGCTCACAGAGACACAGAGGAGCTGCAAAAAGCTGAGGTACAGACACGCGCACGTGGAGAGAACAGGTGCCGGAGTGCCTGGCTGGTTTTCTCTGGCGGGAGGGAAACGGAGACTCTCAAAGGCACTGAACCCCTATCCTATGACACTAAACCCCAGATCCAGCCAAAACTCATAAAGGGGGAGTTTGGACCGTGAAAAGGGAGAAGTGCACGGAAATTTAGGGGAGTCGCAAAAGATCAAAGGCCTGGTGGAGCGCACGGCACTGCGCACAGGACAGATTGCTGATTGTGCCACTGGCTTTCGCGACTGGGCGGGAGACAGACCCTCCCAACTATGCCACTTCTGACTACACTAAGCCCCTGTTTTGGGTAAAGCCCTGGGGACCTAGTCTCGTGTGGTCCTGGTGCGCAGGGGAGCCGGAGGGGCAGCGGTCCAGAGGTACTGCGGGCGTGCCCGCACAAGGACTGCTGCAGCGATTACCCAGTCACATGAGACTCAGGGGCCTTGGAGAGTGGGGCCGACTGGAAGGCAAGGTGGTCCCTTAAAACCTGAGACTCCACCCCTCCCAAGCTCAACAGAGGCTTCTGTGGTTTTGCAAGTCTGGTATCATAAAGCTGAATTCAACACAGAAGTTTCCCCAACATAGATAAAATGCCGAGATAAGGGAAGGGATCACAAACAAAAGAAATGAAGGGAAAAAAAAGACTGGATATAGAGTTCAAAACCACGCTTATAAGGTTTTTCAAGAATATGCTAGAAAACTTGGGATAAATTTAGTGAGACCCCAGAGGAGATGAAAAAGGACATACTAGAGACACTGAAATAAAAAATATTATACAGAGTCCTAACAGCAGACTAGAGGATGGCAAGAATCAAGTAAAAAATTTGAAATATAAAGAAGCAGAAAACATTCAACTGGAAAAGCAAGAAGAGAAAAGAATCCAAAAATGTGAACGTAATGTAAGGAGCCTCTGGGACAGCTTCAAGCGTACCAACATCAGAATTGTGGGGGTGCCAGAAGAAGAGAGGGAGCAAGATACTGAAAACCTATTTAAAGAAATAATGACTGAAAACTTCCCACATCTGGTAAAAGAAATAGACTTACAAGTCCAGGAAGCACACAGAACCCCAAATAAAAGGAATCGAAAGAGGACTACACCAAGACACATCATAATTAAAATACCAAGAGCAAAAGACAAAGAGAGAATATTAAAAGCAGCAAGAGAAAAACAGTTCATTACCTACAAGGGAGCACCCATACGACTGTCAGCTGATTTCTCAACAGAAACGATGCAGGCAAGAAATATTCAACTCAATGTATAGCAAGAACCTACAACCAAGAATAATCTATCCAGCAAAGCTATCATTCAGAATTGCAGGGCAGATAAAGAGCTTCACAGAGAAGAAAAAGCTAAAGGAGTTCATCAACTCCAAACCAGTATTATATGAAATGCTGAAAGGTACTCTTTTAGAAGAGGAAGAAGAAAAAGGTAAAAGCAAAAAATTATGAACAACAAATACATATCTATCAACAAGTGAATCTAAAAATTAAGTGAATTAAAAATTTGATCAACAGAATAAACTGGTGAATATAATAGAATCAGGAGCACAGAAAGGGAGTAGACTGATAATTCTCAGGGGGACAAAATCATAAAACATCAAACAGACTGTGAAATTACAGCAGAAAGATTAAAGTTAGGTGAGGTAAATAAGTGATCAATCAAAGGACTTGTATGCATGCATATAAGCATAACCAATGATCACAGACACTGGTTGGTTGGGGTATGCCTGGGAGGGAGGGGGGCGATGGGGAGATATGTATAAAAATTAATAAAAATTAATAAAAAGGAAAAAAAACTTTTTTTGAGGACACTCCATACTGTTTTCCATAATGACTTAACCAGTCTGCATTCCCAGCAGCAGTGTACTACGCTTCTCTTCTCCACATCCTCCCAGCATTTGTCATTTATTTATTTGTTGATGGTAGCCATTCTGATAAGTGTGAGGTTTATTGTTTTCATTTGCATCTTTCTAATTATTAGTGACTTTGAGGAGTTTTCATGTCTCTTGGCCATCTGCATGTCCACTTTGGAGAATTATCTATATAGGTCCTTGCTCATCTTGTAATTGGATTATTTGTCTTCCTTTTGTTAAGTTGTATGAGTGTCTCATATATTTTAAATATTAAACCTTTACCAGATATATCATTGCCAAATATGTTCTCCCATACAGTGGGCTACCGTTTTATTTCTTTTGCTGTGCAGAAGCTTTCTATTTGATGTAGTCACATATGTTTATTTTCTCCTTAGTTTCCTTTGCCCTAGGACACTGGTCGGCAAACTCATTAATCAACAGTGACAAACCGCAGCTCGTGAGCCACATGTGGCTTGCAGGCCGCAGTTTGCCGAACACTGCCCTAGGAGATATATCTGTAAACATATTGCTATGAAAAATGTCTGAGATCTTGCTGTCTATAGTTTCCTTTAGGATTTTTATGTTTTCACATCTTACATTTAAGTTTTTATTCATTTGAGTTTATTCTTGTGTATGGTATAAGTTGGAGGCATAGTTTTATTTTTGGGGTCATGTACTGGTCCAATTTGTCCAACACCATTTATTAAAGAGACTGCCTTGACTCCATTGTATGCTTTTGCCTCCTTTGTCAAATATTTAATTGAGCTAAATGTCTTGGGTCAAGTTCTGGGGTTTCTGTCCTATTCTGTTGATCTATATACCTGCTCTTGTGCCAGTATCAGGCTGTTTGATTACAATGACTTTGTAATATAACTAGATATATGGAATTTTGACTCCTCCAATGTTGTTCTTCTTTCTCAAGGTTGATGCAGATATTCGGCTCTTTTTTGGTTCCATATAAATTTTTGGAGTGTTTTTCTAACATTCTGTGAAATGTGCTGTTTGTATTTTAATAGAGATTGCACTGAATCTGTAGATTGCTTTGGGTAGTATGAACATTTTAATGATGTTAATTCTACCAATCCATGGGCATGGTATATATTCTTCCACTTGTTTATATCTTCTCTATCTCTTTTTTCATCCTCATTTTTTCTGGGTATCTTAAATTTTTTGTTGCAATATTAAATGGGATTATTTGTTTAGTTTCTCTTTATGAGAATTCATTACTGTTGTATAAAAATGCTATTGGTTTCAGGTTGTTAATTTTGAATCCTGCTACATTGTCAAATTCATTTATTAAATCTAGTATTTTTGTTGTTGTTGGAGTCTTCAGCAGGGATATTGGCCTGCAATTCTCTTCTTTTATAGTGTTTTTACCTGCTTTTGGAACTAAGATAATGCTGGCCTCATAAAAAGAGGTTGGAAGTGCTCCTTTCTGTTGGAGTTTCTGAAATAGTTTCAGGAGGATGGATGTTAATTGTCCCTTGAAAGTTTGATAAAACCCTCCTATTAATTCATCCAGACCAGAGAGTCTATTTTCTGTTTTGTTTTCTTTACTGCTTCAATTTCATCAGTTGTTATTGGCCTATTCAGGTTTTTGGATTCATCCTGATTCAGTTTTGGAAGATTGTATGTTTCTAGGAATTTGTCCATTTTCTACAGGTTGTCCATTTTGTTGGCATATCGTTGTTCATAGTATTTTCTTACATTCTTTGTATTTCTGTGGTATCAGTTGTTATTTCACCCCTTCATTTCTGATTTTATTTATTAGGATCCTCTCTCTTTGTTTCTTGATGATTCTGACTAATGGTTCATCAATTCTATATATCTTTTCAAAGAACCAACTCTTAGTTTCATTGATTTGTTTTTAGCTTCTATGTCACTTATTTCTTCTCTACTTAACCTCTATAACATTTACTTCCTGCCTTCTACTTATTCTGGATTTTTCTTTGTGTTCTCTTTCTATAAGTGGTAGGGTTAGTTTATTATTGTTTTTTATTTATTTTTTTTCTGAGATAGGCCTGTTGTGCTCTGAACTTCCCTCTCACAACTGCCCTCATTATGTCCCATAGATTTTGGGTTGTTGTGTGTTCATTTTCATTTGTTTTCAGGAAGTTTTTTTATTTCTTTCTTGATTTCATTGGTAACTCATTCATTGTTCAATAACATGCTATTTAATATGTTTCAATATTTTGAAGTGTTTTTACTATAGTTGATTTTCAATTTTGTTCCATTCTGATCTCAGAAGATGCTTGATATAATTTCAATCTTCTTGAATTTATAGACTTGTTTTGTGTCCTAACATGTGGTTATCTTTGAGAATGACCCATTTGTGTATTCTTCTGCTTTGCAGTGAAATGTTCTATAAATGTCAATTACATCTACCTGGTCCAGTGGGTTCTTTAGAGTCACTTTTTTCTTGTTAATTTTTTGTCTGGAAGATCTATCCAGTGAAATCCGCAGGGTATTAAAGTCCCCTAATATGATTGTATTGCTCTTGATCTCTCCCTTAAAGTCCTCTAGAAGTGTCTTTATATATTTATGTGCTCCTATATTGGGTGGACATATATTTACCAGGGTTATATACTCTTATTGGATCTATCCCTTTAGTATTATGTGGTGATCTTTATTGTCTCTTATGATGGTCTTCTACTTAAAGTCTATTTTGTCTGATATGAGTAACACTACCCCAACTTTTTTTTTTCAGAGACGGAAGGGATAGAGAGTTAGAAATATCAATGAGAGAAACATTGATTAGTTGCCTCTTGCACACCTCCTACTGGGGATGTGCCTGCAACCAAGATATATGCCAATGACTGAAATCAAATCTGGGACCTTTCAGTTCGCAGGCTCTATCCACTGAGCCAAACCAATTAGGGCTACCCAAGCTTTTTTTTTTTCATTTTCATTTTTTGCATGGAGAACATTTTTTCATGCCTTCACTCTCATCCTGTGTGTGTCTTTTGTTATGAAGTGAATCTTTTTAACAGCATATAATTGGGTCATGTTTTTGTATCCATGCAACTACCCTATGTCTTTTGATTGGAGCATTTAATCCATTTACATTTAAGGTTATTATTGATAGGTACTCTTTTATTGCCATTTTAATTCTGTATGCTTATTATTTCTTTCTCTATTTCTTCTTCTCTTTACAGTAGTCCCTGTAGCATTTTTTACAGTGCTGGTTTGGTAGTGATAAACTCCTTTAGCTTTTTTTTTCTTTTTTTTTCTTTTTTTTTCTTTTTTTTTTTTTTTGTCTGGTAAGCTCTGTGTTTTACCAACTATTTTGAATGATAAGCTTGCTGGGATATAGTAATATTGGTTTCAGAACTTTGATTTTCATTACCTTAAATATTTCTAGCCTATAGAGTTTCTGATGAGAAATCAGATGATAGCTTTATGAGAGCTCCTTTGTAGGTAACAAATTGCTTTTCTAGTGCTGCCTTTAAGATTCTTTCTTTGTCTTTAATTTCTGGTATTTTAATTATGATGTGCCTGGTGTGGGCCTGTTTGGGTTCTTTTGCTTGGGACTCTCTGTTCCTCTTGAACTTGTGTGACTTTCCTTTACCAAGTTAGGAAAGTTTTCTGTCATTATTTATTTAATCACATTCTCTTGCTCACTTTCTTCTCTTCTTGCCCTTCAATTATGCAAATATTGTTATGTTTCATGTTGTTCCAAAGCTCCTTTAAGCTGTCTTCCTGTTTTTTAATTGTTCTTTTTCTTTTTGGTTCTCTGATTGAGTGATATTTTTCTATCCTGTCTTCTAATCCACGGTTCTGATCCTCAGCTTCCCCTAATCTGTATATTTCTTTCACTGAGTTCTTTATTAATGCTATGACATTCTTCTGAGTTGCTCTATCTTTTCTCATGCTACTGAGCATCTTTGCCATCATTGTTCTGAGCTCTATGTCTAAAAATCTTATCTCCATTTCATTTAGCTCTTCTTTTGGATAATTTTATTGTTCTTTCATTTTGGGCTTATTTTTTTTCTCCCCATTTTGGCTGCCTGCTGGAGTTTGCGTCTGTATATTAGTTAGATCTCCTATGATTCCCAATCTCTAGTGACTGACAATGTCAGATGTTGTTTGTGATTGGCTCTAAGTACCCTTTTTGGAGCTATAAGTACAGCTTGTAGCTCCCTCTCCTGTGGCTGCTTGCCTTTGGAAAGGACCAAAATGTACACCAAAGCCTGCTTTTCCAAGCTGTAGGCCCAAGACTAGATCAGGCAGTCTCAAAGCCTCTAGAGACCAGAGTCTGCCTGAAGTCCCATTGACACTCAGTTTTGATCCTCAGGCTATCAACCATAGGGTGGGATGAGATGTCTTCCAACAGGATGGGGCGACTGCCTTCCCCCAAGACAAAAAATTTCCTAGATAGCAAAGGTTTGAAGGGAAAAGATGTCCTCCGTAGTGTAGAAAAATTACTCAATACAGGAAATTAGTGTGTCCTCTGAGTTCCAATCCCAGAACCCCCAACCCTGGCTTCTGCTCACACATCTCCAGTCCATTCAGCTCTCCCTATGCCAGAGCCCAGGGTGAGTGGCTGCACATGAAATTTTGTGTGTTGGCCCTTTAAGAGTATGCCTGAATTTCTAGCCATCTTTTCCTAGCAGACAGCAACCATGATGCTTTTCACAGCCAGATGTTATGTGGGCATCTTTCTCAGTTCTGGTGCTCTGGGCTGGGGAGCTCAGCTGGGTTTAGACCCCAGAGTTCTCAGTGGGAACTTCCCACAGCTGGCATATCTCTCCAGACCTTCAGCTGCTGTCTGTGGGAGCCCAGCCAGCCCTTTTCGCACCTCCCCGTTTCCTGACAGTCTCTGTGTGGTCTCCACTTTCCGTTCTTGGTTATTGGGGTTCTCTACAGCTAGTTTTCAGTTTATCTTTCAGGGTGGTTTTTCTGTATTTTAGTTGTATTTCCAGTTTTGTCCTGGGAGAGTTTCAGTATAGCTTCCACTTACTCTACCACCATTTTGGAACCCCCAGTTAAAAATACATTCAAACTGGTACCAGACCTGCTTTCTAAATTGTTTCCTTAATTAACATTTTATGGCTGATGACTGGTATATCCTATAAATAAAATTATACTCTATAAATTTAATTTGGTGAAATATTAAAAAAGGCAGAACCACTCATATTTCTAAATCAAAGACCTGTAAGAAAATGGAATGTATAGTCCTAGGTAAAACTTCAGAGAAAACTAAAATGACTTAACTTTTAATATAATGGTGAAGACAAGGACTAACAGGTTTCTAATTCTACTAGCATTTATCTTGGTAACTAATATACACTAATTATGTAAAAGTTACATTCAAACTGTTAAAATGGAAAATCCTGGAGAAAAAATAAAATACTTTGCCTTTAAACCCACATCTCAATACAGGGCTTACTATAATGCAGATGCTCAGTAAATGTGTGCCAAATTGCTAACAATAGGATGATTATAGAACTCAACCCATCATTCACTTTTCACATCTCTTCTCGGTGGAAAACAATACCTTATGGAACCCCTGGAATATTTTTTTAAATAAATATCACATCTCCTTTACCATAGAACTTCTGATAGGTTTATTGAATTTACTGGATTTATCATGCACTATAATAAAACCTTATAAATTTCAGGTTGCAAGCTCCAAATCTGCTTTGTTTTATGAGTCTCTAGTTGATACTTTTATTTTATTGGATTTTATTGCCCTGAATGCAAGGGTCACATTCTTATATGCATTGTTTTAAGTCATCCCTGTAGTGCCTAACACAATGACTTAAACATTATAGGCAAGGAAATGTTGGGCAAATGATTTAAAACAAATCAAACAATTTAAGTTATCCCTTTATCCTTTCTTCATACTTTAAGCTCATTATTTTAAACATAGGGAGATTGAAACTTTAAGAAAGTAACTTAATTGTTCAGTTTGAGGCAATCACTGGCAAAGTTTCCAAACTATGCCTATTTCCTTGTGCTGCTATTTCTGGAAGAGAAAATTATAAAGGAAATATATTAAGAGAGAAAGGATTATTGATACTGAAAGTTGTAAGGATTGAACTAACAGAGAAAAGTCAAGCTATTACAAATGTAGCAACAACATTGTAATTTGGTCAAGGCACTTGCTCCATCTCTTAATGCAAAGCCCCAGTTTCAATTTCTCATAGAGTTAACACTTTCTGACAGCTTATAATAGGCCAGGTCCTGTGGTGCCAAAAAAGTGCTTTACATGGAGTATTCCATTCACTTTTCAAAGTGTTACTCCAAACCGGACATTGTTATGCTTCTGGTAAAAAATTAAAGGTTCCAAATGGTGGAATGACTTACTGAAGGTCACAAAGCTAGGAGTTTAACCCAGGTCTGTCAATACAAAGACCATTCCCTTTCATCACACTTCTTTTTTTCCTTCTTGCCAGTGAAGACATTTTAAAGATTTTTCTAATGTCATTTGAAATTTGCTGCTAAATATGAAATTTTATCACTGAAAGGATAAGTAAGTTTTTCACATGAGTGCACCTCCTTCTGTAGCTTCCTCTGCATTGGAAAAGGGAAATCAGAAACAGCATCTTCAGATTCCATTTTCTCACCTGGTTCTCAGTTATAGCTGCCCATGTGGAGCCTTCAGTGTGAAAGCTGGAAGATGGGAGATGGGGAGAAGCTATTATTCCCTGGAGACAGCCACAAGCAGCCGCATATGAGCTCCATAGCAGCTTCCAGGCTGTGGAAGGCAGCTGAAATAGGAGACAACTTGTTTCAGGGCTGACTACTCATGGGGCTTTTAGAGTCCTTGAGCTTTCCGAGCACACCTGGAAAACTACTTTATTAATGGTATCTTTCTGGATTTTGCCTCTCTAGCCTTTCCAACTTCCTGTATACCTGCAGTTCCCTGGATTAAGCCTCCATACTTGGAATACACAAATAATTTCTGTTTTCCTGGCTGAACCCTCACTAATACAAATACCTAAGTCATTTTTAAAATTCCAAGTCAAAATAAAATAAAACATAATTAATTTACATTGTTTTTATTAAAACACTAACTTTTCCCCACAACAAAGTATCCAAAATTTTGTATGTAAAACTTTTGTTTCTTTCTTGAAATTCCAGTATTTCTTTGTGGATCCTAATATAAGTGGTAAATGAAACTAGACTCTTGCTTTTGGATTTTTTTTTTTAGATTAAGATAACTGTATGTTTAGATATTTCAGGGTATTCCTACTCCCTGAATATGGGCCTGTACCGAGAATTTGTTAAAATGTTTACTAATATCATCATTTGATAATTTTCTCTGGCTAGTTCAGGGGGTACCAGGAAATGATGCTAGAGAAAAATAAGTAAACGCCAAAACATTTGTATTTACACAAGAGCCAATTTGTGATTTAACCCCGGGGGGTGGGGGTGGGGGGTTCTGGATTGACCTCTTGGTCTATAGGTCCTCTCTAGCTAGTTTAGATTTTGTTTTCCCTGTGGCACTTAATATTGGTTTGAGGGAGTGGGTTGTCCCAAAGCTGGTTCTATGATGGTTATTCCCGCTTTGATCCCCAGGTTCCAGAAAAACAACATTTCCCTGCAGTCTCTTAGGATGTCCCCAACTGGGTGATCCTATGTACTGGCTTAGTAATCAGAAGCAAGAATTTAAAGAGGGGGGAAAAAGCCAGAGTAAGTGTGAGAACTCCTGGGCTGTGCACAAGTCTGTGCAGTCTTTTTTCCCCCTTGGGTCTAAGAAGCAAGGACACTTTAAAAAATTTTAGGCTGTCTTTTTGTACCCAAATCAAAATGGGTTGCTTTTTAGAGTTCCCTTCTGTTAGCACTTCTGTGGACCCCCTTCCACATCAGGATACAAAATGAATATCAAAAAATTTAGGACATTTCTATACACCAATAGTGAACTTACAGAAAGAGAGACTAAGAAAGCAATCCCATTTACCAGTGCACCAAAAAAATTAAGATACCTAGGAATAAACCTAACTAAGGAGTTAAAAGACCTATATGCGAAAAACTATAGGACACTGATTAAAGAGATAGAGGAAGACATAAACAGATGAAAGAACATATCATGCTCATGGATTGGGAAAATCAACATCATTAAAATGTCCATGCTACCAAAAGCAATCTATAGATTCAATGCACTACCCATTAAAATACCAATTGGATATTTCACAGAACTAGAAAGAACTCTCCAAAAATTCATCTGGAATAAAAAATAGACCCCGAATAGCCACAGCAATCCTGATAAAGAAGAACAAAGTAATGAGATCTCAATACCAGATTTCAAGCTATATTACAAAGCAACTGTTCTCAAAACAGCCTGGTACTTGCACAAGAACAGACATATAGACCAATGGAATAGAATAGAGAATCCAGATATCCACCCAAACCACTATGCTCAATTAATATTTGACAAAGGAGGCATGAACACACAATGGAGTCAAGGCAGTCTCTTCAATAAATGTTGTTGGAAAAATTGGATATATACATGCAAAAAAATGAAACTAGACCACCATACACAAAAATAAACTCAAAATTGAATCAAGAGTTAAACATAAGACAGGAAACCATAAAAATACTAGAGGAATCCACAGGCAGCAAAATCTCAGACATATGCTGCAGCAATTTCTTCACTGATACTGCTTCTGGGCAATGGAAACTAAAGAGAAAATAAACAAATGGGACTACATCAAAATAAAAAGCTTTTGCACATCAAAAGGATCCATCAACAAACAAGAAAGCCACTGTCTAGGAGAACATATTTGCAAATGTTATCACTGATAAAGCTTTAATCTCCAACATCTACCGGCAACTTGTACAACTTAATAAAAGGAAGATAAATGATCCAATAAAAAAAATGGGCAAGAAACCTAAATAGAACCTTTTTAAAAGAAAACAGAAAGAAGGCCAAGAAACATGAAGACCTGCTCAAAGTCACTAATTATTCGAGAGAAGCAAATCAAAACAACGATGAGGTACCATCTCACACCTATCAGAATGGCAATCATCAACAAATCAACAAACTACAAGTGCTGGTGAGGATGCGGAGAAAAAGGAACCCTCATGCATTGCTAGTGGGAATGCAAACTGGTGCAGCCACTGTGGAGAACAGTATGGAGTTTCCTCAAAAACATAAAAATGGAGCTCCCATTTGATCCAGTAATCTTACTTCTAGAAATATATCCGAAGAAACTAGAAACACTAATCATAAAGGATATATGTACCCCTATGTTAATAGCAGTACAATTGACAATAGCTAAGATTTGGAAACAGCCTAAATGCCCATCAACAGATGAGTGGATTAGAAAACTATGGTACATCTACACAATAGAATACTACGTTGCTATAAAAAAAAAAGAAAGAATTCTTACCATTTGCAGCAGCATGGATGGATCTGGAGAACATTATGTTAAGTGAAATAAGCCAGGCAATGAAAGAAAACTACCACATGATCTCACTCATTTGTGGAAAATAAAGAACATTATAATCTGATGAACAGAAAGATAGATACAGAGGCAGTAAAGCATCAAATGGACTGTCAAATTACAGCAGGAAGGCTGGGGAGTATTGGTGAGGAGGGGAAAGAGATCAACCAAAGGACTTGTATGCATGCACATAAACACAACCAATGGACACAAGACACGGGGGAGGAGAAGGAGGGAGGGTGGTAAAAGGGCATACAACAGGTAGTAGGAGAGGCTGGGGGAAGGCCAGTGGGGAAAATAAAGGAGATATATGTACTATTATATGTAATATTTTAAGCAATAAAAAAAGAAAAATTAAGAAAAAAAAGAAGAAAATTAGATATAACAAAGTATCAATGTAACAAACAAACAAAAAAGATGACTAAGGAGTTTAAGTTTTATTCTATGGCTATCATGGAGTCATTAAAGAATGTTAAGGAGAGTAACCTGACAAGAATTGAGTTTTTAGCCCTAACCGGTTTGGTGCAATGGATAGAGGGTCGACTTGCAGACTCTAGGATCCCAGATTCAATTCCGGTCAAGGGCATGTACCTTGATTGCAGACACATCCCCAATAGGGGATGTGCAGGAAGCAGCTGATTGATGTTTCTCTCTCATCAATGTTTCTAACTCTCTCTCCTTATCCCTTCTTTATAAAAAATCAATAAAATATATTTTTTTAAAGAATTGAGTTTTAGAAATTTCATATCGGTGACACTAAAGAAAATATAATGAAGGGAAGTAGAAAAATATTTAGTAATTTACTGCATTGTTTCTTTGAATCTGCATTAATTTATGCTTTTTCTTTTGTCCAGCCCTCACATCTTGAGATTATGTAGCACTCTGGTCTCCCTTGCACATGACTTTCACTGATCTGTACATTTTGAATAACTGAGATTGCAATAGTTAATGTGAAAGATAGTTAAGGTAGTTAAGGAAGGATAGGAGATGATTTAATGCCTATTTCTGTAAGGTGAATTACCTCTGTATCATTCAGTGACCTGCAAGGAACAAATGGCACACTCAAAATGAAGACATTTCAAATGAAGTGACTATTTACAGAAGGAGGGCCATGTTAAGAAAACAAACAAGAGGATGGTGAAGCAACCAGCGACTAACAACAGCAAGAAGGAACAAACCCTTATAGTCCACTAAAAACTGAAGCCATGGAAAAGGAGCCACTACCAAAAAGCTATAGCCAGAATTCTGGATAGACAGGGAGGGAGGGAGTGTGATAGGTGCCCTGGCCTCTCTTCTTCTTTCCTCTGATCTCTAACCAGTGTTTCTGATTGGCTAAATGGTCAGAAATCCCAGGTGATACAGACATAGAGGTCAGCCTTCCAAAGCACAGAGCAGAACAGGAACAGTGACAATAGACCATGGTGGGGGCTGGGGTAGTAAATGGAGAATAAATAGCCCAAGTGCATTTACTATAGGTACATGGGTGAATGATGTCAGTTTAACACAGAAGTTACATATATATACAAGTTTTCTCAACACAGTTATGTTTTTGATCATCTAATATTAGAAGTTAAATATAGAGACAATATAAAGTAGTCAAGCCCATTGGCACAAGAAAATTTATTCATTCAAAAAGAAATTATCTGAGATCATTTTCTACATAATACCAATACTTAAAGGTGGGCACAAGGATAGGAATCCATCATAAAGACTTAGTAGAAACCGATTAAATGATTGAAAGACGAAGAAGAAAAGGATTTTAAAGACAGAGTTGGCACCCTAGCCAGGTTGCTTAGTTGGTTGGAGCATCGTCCTATGGACAAAAAGGCTATGGGTTCAATTTCCAGTCAGGGCACATACCTAGGTAGTAGGTTTGAACCTCAGTCTGGGTGTGTATAGGAGGGAACCAATCAATGTTTTTCTCTCACATTAATGTTCTCTCTCTCTCTCTCTCTCTCTCTCTCTCTCTCTCTCTCTCTCTTTTCTCTCTGTCCCTCCCTCTATCCTTCCCTCCTTACTTCTCTCTGTACAATCAAACATATCCTCAGGTGAAGATTAAAAAAATTTTTAAGACATGGTAATCAATAGTAATGTAGCTCTAGCATGTATAGCTTTAACTTTTATAATTTTTGTTATTTGAGCACACCCAAATTCCATGACAAGTACTGATTTGAAATCATAGTGAGAGCACAAAGCTGAATTCTCAGCTAGTGTGAAGAGCAAAATATTTAGCAGGGAGCATCCATTTCTCCAAGTGGTCTTACTGTATCTACTTACTATCATGAACACATTGACTCTTGTTAAGAATCTGAATCATCAAAATTCTTTAGGTGCAATCTATTGCAAGTTATGATGACATCATAGGCTGTAGTGATATTTAAGAGTCTAGGGTACATAATGTTCTTGGGGCATATTTTTCCATAGTGTCAACGGTCTATTGTACTACAGAAGGAAAGGAATATTAAAATTTTATCTCCCATATTGGCAATTAGAATTTTTCTGAAATATTCAGAAAAAGCCAATGGAAGGTGGAGAAGAAGCCAATGGAAGGTGGGTTGGGGAGATGAGAAGCAGAAACTCAAATGTAGATGGTAATGAAATGAATGGGAGGAGAGGAAGTCAGGCAGGGAATGTAATGTATCCTTTTAAGCACTTAGGATATAAAGATAAGTAACTGGTACAGATGGTTTCATCAGAGTCTGATTACTGAGGACAGAAAATGCGTAGGACAAAAACATCTTACTTTAAATATCTTCCTCATAAATCTTGGAATTCTCAATAATTAGAGAATTGAAAACCTGGCACCTGAGGTGGAGTAAGGTATGAAGGGCCAGTAGTGCTTGTGCTTAGATGTAATCTCCATGTGAATATAATACCTGTTAGTTTGTATTAACTATTGAATCACCAGAAGCTATCTCAGCACTTGTAGAATAGGTACATTTTTCCCTTTAACTTATTGTCGAAAATATTACAGATGTCCCCTTTTGTCCCCTATTGACTCCTTTCAATCCAGTCCCTCCCCCTCCCCAGGGTTCTCCACACTGTTGTCTGTGTACATGAGTTATGCATATATGCATACAAGTTCTTTGGTCAATCTCCCTTCCCCCGACTCTCTCTGGAATTTGTCAGTCTGTTGCATGCTTCCCTGTATCTGAATCTATTTTGTTAGCCAGGTTGTTTTGTTCATTAGATTCCACATATAAATGATACTTGTTTTTCTCTGACTGGCTTATTTCATTTAGCATAATATTCTCCAGGTCCTTCTATGCTGTCTCAAAGAGTAAGAGAGCCTTCTTTTTCACAGCTGCTTAGCATTCCATTGTATAAATGTACCACAGCTTTTATATGTATTCATTTACTGATGAGCATATGGGCTATTTCCAGATCTTAGCTATTGTAAATAACACTGCTATGAACATAGGGGTGCATATATTCTTTCTAATTAATATCTCAGGCTTCTTAGATATATTTCCAGAAGTAGAATCACTGGGTCAAACTGTAGTTTCATTTTTAATGTTTTTAGGAAACTTCATACTGTTTTATACAGTGGCTACACCAGTCTGCATTCCGACCAGCAGTGTACTAGGGTTCCCTTTTCTTCATATTCTCACCAGCATTTGTTGTTTGTTGATTTGTTGACAGTAGTCATTCTGGCAGGGATGAGATGATATCTCGTTGTCATTTTAATTTGTATCTCTCTGATGATTAGTGACTTTAAGCATTTTTGTATACATCTCTTGGCCATCTATATGTCTGCTTTGGAGAAGTATCTATTTAGGTCCTTTGCTCATTTTTTTTTTAATTGAATTGTTTGTCTTCCTTTTATTAAGTTGTATGAGTTCTTTATATATTTGGAAATTAACCCCTTACCAGATGTGTATTTGGCAAATATCTTCTCCCATGCAATGGGATCTCTTTTCATTTTGACAATCGTTTACTTGCTATACATGCATATAGACCAATAAAACAGAAACAAAGAACCCAGAAATCGACCTAAGTCATAATGCTCAATTAATACTCGGCAAAGAAAGCAAGATCATATAATGGAATAAAGGTAGTCACTTCAATAAATGGTGATGGGAAAATTAGACATATACATGCCAAAAAATGAAACTAGATCACCAACTTATACCAAACACAAGAATAAACTCAAAAGAGATAAAAGACTTAAATGTAAGTCATGAAACCATAAAATCCTAGAAGAAACCAGAGGAAGCAAAATCTCAGACATCTCTCATACCAATGTTTGCTGATACATCTCCTAGGGAAAGTGAAATAAAGGAAAAATTAACAAATGGGACTACATAAAAATAAAATGCTTCTGCACAGCAGTAAAATAGGTACTTTGTTCTTTTGTTAAATGTGAGAAAGAAAAGTGGCATTATCTGAGGCAGAGCCCAGCTCATTTCATGAAGAGTCTTAGAAATGGAGTAGATTGGCCCATGGAAGAGATTGAGCTAAAGCCCAGCTAGTGGCAGACAGTCAGATTTAGTCATCCCTATGACCCATTCATCTTGTATTAGAGCAGCAGGAAGGCAGCATAGCTGGGGTCCTCTAAATGTATTAATTTTCTCCATACCACTGTAATATTTGTAATAGGTCATGAGATAACACTAAAATAGAAAATAGAACATCTGGATCTTAGTCTTAGCTTTTCACTAACTGGTTGTGTGGCCTTGGCCAATTTACTCAATATATTTTTATTGAGGATCAGCTACCATATCAAACTTTTGGTATGGGACAATAAATAAGAGAGTCACCATTGAACTTGTAAGAGCAAACGCAATGTATCCTAATAACGGAATGGTGAATGTAATACATACCTTTTAAATGAGTGTCCATATAGCTCTTGAGGCAGTGATGACTAATCTGAAATGTTAAAGACAAGTTAGTTCAAGGCAGTCCCTACTGCTCTCTGATCCTTGGCTGCTGTAAGAATGGAATACAGGAGATTGTTAAAGGATCCCCTGGACCCCTTTTGGCTGTTACAATGTATGATCCAATTTTTCTATGATAGAACAGAGCTGGGGGGAAAAACCTTGAAATACTGCCCATAAAAAAGATAAATTTTCTGCTTCAATTGCAGTAAGAAAAATGAGGGGGGAAAATGGTAGTGCTCTAAAGTAAGAGACAGAAACTGAGTGAGCAAGATAGACAGAAAGAGAAAGCAAGTGAGAGCCCATTTTCTAGAACATAAAGGATTTTTGTTTATGTTTTAACATAATACACCAAAAAATAAATACAATTAACCCAATTTCTGCCCACAGTTTTCAGCATTGTGCAGCCTTTCTTTATTTAATGATACGACAAAATACATTCTCTGCCAATAACTCTGTTGCTTAGGAACAGGCAGTCAAGAGCCTAAGCTCAGAGACTCCACCATCGTCATTAAAAGGCTCTGTGCATTGCTGGATAAAATGATAATTTGGTAGGCTTGATTGATACCCCCCTGTTAGCAAGTTCCAGGAATAAGATCCAAGATCCTGCTAATTTGGCTAATTCTTCTTTATTTGGCTCACTGTGGCTTACATAAAAAATAAATAAATAAAAAGCTACCAGCCAGTGACTAGGAGTGTTTTATTCAGAAGAGCTAGTTCTTGTTCCACACACTTCATGTTCTTGTCAAACTAGGATAGGAAAATTATTTACCTACTGTCTAGATTTACTGAGGTTTCTGCCATGTAAGTCTACTTCTAACTGCATAATTGCTACATAACCTTTCCAGTCACCATTTGGTTTAATCATCCTTGACTTGTGTTTCAAGATAAAAGGGAAAGGAAACACCTATTTTGTTGGCATGTGATCATATAACAGGTGCTCTCCATAGTGTTAAGAAAACCAACTGCCTCCTAGAGATTCCCCAGCTGTGTTATTAGTAAACTTCAATTTTCTAATAAATCTGGTTCCCTGGCTCACATCTATGGAACCAGCCACAGTCAACCATTTGTGACTGTCCTTGTTGACTTGTGCTTGTCTACATTTTTGGTGACTGCAGAACTACAATATTACCCTGCCACTACAAGAGTCATCATCTCTCCCAATCCTGGCTGATGTGGCTCAGTTGTCATCCTGTACACCAAAAGGTTGTGGAATTGATTCCTGGTCAGGACAAATGACCAGGTTTTGGGTTTGATCCCCAATCTCTCACTCTGACACCAATGTTTCTCTATCTCTTTCCCCTGCACTTTCTCTCTCTCAAAAAAAAAATCAATGGGAAACATATCCTCAGGTAAGGAGAAAAGAAAAAGGAGGAAGCAGAGGAGGAGAAAGAATCACCTCTTCCATCCATCATCTCTTCCATTATGACTGTGCTACTACCAAGCCCTATGCTGGGTTGTTGCTACTCTCTACTGCTCTGCTGGCTTTGTGCTGGGTGCTGGGTGCTCGGTGCTGGGAGAAAGTTCCCTTTACACAGTGGGTTCCCTATCCCTTCCCCATTTCCTAGAGCTCAGTATCCAGTGTTGTTTCTTGTTACTTTCTGCTCCCAAGCCAAAAGTTATGGGAGATGAGACTGCCTTCTTTTTCACTTGTGGGAAAAAGTCCATTGTGCGAGTTGCCAGAAACCTAGCATCTCTCTCCCCTCACTTGGGTAGAGACAGTTCTTATATGCAGGCAGTTTCATGCATAATCCACAGAGGACTTTATTGTAGAAGCCATAAGAATGCTTCCCACAGACCTTTTCCCACAGGGAACATTACTAGTCTAGAGCCCCAATTGCTATGCTCCAAAATCCATCACTATATCTACAGCAAGGCCATACTTCTTGGGCTGCTCCCAGTTGATGACCGAGGCAACAGGGATACTAAAGCAAGCCCAATCCTAGAAGACAAAGGGCTTTAACAAGTGATTTTGGTTCCAGGCCTCTCCCAAATGCCTTGGAAACAGTCCTTAGATCATATAACTGTATAGGATGCTTCTATTCAACTTTCCTTTCCACAGTCCATCAGCAACCTTGCCTTTCTCAGCTCTCTCCCCATTTTCTCTCACAGGTTGTTCTCTAATAAAACCATGTCACTTTGCATCCTGTCTTGTAGCCTGCTTCTTAGAGGACCTGAACTAACACATTCCTCTATCATCTTTCCTTCTCCAGTAGATGTGCAGGCTCCTATTTGTTATTTGGAGAAGTTTTGCCTCATGATACCTGAGAACTTTCACATGGCAACCCTGTAAAGCAGTTGGTCTTTGACAAGCTGTCTCCTAGGCTCACATTAACTGCAGACTCATGGCTGGGACACAGCACAGTGCTTAATTATCACAGTAAGCATTCACTTTCCAAAGGTACACCCCACAGAGCACAGAGCATTTTGGTCCTGCAAATAAGGCCACCGATAGCCCAAGCAAGCCTCAGGTGTTGATGTTCAGTGCATGATCTGAGGATACTGTTTCAGCCCTAAGTCATTTTAGAAGCATTTTCTCTGACCCTGCCAGTCATCCTCCACCACAAAATAGTAGGTCTCCTCTCAAACTCATGTGTGTTCAGAGATCCTTAATTGGGTTGGAGAGCGCTCAAAGAGATCATAGATCAAAAAAGTTCTCTGAATTATTCCCTAAAGGTACTAAAACCCTGAAATCAATCCAGTTTGTTCTAGAAAGAAATAAAATCTCTTTTTTCTTTAATTAAAAATTCATTAAATATTATTTTTTATTAGTTTCAGAAATATAACATCATGGTTAGACAATCATATACTTTAAAAGTGTTTCCCCCTGATATTTCCAGTACCCACCTGGCACCATACATAGTTATTACAATATGATTGACAATATTCCTATGCTGTACTTTACATCTCCATGACTCTGCTGAAGTACCAATTTTTACTCCTCATTCCCTTCACCTTTTTCACCCAATCTACCAACCTCCTCCCCTCTGGAAACCATCAGTCTATTTTATATACCTATGAGTTGGTTTCTATTTTGTTTGTTCATTTATATTGTTTTATAGATTTCACATATAACTGAAGTCATATGGTATTTTTCTTTTTCTGACTGATTTATTTCACTTAACATAATACCTCCTAGGTCCATCCATGCTATCACAAATGGTAAGATTTCATTTTGTTATGGACAAGTAATATTGCATTGCATAGATGCACCATCACTTTTTTATCCACTTGTCTATTGATGAGCACTTGAGTTGCTTCTATATCTTGGAACAAAGGGGTCACATACACTTTCAAATTAGCATTTTGGGTTTCTTCAGTTATATACCCAGAAATTTCTGGGTCATGAGGCTGTTTTATATTTAACTTTTTGAAGACCCTTCATACTGTTTTACAAAGTGGCTGCACCATTGGTACTTGAGGGTTCCCTTTATCCACATCTTTGCCATCACTTGTTGTTTGTGGATTTGTTGATGCTAGCCATTCTGAAAGGTGTAAGGTGATATCTCATTGTAGTTTTAATTTGCATTTTTCTGACAATTAGTGACATTGAGCATTTTTTCATATGTCTGTTGACCATATCTATGTCCTCCTTGGAGAAGAGTCTATTCAGGTTCTCTGCCCATTTTTAAATTGAAATATATATTTTTTAATTGAGATGTATGAGATTTTTACAAGTTTTGCGTATTAAACCTTATAGGTGTCTCAGCAAATATCTTCATCCATTCAGTGTGTTGTTGTTTTTTATTTTATTGATGGTTTCCTTTGCTGTGCAAATACTTTTTAGTTTGATGAGATCTCATTGTTTTTGTTTGTTTGTTTGTTTGTTTCCTTTGCCTGAAGAGAGATGTCAGAAAAAATATTGCTAAGATAAATATTAGATATTTCATTGTCTCTGTAAAAAACTAGATCTTAAATACACATTACTGACTAGCCAAGGTTGTAATATGAATGGGCCTTGAAAATATTATGTTAAACAAAGTAAGTCAGGCAAAATAAGTTAAGAACGCTGTGATTGCACTCATATGTGAGATATAAGATTGAAAGCAATCTATAATAATAAAAGCATAATATGCTAATTAGACTGGAAGACCTTCTGGACAAAGCCAGGGCTGCCAGGGTCCCGAGTGCCAGAGGGAAGCTGGTGCCAGCAGCTGGGGGAAGGAAAGCCTACTCTTGTACAGATTTTGTGCATCAGGCCTCTAGTAAATGAATAAATAAGGAAAACAAATAAAACCCATAGACATAATGTGTATGGTGGTTATGGGAGAGAGTAAAAGGCAAAGGGGGTAAGTATATGGAGAGAGAAAATGATTTTACTTTGGGTCGTAGCACAGAATGCAATATATGGATCATGTATCATAGAAATGTACAATGGAAATATATATAATATTATTAACCCAAAAAATTAATTAGAAAAATAGTGAAGGTAGGGAATATGAGATATACAGGAGCAACTATATAGCCATTTTTTTTACCAAGGTTTATGTTCTATACAATGTGTGTATGTGTGTGTGTGTGTTAGCAAGAAACCTCCAAAAGAGAATATATAACATGGAGGTCCATGCCTTTGGTTGGAACTTACTTCAATGTTAGCTGAGGAGAGATGCATAGCTACAAAGTTGTCGGGGTTTTTGTTTTTTTTTTGTTTGTTTGTTTGTTTGTGGTTTTTATGTTTGTTTGTTTGTTTGTTTGCTTTTGAGGCCATAGGAATGTGGCATCTCTGATATGAGAGAGCTTATCAGTTTCTTACAGGGTCCATGTAGACTCTACATTGTAGAGGCACTCAAAAAAAGGAGACATGTAAAATGTATTTCCTCTTTTTTCAGAGATGAGGAAAGAAACTGGTAGTGGACAAATTCATGTAAGACAAATTACAACTGCTGAAGACTAGAAATAATAGGAAATAATATAGAAAATAATGTATAATGCTTCAAATGTAAGAAAAAAGGGACCTTTGAGAGAACACAAGTAATGGTAAGCAAACACAACTTTTCTCTACTGAGTTCTCTATTCCAAAATGAATGTACAGAGCAACAAGATAGTTTGATGATTCAAGGCCAAGTATGTCCACAGAGAAGAGAAGGTTTATCCTTCAGAAAAGAAGGAGCTGAACCAATCAGGCCTTGATCTCTGCAATGCATTACAACTTTAGTGTCAACCTGATTACCACATCTCCCCAAAGCCTGTTATTAATTCTATTTATAAAATTCAGTTATCAGATCAAAGTTAATTTGTTCCATACCAAACAAGAGCTACATGAATGGTGATTCTATCAAAAGGTATGAAACTAAATCAGGCTGCTACTCTTCATAGGAATTAGTACATTGAGCATTTACCTTAAAGAGGATACATTTAAGGACTCAGACTGAAGAACTAATCATAGCCATTGTTATAACCTTAAATTCTATTCCAATTTTAAACTTTATTCCAAATATTACTAACTTGTATTTGTATTTATTGTCATCACACACTTCTCTACACTATCACAAATGCATACACACACACATACACACACACATACACACACAACACACACATTTATCAATTCTATGTCATTGAAATATTTCTACCAAAAGGTGAGCATAACCACTAAGAATCTGTATAGCACCTTATAAAGAGCTTGGTTTTTGGTGCTACATTGCTAGGTTTGAATTCCAGTTCTGCCATTTATCAATCATGTAAATGTTGGGCAAGTTATTTAACCTCACTGTGTCTTAGTTACTCATATTTAAAATGTAATTAAAACAGTATCTGACTCACAGGGTCATTGTGAAAATTACTGAGTTAATATGGAAAGTACAACAGGGCCTGGATCTATGTGTCAGCTTTAGCCTGATCCCACCGCAATCTTAGAAGCATGACTTGTACCATAGTTTTCCAACTTGAGGAAAGAAGGATGATCCTTTTATCCTCTGTCAATCAGTTAAAAATGTACATTAGAGAGCAGGTGTTCCAAAGTGCAGGAGAAAGAAAGAAGAACCACTCCCTTACTCTAACAACCCTATTATATAAGTAAACTATAATTCAGCTTGGGGCAAAAATGTCATATTCTCAATGTGTACACATTTAAGAGAAAAAGACAGCAAATTCAAATATTTTCTGTCCTTCCGCACAATTCTGTTTGACCGTTCCTCTAATTTTCTTTCACAGTTAGGTTTTGGTATGGTTAATATTAGGTTTCTATAGCAGTAGTCCTCTGCAACATTTATACTCTTCAACTAAATGATTCTCCTGAGTACCTTGTAAACTGAATGCTGAATTGAGAATTCTAGATTTCCAGTGTGTAAATGAGGTCACATTAACAGAAATAGCTTGCATTTTATTGGCTTATGATTGCACTTGTTGTCACTATCCTCAGCTGCTAATCCCCTCCCATCAAGGACTCCTGGAGTCAGCAGGGGCTATCACAAGTGCTCACTACAAGCCTGCTGCTTCTAAGCACAGGACCTCCATAGCAAGATCCTCTAGACACCGCCACGATCTCCCCCAGGACTCACCGTTTACACTTCAACATAGAGTTTCCAAACTGGGTTTTGCTGAGAATTTGATGTTTTAAAAGCCTCTTTTTAAAGATTAAAATATCTCTTTCAGTTTTACAGTACTTGTGACAGGACTCAGATATGAACCCAATGAGACCATCAGGACAGGAAAATCCACAGGATAGGCATGATTCTTCACTCACAATTGCCTTTCTTCTGCAATAACATGTTTTCAAATTGGATCCCTAAGATAGGTTTTCCTAGAGGCACCTCAGTTCTCATGTTAATGACTGACTGGTTGAAACCAGTTGTTTACCTATAAATTAAATCTGACCTAAGCCAGAATCTTGATCTGCAAGACTGAAAGTCAGTGACCCACACACTGGGCGATAAATACAATTAGCTTTATTTTTTTCCCTTAAGAAAAATTAGAGTGAATTATTATATTAGTCAAGGTTCTGCAAAGAAATAGAACACACACATACACACGAGAGAGAGACAGAGAGAGAGAGGAAGAGAGAATGAGAGAGAGAGAGAGAGAGAGAGAGAGAGAGAGAGAGAGAGAGGGAGAGAGAGAGAGAGAGAGAGATTATGAGGAATTGGCTCATGTGCACATGGAGGCTGAGAAGTCCTATTATCTGCTGTCTGCTAGCTCGAAACCCAGAAAAGTAATTCATTCAAGTCCAAAGTCCTGTGAACCAGGAGAGTAAATGAAAATTCTAGTCTGGGCAGAAGAGGAAATGAGATGTCCCAGCTCAATACTGAACAGAGGGGAAAAAGGACATACTTTTCCTTGTTCTACCTTTTTTTCTATTCAGGACCTCAATAAATTGAATGATGGCCATCCACATTGAGGAGGACAACCTACATCACTGAATCCACTGATTCAAATACAAATACCTGGAAACACCTTCACCAACACATCCAGAACAAATGTTTAATCTGGGCACCCTGTAGCAAGTCAAGTTGATATAAAAAATTATCTATCCACAAGTATTAAATTCTTAAGAGTCAGCCAAAGAATATAGCACTTTGTAGGCATCTTAATCAAAGTGTTTGGCTTACAAAGCCTTTCATGTTGCTTGTTATGAAACCATTCCATCCTCTTCATGAGAAAGAATCAAGGAATACTTGAAACTTTAGAAGAATGTATAACAACATCCAACTATTTTCTTGTGGATTCATTTTTTCTCATTCTAATAAATGAAATACTAAGTGCATTCTGAGGCAGAAAAAAAATGCTATGAGCGATTTTGGTTTTTAAACAGTGAGATATAATAGCCTGGAGTCTTTTCTACCACCAGCAGATGGGACACAATATCCACCAATGAGCCATTATGGCCTTTGGTTGTTATTTTTTTTAGGGTTCAGCTAGAACACATTCAGAAAAATAATACACATTTCTGAAGCAGGTTTACATCATACTGTTGAAAATTAGTTCTGACTTCCCTCCCCCTTGTTTGTTTCCCATTGCACTGAAAACCTCTCACTAGTTCTATTTAGACTTCACTAAGGATCAAGTTGGCAAAACACAGTGACACTATGCTGCAGACAATTTATAAAAATGTAGATGGTCCCACATGGGAGTCAGTACATCTACCATTCAAACAAGATTGTATTGGATCTGTTGGCAGTAATATGGGAGCATGTATGCTGTTATCACAAAAAGGCTTTCATATTGTGACAGTCAGATCCCCTCGTGCTCAGACATTGTATTAATTTTCTAATTCATTCATCATTTGAATGAAATGAGGAAGTGATGGAATCTGTTCTTCAAAGTTACCTATCATTTATGAGGGCATCAGATTCAGATTTTTGTTGTTGTTCTTTTTGATGGAAAAAAGAAATATAAATAAGAGGATTATCATTCCTAACATCTGACAGTCCTAACAACTCATGAGCCCTAATTTCACTCAGAAACCACATGTACAAAAAACTGCTGAGACAGTGGGGAGATGAATTTAGCAGAGCCTACCTGGCAATTCCAGGCAGGGATATCTTAAAAACCCTCCTTATTTCATCACTTTCTATAGATTTTTCAGCTCAATTCAAATTTTCTTATCTAAATTAGAATAAAATTTTATATTCTCTGGCTCTGTGAATCTGTTTTCAAGAATTTATTCTGAAAAAAAAAGCAGAGATGTGCATAAATATAAATAATCAAGGCTATTCATTACTATGATACTTAAAATAGTGGAAAGATATAAACAATCTAAATTTCCAGCAAGTATGGCTTATTAACATAAATTATAATATATCATCCATTATAAATAATGTTTGTGAAGAACATTTAAATATATGAAGAAATGCTCAAATATATCAAGTAAAAAATTAGATTACAAAGGAATATGTATGCTTCATTGCCAAATGTAAAAAAAAAACAGTATTAGTAATTATACTCACTAGCTAATAAAAGTATAAATAATGATTTTTTTAATAATGATTTTTTTAAATATTTTCTGTATTTCTTAATATTTCAACAATAAACATGTGTAATAAAACTATAATAAATACCATCTTTAAGAATTCAAAAGAGAAAGGTGGAAAAAAATAGCGGCAGAATAGACGGACGTGTCTGGAGCCTTGTCACTGGGCAGATGGAGAGAGAGCAGGTGAAAGTGGCACGGAAAGTGTTTGTTAGCAAGGTAAGAGTCAGTTATCCTCCAGGAGAAGGTGGGGGACTGCTGGACGGGGCTCCCCTGACAAGGGAGCCCAACTGCCACTGGGTTTTTGTCTCCTGGAGTCACCATGCAAACGTGGAGACCATAGCATATCTTGCAGAGGGAAGTGGATGTCTATGGTGGTCTGAAAGCTACAGCTGTAGAACCCACCGAACAGCTAGGGGAGCCAGAACACTGCTCTGCAATCAGCACAGATACACGGACTCAGAGGACACCACATGCCACACAGAAAGGTCAGATTTCACCTGGGATAAGGAGAGAGAATTACATAATCAGAAACCTGAAGAAGAAAGACCATGGGCAGACCAAGAAACAGCCTGCATATGACAGAAAAGGCAGGTATCACAAAAAGAGAAAGTAAATGAAATAGAAGCAGAAATAAGCTTGCCAGAGAAAGAGTTCAGAGAAATGATCATAAGATGGCTGAAGAAAATGGAAGACAAAATAGACAATGTGAGTAAGAGCCAAGAGGAAATGAAGAAGAATCAAGAAGAAAGGCAGAATAATTGAGATGAAATGAAAAATAATTTCACTGCTATAAAGAACTCAATAGAAAGCATCAAAGTAGACTAGAAGAAGCAGAGGACCACATCAAAATACTCAAGTACAGTAGCTTCTAGAAAAAATAAAAATTAAAAAGCAAGAGGAGAGCCTAAGGAAACTTTGGGATAACACAAAACACAACAACATCCACATAATTGGGGTTCCAGAAAGACTGGAAACTGAGCAAGGAATAGAAAACCTCTTTGAAGAAATAATGACAGAAAACTTACCTAATATAGAAAAGAAAAATCCCACACAAATCCAAGAAGCTCACAAAGTCCCAAGCAAAATGAACCCCAAAAAACTGACACCAAGGCACATTATAATTAAATTGGCAAACACCAACGACAAAGTAAGAATTTTAAAAGCGGCCAGAGAGAAACAGAAAGTTACCTACAAAGGAACCACCATCACACTAGCAACTGATTTCTCAACAGAAACTCATCAGGCCAGAAGGGAATGCAATGAAATATACAAAGTCATGCAAAGGAAGGGTCTGAATCCAAGAATACTTTACCCAGCAAGGTTTTCAATCAAAATTGAAGGTGAAATCAGAAGCTTCAGAAACAAAAAAGAACTAAGGGAATATATTACAACCAAACCAGCAATGTAAGAAACGTTAAAGGGTCTGCTGTAATAAAAATAAAATAGGAAGCAAAGAAGGAACTTAGGGATAAAGACTTAAAATGGCAACAGATAAGTACCTACCAATATTAACTTTAAATGTAAATGGATTAAATGCTCCAATCAAAAGACATAGGGTAACTAATTGGATAAGAAAACATGATCCATATATCTGCTGTCTACAAGAAACCCACCTCAGAAAAAGAGATGCACACAGATTGAGGGCAAAGGGATGGAAGATGCTATTTCAGGCAAATGGGAATGAAAAAAAAAAGCTGGGGTTGCAATACTTATATCTGACAAATTAGATCTCAAAGTGAAGGACATAACAGGAGATAAAGAAGGCCAATTCATAATACTAAAGGTAACAATCCAACAAGAAGAAATAACTTATACGCACCCAATATAGGAGCACATAAATATAAAAAAAACTCCTGAAGGATATTAAGGGAGAGATTGACAGCAATACAATCATAGTAGGAGACTTTAATACCCCACTGTCACCACTGGAGAAATCCTCTAAACAAAAAATCAGCAAAGAAACATCAATCCTAAATGACTCACTTGACCAGATGGAATTAATTGACATCTCCAGAACATTTCACCCCAAAGCCACAGAATATACATTCTTCTCAAGTGCACAAGGGTGATTTTCAAAGATAAATCATATGTTGGCTTATAAGAAAAGTCTCTTCAAATTCAAGAAAATAGAAATCATATCAAGCATTTTCTCAGACGACAGTGGCATAAAACTGGGAATCAACTATAGTAAAAACAATAGAAAGAAATCAATCACATGGTGACTAAACAGCATGCTATTAAACAATGACTGGGTAACCAGAGAGATAAAGGAAGAAATAAAAAACATCATGTCAACAAATGACAATTACAACACAATACAAAATTTATGTGACACAGTGAAAGCAGTCTTGAGAGGAAGTTCATAGCCCTACAAGCCTACTGCAAAAAATAGGAAACAATGGTAATGAATTTCCTAACCCTACAAATGAAAAAGCTAGAAAGAGAGCAACAAGAAAAGCCCAGTGTAAGCAGAAGTTAGGAAATAGTAAATATCAGAGTGGAGATAAACAACATGGAGACCAAAGAAACAATTAAAAAGATCAACAAAACAAAGAGCTGGTTCTTTGAAAGATTAATGGACCTCTAGCCAGGCTCACCAAGAAGCAAAGAGAGAAGACCCAAATAAACAAAATCAAAAATTAAAGAGGAGAAATAACAACAGACCCTGCCAAAATACAAAGGACTGTTAAAAAATACTATGAACAACTCCATTCTAACGAATTGAACAACCTGCAAGAAATGGACATATTCCTAGAAAAAATAACCTTCCAAAACTCAATCATGAAGAATCTAAACATCTCAATAATCCAATAACTATGGAAGAAATTGAAGGAGTCATCAAAATGCTTCCAGTAAACAAAAGCCCGGGACCAGATGGCTACACAGGAGAGTTTTACCAAACATTCAAGGAAGAATTAAAACCTATCCTCTGATTAAAGAAGATTGAATAGTCACCAGAGAAATGGACAGCAGAGACAAAGATTCGCTGTGCAGAGATGGAAGCCCCCAGAGAAGCTGGGTGTTCATTTGTGATGCTCAGTGATACACTGGGACACTCATTTTCATTTATTTTTCTGAGGGGCAATATAACAATTAAAACTACAAACAAACACAGATGTTGATAGAATCCAAGATGGTGGCATAGGTAAACACCTAAACTGCTGCCTCGTACAACAATTTCAAAAATACACTAAAAGACAGAACAGACATCTATCCAGAACCACAGGAAAGCTGGAGGAGTGAAAATTCTACAACTAGAATGAAAGAGAGGGCTCACAGAGACCCAGAGGAGCTACAAAAAGCTGAGGTAAGAAGACACACAGGTGGAGAGAGCAGGTGCCAGAGAACCTGGCTGGCTTTCTCTGGTGGGAGGGAGACGAGACTCTCAAAAGCATTGAACCCCTTATCCTACTACACTAAACCCCAGATCCACTCAAAACTCATATTAGGGGAGTTTGGACTGTGAAAACGGAGAGGTTCACGGAAATTTAGGGGAGTCGCAAAAGATCAGTAGACTGATGGTGCGCACAGGACCGATTGCTGATTGTGCCCCTGGCTTTCATGAGTGGGTGGGAGACAGACCCTCCCAACTGTGTCACTTCGAACTCCACTAAGCTCCAGTTTCTGGTGAAACTCTGGTGACCCAGACTCATATGGTTCCAGAGCGAAGGGAGCCGGAAAGGCAGCAGTCTAGAGGCACTGCAAGAGAGCAAGCACGCATGCGCTTGGGCGCACACAGGGACCTCTCCAGCGATGACCCAGTCACATGAGATTCAGGGGTCGTGGAGGGCAGGGACGACTGGAAGGTAAGGTGGTCCCTTAAGTTCTGAGACTTCACCCATCCCAAGCTAAACAGAGAGGCTTTTGCGGTTTTGTAAGTCTGGTATCATAAGGCTGAATACAACACAGAAGTTCTCCCGGCAGAGTGAAAATGCCAAGACAAGGAAAGAGAACACAAACAAAAGAAATGGAGGAAAACAAATGACTGGATATAGAGTTCAAAACCACGCTTATAAAGTTTTTCAAGAATATCCTAGAAAAGTTGGATAAAGTTAGTGAGAGCCAAGAGGAGATGAAAAGACCCAACTAGAGATGGAAAAGGACCAAAGAAATTAAACATACACTGACTGAAATAAAAAAATATTATACAGAGACCTAACAGCAGACTAAAGGAAGGCAAGAATCAAGTCAAAAATTTGAAATATAAAGAATCAGAAACACTCAACTTGAAAAGCAAGAAGAGAAAAGAATCTAAAAAAGTGAAGATAATGTAAGGAGCCTCTGGGACAGCTTCAAGCGTACCAACATCAGAATTGTGGGGGTGCCAGAGGAAGTGAGAGAGGAAGATACTGAAAACCTTTTTAAAGAAATAATGACTGAAAACTTCCCACATCTGGTAAAAGAAATAGACTTACAAGTCCAGGAAGCACACAGAACCCCATATAAAAAGAATCCAAAGAGGTCTACACAAAGACACATCATAATTAAAATACCAAGACCAAAAGAGAAAGAAAGAATATTAAAAGCAGCAAGAGAAAAACAGTTCATTACCTATAAGGGAGCACCCATACGTCTGTCAGCTGATTTCTCAACAGAAACGATGCAGGCCAGATGGGAGTGGCAAGAATTATTCAACGTGATGAATAGCAAGAACCTACAACCAAGAATAATCTATCCAGCAAAACTATCATTCAGAATTGAAGGGCAGATAAAGAGCTTCACAGATAAGAAAAAGCTAGAGTCATCAACTCCAAACCAGTATTATATGAAATGCTGAAAGGTACTCTTTTAGAAGAGGAAGAAGAAAAAGGTAAATGATAAACAACAAATATGTATCTATCAACAAGTGAATCTAAAAATTATTTGAATTAAAAATTTGATCAACAGAATAAACTGGTGAATATAATAGAATCAGGAGCACAGAAAGGGAGTGGACTGATAATTCTCAGGGGGAAAGGGGTAAGAGGTGTACAGGGAGAGACTGGACAAAAGTCATACACCTAGGGATGAGGTCAACGGGAGGGAGGTAAGGGTAGAGGGAGTGGTGGGAGCCGGGTGGAGGGGAGCTATGGAGGGGGAAAAATAGAAACAAATATAATAATTTCAATAATAAAGATTTAATTAAAAGAAGAAAACCTATCCTTCTCAGACTATTCAAAAGTATTCTAGAAGAAGGAACACTTCCAAACACCTTCTATGACACCAGCATCACCTTAATACCAAAACCAGATAAAGACAACACAAGGAAAGAGAATTACAGGCCAATATCTCTCATGAACATAGATGCCAAAATCCTCAACTAAATTCTAGCAAATTGGATCCAGCAGTACATCAGAAAGATCATACACCATGACCAAGTAGGATTCATCTCAGGAATGCAAAGATGGTACAATATCCACAAATCAATAAACGTGATACATTACATAAACAAATTAAGAGATAAAAATCACATAGTCATATCAATTGATGCAGTAAAAGCATTTGACAAAATCCAACACCCTTTCTTGATTAAAAACTCTCAGCAAGATGGGAATAGAAGGATCATACCTCAACATTATAAAAGCCATATATGATAAACCCACAGCTAACTTCATAGTCAATAGGCAAAAACTAAAACCATTTCACCTAAGAATAGGAACAGTACAGGAATGCCCACTCTCACCTCTCCTGTTCGACATAGTACTGGAAGTATTAGCCATTGCAATTAGACAAGAAGAAGAAATAAAAGGCATCCAAATTGGAGAAGAAGAAGTAAAGCTGTCCTTATTTGCAGGTGACATGATACTGTACATAAAAAACCCGAAGGACTCCATCCAAAAACTAATTGACTTAATAAATGAATTCGGCAATGTAGCAGGATACAAAATTAATGCCAAGAAATCTTTGGCATTTCTATACACTAATAGTGAAATTACAGGAAAGAGACTAAAAAAGCAATTCCATTTACCATCGCACCAAAAAAAACTAAGATACCTAGGAGTAAACCTAACTATACGTAGAAAACAACAGGACACTGAAAAAAGAGATAGAGGAAGATTTAAACAGATGGAAGAGCATACCATGCTCATGGATTGGGGAAATCAACATCATTAAAATGTCCATACTACCCAAAGCAATCTAGAGATTTAATGCATTACCCATTAAAATACCAACGACGTATTTCACAGTCCTAGAAAGAATTCTTCAAAGATTTATCTGGAACAAAAAAAGACTGCAAATAGCCCCAGCAAACCTGAGAAAGAAGAATAAAGTAGGTGGGATCTCAATACCAGATTTCAAGCTATATTACAAAGCATCTCTTCTCAAAACAGCCTGGTACTGGCACAAGAACAGATATACAGACCAATGGAACATCCACCCAAACCACTATGCTCAACTAATATTTGACAAAGAAGGCATGAACATTCAATGGAGCCAAGATAGCCTCTTCAATAAATGGTGTTTTGAAAATTGGACAGATACATGCAAAAAAATGAAACTGGACCACCAACTTACACCAAATACAAAAATAAACTCCAAATGGATACAGGCCTTAAACATTAGATGGGAAACCATAAAAATACTAGAGGAATCCACAGGCAGCACAATCTCAGACATATTCCAAAAGAACTTCTTCATTGACACTGCTCCAAGGGCAATGAAAGCTAAAGAAAAATTAAATACATGGGACTACATCAATATATAAAGCTTTGCACAGCAAAAGAATCCATTAACAAAACAACAAGAAAGACCACTGTATGGGAGTACATATTTGCAAATGTTATCACTGATAAAGGTTTAATCTCCAATGTCTACAGCCAACTTATACAACTTAATAAAAGGAAGAAAAACAATCCAATAAAAAATGGGCAACAGACCTAAATAGAACCTTTTCAAAAGATGACAGGAGAAAGGCCAAGACACACTTGAAAACATGTTCAAAGTCACTAATTATCAGAGAGATGCAAATCAAAATGACAATGCAATACCATCTTACACCTGTCAGAATGGCAATCATCAACAAATCAATAAACGACAAGTGTTGGCGAGGATGCAGAGAAAAAGGAACCCTTGTGTACTGTTGGTGGGAATGCAGACTGGTGCAGCCACTGTGGAAAATAGTATGGAGTTTCCTCAAAAAACTAAAAATGGATCTCCCATTTGACCCAGCAATCCCACTCTTAGGAATATATCCTAAGAAATTACAAACACCAATCAGAAAGGATTTATACACCTCTATGTTCATAGAAGCACAATTTACAATAGCTACAATTTGGAAACAGCCTAGGTGCCCATCAGCAGATGAGTGGATCAGAAAGGGATGGGAAAACATTTTTAAAGCAAATTGGAATGAGAAGAAAATTGGGGTGGTGATACTTATATCTGATAAAATATACCTCAAAGTAAAGGCCTTAACAAAAGATAAGTAAGGCCACCACACAATACCAAAAAGGTGTAATTCAACAAGAAGATATAACTCTGGTAAACATATACGAACCCAATACAGGAACACCCAAATACAAAAACACTCCTGGGAGATATCAAGGGAGAGATTAACAACAGTAAAATCATAGTAGGGACTTTAATACATCACTGACATCACTGGATAAATTCTCTAGATAAAAAAAAATCAGAAAGAAACAACAATTCGAAATACCTCACTAGATCTCATAGACAAAATTGACATCTTCAGAGCATATAACACTAAAGCCACGGAATATACACCAACTGCACATGGAACATTCTCAAAAATAGACCACATATTGGGTCACAAGCAAAGTCTCCCCAAATTCAAAAAGATTGAAATCATATCAAGCATTTACTCAGACCACAATAGCATAAGATTAGAAATAAAATACAATAAAAACATTCCAAAAAGTTCAAACAGTTGGAAGTTGAATACCATGTTACTAAACAATGAATGGGTTATAAATGAGATCAAAGAAGAAATTAAAAATATATTGGAGATTAATGACAATAAAAACAAAACAATGCAAATGCTATGGGACACAATGAAAACAGGGCTGAGAGGGAAGTTTATAGCTCTACAGGCCGACCTCAAAAAACAAGAAAAAAAGGTAATGAATCACCTAATTCAACAACTCAAAGAATTAGAGAGAGAGCAATAAGAAAAGCCAACTATAAGCAGAAGGAAGGAAATGATAAAGATCAGAGCAGAGAGGAATGACATAGAGACCAATAAAACAATACAAAAGATGAACAAAACCAAGAGCTGGTTCTTCAAAAGAATAAACAAGATTGATGAACCTCTATCCAGGCTAACCAAGAAGCAAAGAGAGTGGACCCAAATAAACAAAATCATAAATGAGAGAGGTGAAATAACTACAGATCCCACAGAAATACTACAAAGGATTATTAAAAAATATTATGAACAACTCTATTCTAACAAATTTCATGACCTAGAGGAAATGGACAGATTCCTAGAAAAAACACAACCTTTAAAAACTCACTCAGGAAGATTCTAAAAATCTCAATATGCTTATAACTATGGAAGAAATTGAAGCAATCATCAAAAAAGCTTCCAGCAAACAAAAGTCCAGGGCCAGATGGCTTCACAGGGGAATTTTACCAAATATTCATAGAACTAAAACCTATCCTCCTCAGACTATTCCAGAAAATTCAAGAGGAAGGAACACTTCTAAACTCCTTCTATGAAGCCAGCATCACCCTAATACCAAAAACAGATGAAGATAACACAATGAAAGAGAATTACAGGCTAATATCCCTCATGAACATAGATGCCAAAATCCTCAACAAAATTCTATCAAATTGAATCCAGCAGTAAGTACATCAGAAAGATCATACACCATAACCATGTAGAATTTCCCAGGGATGCAAAGATGGTACAATATTTGCAAATTGATAAACATGATACATCACATAAGCAAATTGAGAGACAAAAATCACATAGTCATATCAATTGATGCAAAAAAGCATTTGACAAAATACAAAACCCTTTTCTTGATAAAAACTCTCAGCAACATGGGAATAGAAGGATCATATCTCAACATAATAAAAGCCATATATGACAAACTCACAGCCAACATCATACTCAATGAGCAAAAACTAAAACCATTTCCCCTAAAAACAGGAACAAGACAGGGATGCCCACTCTCACCACTACTATTGAACATAATGCTGGAAGTACTAGCCATTGCTATCAGACAAGAAAAAGAAATAAATGGCATACAAATAGAAAAATAATTACACTGTCCTTATTTGCAAATGACATGATACTTTACTTAAAAACCCCTAAAGACTCCATCAAAAAATTATTAGACTTGATAAATGAATTCAGCATTGTAGCAGGATACAGAATTAATACCAAGAAATCTATGACATTTCTCTATACCAATAATGAACTTACAGAAAGAGAGACTAAATAAGCAATAGCATTTACCATTGCACCAAAAAAAATTAAGATTCCTAGGAATAAACTTAACGAAGGAGGTAAAAGATCTATATGCAAAAAACTACATGACACTGAAAAAAGAGATAGAGGAAGACATAAACAGATCATACCATATTCATGGATTGGTAGAAGCAACATCATCAAAATGTCCATTCTATTAAAAGTACCATATAGATTCAATGCACTCCCCATTAAAATACCAAAGGAATACTTCACAGACCTAGAACAAACTTTCCAAAAATTTCATCTGGAATAAAAAGCGACCCCAAATAGCTGCAGCAATCCTGAGAAAGAAGAACAAAGTAGGTGGGATCTCAATACTAGATTTCAAGCTGTATTACAAAGCTACTGTCCTCAAAACTGCCTTCCACTGGCACAAAAACAGACACATAGATAAATGGAATAAGATAGAGGACCCAGAAATCGACCCAAACCACTATGCCCAATTAATATTTGACAAAAGAGGCAAGAACATATAATAGAGTCAAGACAATCTCTTCAACAAATGGTGTAGGGAAAATTGGAAAGATACAGGCAAAAAAAATGAAACTAGACCACAAACTTACACCATCCACAAAAATAAACTCAAAATGGAAAAAGGACTTAAACATAAGAGGGAAAACAAAAATACTAGAGGAATCCACAGGCAGCAAAATCTCTGACATATGCCAAAGGAACTTCTTCACTGATACTGCTCCTAGGGCAATGGAAACTAAAGAAAAAATAAACAAATGGGACTACTTCAAAATAAAAAGCTTTTGCACAGCAAAGGAAACCATCAACAAAACAACAAGGAAGCCCACTGCATAAGAGAACATATTTGCCAATGATATCAACGATAAGGGTTTAATCTCCAACTTTTACAAAGAACTCATACAACTTCACAAAAAGAAGATAAACAACCCAATCAAAAAAAGGGCAACTGACCTAAATAGGCACTTCTTGAAAGAAGACAAAAGAAAGGCCAACAGATATATGAAAACCTACTCAAAATCACTAATCATCAGAGCGATGCAAATCAAAACAACAATGGGTGTCATCTCACACCTGTCAGAATGGCTATCATCAACAAATCAATAAACGACATGTGTTGGCAAGGATGTGGAGAAAAAGGAACCCTCCTGCACTGTTGGTGGGAATGCAGGCTGGTGCAGCCACTATGGAGAACAGTATGGAGTTTCCTCAAAAAACTAAAAATGGAACTCCCATTTGACCCAGTAATCCCACTTCTAGGCATATATCCCAAGAAACTAGAAACACCAACCAGAAAGGATATTTGTACCCCTACATTCGTAGCAGCACAATTGACTATAGCTAAAATTTGGAAACAGCCTCAGTGCCCATCAGCAGATGAATGGATTAAAAAACTATGGTACATCTACACAATAGAATACTATGCTTCAGTAAAAAAGAAGGAGCTCCTACTATTTGCAACAGCATGGATGGAGATGGAAAGCATTATGCTTAGTGAAATAAGCCAGGCAGAGAAAGTTAAATATCACATGATCTCACTCATTTGTAGAATATAATGAATGACATAGACTAGTAAACAAGATCAGATCCAGAGACTGAGAACATTGATCAAAACATCAAATTTCAGGGAAGGTGAGGGTTGGTGAGAGTAAGGGAGAGAGATCAACAGAGAGACTTGCGTACATGCATATGAGCCTAATCATTGGACACAGACAACAGGGGAAGGAAGGTAATGGGAGAATAAGTACACTTGTAAAATTAAAAATTAAAAAATTATTATAATAAAATATTAAATATAAGCCATACTTTGGTCAACATACCCTTAAGAGAAATTGTTTCATGTGACAAAGATTTTTAAATGAAACTCTGTAGCATGAAAACTATTTTGGAAGGAAATAAGGAGAAGTTTCCTTCAAATATTGTAAGGATTGTAATTAAAACTTAATATATTTGGCCCCTTGAGCTAAAGTAAGTAATCTGTGTTTTGGCCTCCCTGAAGAAGTTTATATAAAGTTACAAAAATAAATTGATAGCCAGTTTGATTGAACTGCCATGGCTTAGAACAAAGAATATCCTTGTTTGATATTATTCTACAATGTCAGTATAATTCTTGATATTTCACAACAGCATATTGTACAATTATCCCAAACAAAATTACAAACTAATTCTTTGAATGTTTGGCAGAAATTTAAAAAAGAACATGAAAGCATTTATTCCCTTTCAGAAGGAATTAAGGCACTGAGAAGGCACTTGAGCATTCTATACTGGCACTCTTACCTTTTTTGCCAAGAGGGACCCTATTCTCACAATCCAATGGCCCTTAGCTGTAGCCTGAGTTTTCTATACATGCTGAGTTTGAAACCTCCAGGTGACTGGTATAATGGATCTGTCTCTCATCCAATCGTGTGAGCTGGGCCCTCCCTGGAGAAGGAACTTGAGTTCCCCAACATATGTAATCAGTGCCGGGGCCCCTGCAACAGGTGAGGGGATCTCAAGGCTGGTGCTGGGCATGGAGGCCACGGGGGCTACCAAGGACACAGAACTGAACCTCACAACATCCTGCTTGGCCCTGAAGGATGACTGATTAGCCAGAGACGGGTAATATTCCTCAGGGAAGGAACAACATAAGACAGGCACAGTTGCAGAGGGGCCATCAGGAGAGAACTTGGGGGTCAACAGAGGTGGGCACAGACCCTCACCCCTCCAACCTTGCAGGGGTCTGAAACCTCACCCCTTCTGAGGGAGGTCTCCTGCCCCCATGGCAGCTTCGCTTCCCATGCTCAGGACCCAGGTAACAGACAGAAATATGCCAACAACAGCTGCCCTATATCTAAATCCAGCCTAGCACCAGGAATATTCAGTGCCGACTCAAGAATAATGCAAATAATAATTTCCACTAATATTTACAGGGAAATTTAAGATTGTTGGTGGAGTATTAAATTTGACAGTAAAAGAGTAATCAAGCTTTCAGATTAATTTAAATTGGCTAATTGAAATAAGTGAATATCCAAGAAAATTTCATTGTACTGGACAAAAAGCTGTTTCTAAAGTATTAACTAAAATTTCAATTGGTAGTTCATTTCATGGTAAAATTGTTTAATATTCAACAAACATAAAGCATGCATATTTGTGTGCAAAAAATTAAAATTTAAAGTTATCAAGATTGCATTAAAAATTTTTACAAAAGCCTCCATTACTCAAAAAAAGGCGAGATAGTAGGATAACATCATGTAAAGAAAAATATCCGGTAAGTAAATTACATCTAGAAAATTTTTCCTTTAGAAAATTAATTTTCTTTGTAATGCTAATAGCAAGACACCCATGAAAAACACACATGGTGTCAAAATAAGGCAAAGGACAATCCTTTGTGCAAAAATAAAAAGGACCCCAAGTCAGTTTTATAGAAAAGATTCCTTTATTAACTTTTGGTCATGAATACATTTACATACTTTCAGAAAACAACTCCAAGACCAAGTGAACTCCTGAAACAGAGAGGAATTGACAGGTCTGCTCCAACCACAAAGACAAGAGGAGAAACAGTCCAGAGATGGAAGATGCTGACGACGCCTTGCCATACTAGCAGTCAGCAGCTGTGCATCATTAAAGGATGCCTAGGACCAAACCAGAGAGGGTCGGACCTGCATTGCCACCATTTGTCCACCATCCATATACCATTGTTGACATTTACACATAAGGAACTGTTTGACATTGAAACTGGGACTTAGAACTGTTGGACATTGAAATTGGGACTCAAACATTTTTTATTCTTACAAGTTTATTTCTAGCCTGCAGATGTTTTTAAAGAAAAGAATCAGGAGGAAAAACAAAAAAGCATACATACAGAGGCAAAGAAGTAATGAACAGACTGTCATACTACAGTGGGAAGGCAAGGGAAGTTGGGGGGGTGGCCTGTAAGAGATCAAATGAAGGACTTCTATGCATGTATGTAAGCATAGCCAATGGTTACAAGACACTGGAGGGGAGGGGAGACAGGTGAGGGCATGTACTTTGGGGTAGGAAAGACCAGGGGGAGGTCAATAGGGGGAGAAAAAAGAGAGACATATGTATTACTATTTGTAATACTTTAAACAATTAAAATAAATAAATAAATAAAAAGCAAATGAGGAAAAACATGACCTGTGACATATGCAAAGTCATGTTTTAGTGAACATTCTTTGTAGGTCAACAGGAATAAAGATCAGCTCCTCCTTGGATGAGAGCAAGCGGGGAGAGGTGCCATTTTCCTGAGTACTTATCAAGTGTATTTAGCAGCTCAAATGGAAACAAAAATCTTCAACAAAAAGCCTTTAAAGGAGATGAGAACAAATGGTTATCTAGAAGAGGACCAATGAACTTAGTTTGCAACAACAGAGAGTTTTAGGTTAGAGTTATTGATTGAAAGTTAAAGATTGAACAGTTTAACACAGGTTAGGGATAGGATTTGCTAAATTTGAAATATTCTGACCATTCCAAGTGAAGCCAATGATTCTATGGTAAGCACAGAAGCATAGTGGTACCTCAAGATATGCCCTACCATGAGATTTTTGAGATGCAAGCCATCGAGCGAGGGATTTTTGCTTTGAAATACAAGCAACATTTGAGATAGGAGTAATCGCGCGGATCAGCCGGCTGCACATGACCCACCAGTTTACCGCTACTCAAGCGTCTCATAGTTTCCCACGCCTCAAGGTTACGGAATGAATTAAACTCGTATCTCGAGGTACCACTGTAATTAATTTGTGACTTCATGCTAACGGGAGAAACTGAAAAAGTGAGTTAAGTAAACTTTATCAGTAACAGTAAGACCCAAAAGAGCCACTGTGGCCTTTATGCTCCATGTTTAATAAAGACCTTGAGTAACAGTATCTCATAATAAAGAATGCATTCATCATAGAATAGAAGAGAAATGATTCCAGAAACATGCCTTGATTTGTATTAATATCATAAAACGGTTAAAGGATTATTAATACTGATGTTTGTTCAGGGATTTCACATCATCGCATACAAGCAGCTTAAACTTTGCCCTCTGTGAAGCCCAAGCTGTTTACATAACCGAAATGCATGGCAAGAGTTCAACTGGCAATTGTGACTTCAGATATACTTTGTTTTAGTTGCTCTCCCAGTGTCTAGTCACAACAGTTCATGAGAAATAATAAAAGACAGAAAAGTGTTTTCAGCCAACAGTTCCCGTAGATAACCTACTTAGTCATTCAATCTCATAGATCAAATAGGTTATTGCAAACATACATACACGCAGGGTTTTATTGAGCCCATTAAACTAGTAAAATTATACAGCTGAGAGTTCTAAACTATGATTGTTTAAATATTTTGCTAAAGATAGGAAAATTAGGTCAGACACAGATGAGATTTATTTAGATTTTCTTTTAAATCTTTTGAAAATCATCAGACTTTCTTTGCTGCCTCCCACCCTTTCTCCATATTTTTGGCTCAGGACCCATCTGTTGTCATTTTCCTCATATTAATGTTTCTACATTTGGGGTCAGCACTTCTCCCAACAGGAGCACAAGAGAAAGCGCATTTCTGGGAAAGTGGCTAAACAGCTAAATGGAAAGATTTAATTTGGGCATCACCTGCTTGAACCTGAAACCAGCTGAACTGAGGCAGAATAGCCAATGAAGAGCAGAGTGATGCCTACAGCCCCAACTTCTTAGGGATGGAACAAAGGAGAGATATTTAGGGGGGAAACCCCAAGATTTCAGAAAACAAGTGTTAAAGATAATCTTCCACATTTACCCCAGCAAACTTTTGCCAATTCAAAGAGTATATTCAGAGACAAAACATGGACCTGAAGATGGAAACTCTGTTACCATTACTGAATGGTGACAGAATAAGAGGCAGAGCCTGAAGGTTACATGAAACAAGGAGGCCTTTCTAGAAGTCAAGATTATAGAACCACCTTTCAGGATTGACATCCATTGCCTTCAGGGTCTACATAGTTCACATACTGATTTCCTCTGATTGGCTCCCAGCCTCTGTTGCACATTGGAATTATATGGAGAGCTTTAAATAGTAGTAATCCCTGAATTCTATTCCAAAGCTTCTTATATAGTTGGTCTGAAATTCAGGCTGGACACCCAGAAACTTAAAGGTGCTTCAATTTTCTGATGAGTAGCCAAGAGCCTAGGATAATATAATAGGAATGGGGATCATGCAGCTAACTCAGGGTTATAAGTCATGCTTAAAGGCATTCAAATGTTCATGCATTAGAAGAGCTAACATTATTTAAAATGTCTATATCCCCTAAAGTAATTTATATATTCAGTGAAATCCCTATAAAACACCAATGGCATTTTTCAGAAAATGCTATTTAAAAAATCTTCACATTTTTATGGAAACAAAAAAGCAATCCTGAACAACAACAACAAAAATAAAGACAGAGGTATCATAATCCCTGATTGAAACTTTACTACAAGGCTATAGTAGTCAAAAAGGAAAAGAGCCCAGTCAATTTGGCTTCAGTGGATACAGCATTGCCCTGTGGACCAAAGGATCCTGGGTTCACTTCCTGTTAAGGCACACCTTGGTTGCAGGATTGATTTCTGGGCCCAGTCAGAGTGTACATGGGAGGCAACCAAGTGATGTGTTTCCCTGACATCAATGTTTCTCTCACTCTGTCTCTCTCTTCCATTCTCTCTAAAAATCAAGGGGAAAATATCCTCCAATGAGGACTAACAAGTATATCTATTCAATGGAATACTACTTGGTTGTATAAAAGATGAAATCTTGTCATTTGTGCCTTCATTGATGGATCTTGAATATATTATGCTAAAGCACTGATATTCCTCTCACTCTGTCTGTCTCTTCCATTCTCTCTAAAAATCAAGGGAAAAATATCCTCCAATGAGGACTAACAACAACAACAATAGAAAAAAAAAACATAAAAAACAGAATGGAATTGTCAGGAAAGCTAATACCGATCAATGGGAGATAATTGAGAGCCCAGAAATAAATCCACACATTCATGGACAACTAATTTATGACAAAGAATCCATAAAGAAAATAAAGTCTCTTCAGTAAATGGTGTTAGGAAAACTGGGTAGTCATATGCAAAAGGATGAAACCAGATTACTGTTTTATACCATATACAAAAATTAACTCAAAATGAATTAGACTTGAATATAAAACTGAAGCAAGAAAACATATAAAAGGAAACATAAGCCATAAGTTTCTGGATGCTGGTGTTAGTGGTTTTTTTTTTTTTTAATTTGACTCCAAACACAAAGAAACAAAAATAAACAAATAGGATTACATCAAACCACAGCAAAGGAAACAAAAAGGCAGTCAATCAATTGGGGAAAGATACTTGCACCAGGAATGCTCAGGGCCTACTCAAGAATGCAAATAATAATTTCCACTAATATTTACAGGGTAATCTAAGATTGTTGGTGGAGTATTAAATTTGACAATAAAAGGGTAATCTGGCTTTCAGATTAATTAACTAACATGGCTAATTGAAAGAAATGAATATTCAAGATTATTTAATTGTACTGGACAAAAAGCTGTTTAAAAAGTATTAACTAAAATTTCTCTTGGTAGTTCATCTCATGGTAAAATTACTTAAAATACAATGAATATAAAGCAGACATATTTTTGTGCAAAAAAATTAAAATTTAAAGTTATCAGGATCACATTAAAAATTTTACAAAAGTAGCCATTAATCAAAAAAGGGGGGATAGTAGGATAATATAATGTAAAGAATAATATCAGGTAAGCAAATTACATCTCAAAAAATTTTATTTTAGAAAATTAATTTTCATTTGTAATGCTAATAGCAAGACACCCATGAAAAACACACATGGTGTCAAAATAAGGCAAAGGACAATCCTTTGTGCAAAAGTAAAAAGGACCCCAAGTCAATTTTATAGAAAAGATTCCTTTATTAACTTTTGGTTGAGAATATGTTTATAAGAGAGAAACCAAGATGGCGATATATGTGAACAACTAAACTGCTGCCTCACAACAATTTCAAAATTACAACTTAAAGATAGAATGGACACTATCCACAACCACAGGAAACCTGGCTGAGTGAAAATTCTACAATTAGAAGTAAAGAGAGGGGCTCACAAAGACTCAGAGGAGCTATAAAAAGCTGAGGCATGGAGACACGCACGTGGAGAGGACAGGCAGCAGTGGGTTTGGCTGGCTTTCTCTAGCGGGAGGGAGGCAGAAAATTTCCACTTCTGACTGCATTGAACCCCAGTTCCAGGTGAGACTCAGACAGGGGGAGTCTGGACTGTCATGAAAAGGGAGGAGTGCATAGAAACTTAGGGGAGCTGCAAAAGACAGAGCTCTAGAGGCAAGTACAAAGAGGAATGACTGCTGATTGTGCCGCTGGCTTTCTCTAGTGGGAGGAAAACAAAACCTCCCAACAGCACTGAAATCCAGGTCTGACTGCACTGAACCCCAGTTTCGAGTAAGACCCTGGGGACACAGACTCATATGAGTCTCCAGAATGCATGGAAACTCAGGAGAGCCAGAAAGACAGACGTCTGGAGACATGTGCGCACATGTGCACAGAGAAAGCTGCAGTGATTTCTCAGGGGCACTGAGACGTAGGGGCAGCTATATAGGGCAGAGCTGATGAGAAGCCAAAGCTTTCTGTTCAGCCCTGAGACTCCACCACATCCAAGCCCAGTACAGAGGCTGTTGCAACCTTGCAAGTCTTAAGGTGGAGTCCAGCACAGAAGTTCTCCGGGTGCAGACACAGCTGATCCTCACAACCAATTGGCTTGGAAGTCAATTCTCCACAGTGATACCAACAATCAAGACTTAACTACAACAAGATTGTACACACAGCCCACAAAGGGGTGCACCAAGAGTGTTCACCTCAGGTAACCGGGGAGACAGAACTACTGGGCCATATAAGACACCTAGCACACAAAGCTATTCTACCAACTCAGGGAAGCAGTGAAAATGCAGAGACAAAGGAACAGATCACAAGTGAAAGAAATGGAGGAAAACAAATGACTGGGTATAGAGTTTAAAATCAAGGTTGTAAGTTTTTTTAAGAATTTCCTAGCAAAGATGGATAAATTTAGCGAGACCCAAGAAAAGATGAAAAAAGACCAACTAGAAATTAAACATACACTGACTGAAATAAAAAAATATTATATATAGACCTAATAAAAATATTATAGAGACCTAGGGGAACACAAGAATCAAGTCAAAGATTTGAAATACAAAGAAGCAGAAAACACTCCACTGGAAAAGCAAAAGGAAAAAAAGAATCCAAAAATGTGAGAATAGTGTAAGGAACCTCTGGGACAATTTCAAGCATACCAACATCAGAATTATGGGGATGCCAGCAGAAGAGAAAGAGCAAAATACTGAAAACCTATTTGAAGAAATAATGACTGTAAACTTCTCCCACCTGGTGTAAGAAATAGACTTACAAGTCCAGGGAATGCACAGAACCCAAACAAAAGGAATCCAAAGAGGACTACACCAAGACACATCATAATCAAAATACCAAGAGCACAACACAAGGAGAGAATATTAAAAACAGCAAGACAAAAACAGTTAATTACCTACAAGAAAGCACAGCACCCATACAATTGTCAGCTGATTTTTCAACAGAAACTATGCAGGCCAGGCAGGAGTGGCAGGAAATACTCAAAGTGATGAGTAGCAAGAACCTACAACCAAGATTACTCTACCTAACAAAGCTATCATTCAGAATTGAAGGGCAGATAAAGAGCTTCACAGATAAGAAAAAACTAAAGAAGTTCATTAGCATCAATGCAGTATTATATGAAATGTTGAAAGGTATTCTTTAAGAAGAGGAAGAAGAAGGAAAAGGCAAAGATAAAAATTATGAACAACAAATACATATCTATCAACAAGTGAATCTAAAAATCAAGTGAATTTTGAAAATCTGATGAACAGAATAAACTGGTGAATATAATAGAATTAGGGACATAGAAAGGGAGTGGACTGATAATTCTCAGGGAAAGAGGTGAGGGGGGCAGTGCAGGGAGAGACTGGGCAAAAATCATACACCTATGGATGAGGACAATAGGGAGGAGGTAAGGGCAGTGGGTGGTGTGGAAGCCGAGTGGAGAGGAGTTATGGGGAGAAAAAGAGGAACAATTGTAATAATCTGAACAATAAAGATTTATTAAAAAATAAATAATATATAATACTGAGAAAAAGAAAAAGAGAGAATATGTTTATATACTTTCAGAAAACAACTCCAAGACCAAGTGGACTCCTGAAACAGAGAGGAATTGACAGGTCTGCTCCAACCACAAAGACAAGAGGAGAAACAGTCCAGAGATGGAAGATGCTGACGACACCTTGCCATACTAGCAGTCAGCAGCTGTGTGTCGCTAAAAGATGCCTAGGACCAAACCAGAGAGGGTCAGACCTGCATTGCCACCATTTGTCCACCATCCAGATACCATTGCTGACATTTACACATAAGGAACTGTTTGACATTAAAACTGGGATTCAGAACTATTGGACATTGAAGTTGGGTCTCAAATATTTTTTTATTCTATAAGGTTTATTTCTAGTCTGCAGAGGCAAGATGTTTTTAAAGAAAAGAATCGGGGTGAAGGGGGCAGGGAACAGATACAGAGGCAAAGAAGTAATAAAGAGACTGTCATACTACAGTGGGAAGGCAGGGGAGGTTGGGGAGGGGGGCTTTAAAAGATCAACCAAAGACTTATGCATGTTTATAAGCATAACCAATGAATACAAGACACTCGTGGTGGGGCAGGTGAGAGCATGTACTGGGGAGTAGGGAAGGCCATGGGGAGGTCAATAGGGGGAAAAAAGATATATATATATATATATATATATATATATATATATATGTACTACTATTTGTAATACTTTAAACAATAACAAAATAAAATATAAAATATGTTATATACTTATCCAATGGAATACTACTTGGTTGAACAAAAGGTGAAATCTTGTTATTTGTGCCTTCATTGATGGATCTTGAAGATATTATGCTAAGTAAAATAAGTCAGATGGAAAAAGGCAAAAACCACATAATTTGAAATATAAAACAAAAATGAAACAAATGAGCAAATAAAACAAACTCATAGATACAGACAACAGATTGTTACCGGAGGGGAAGAAGGTTGGCGGAGGGAGAAAATGGATAAAGAGAGTAAAATATATGGTGACAAATGGAAACTAGACATTGATTGTTTAGTTTGGTGCTGCCCAAGTTAAATCTTTCTGGTTAGCTAGTTAGCCAGAAATATTATTTCTCTTGTGCTCCTGTTGGGGAAGTGCTGACCCAAAATGTAGAAACATTAATATAAGGAAAATGACAACAGATGTGTCCTGAGTGAAAAATATCTGTATACACTATATACATATATCAAATTATAAATATGTATACCTGAAACTTATGTAATGTTATTAACCATTACCTTGATAAAAAACAAAAATAGATAACAAAATAAAAGCATTCAACTTCTTTTGCTTTTTAAACACTGGGAAGGTAAACAAATATCTCTGGTCTAGAGTCCAGAGTTTGCAAAGGAACCAAAAAGTCACACATAAACCAATTCTTCTCTAGCAATTGGTGCTGATAAAATAAAAACAGGTTTTCAAACAAATTAAGGGGATGATGATGGGAACTATGAATTACCCACTATTGAGCACCAAGTTTGTGCCATGCAGGACTTCCTTTAACCCTTTAATACTTAAAATAATAACTCAAAACCAATGCCTAGTACATAGGAAGCACTCAACAAATATTTGTGAAAAATATTGTTCAATTTTAAAGACAAGGAAACAAGGTAAAGAGAGGTTATATAATTTGCCCATATAACATGTTTAGCAGTAATGGATCCATTATTTCTTTTCTAGGAAATTCTTGAAAAGCCTTATAACTGTGGTTTTGAACTCTATATCCAGTCCTTTGTTTTCCTCCATTTCTTTTGTTTGTGATGTGTTCCTTTGTCTTCATATTTTCTCTGCTTCCCTGAGTTGGTAGAGTAGCTTTGTGTGCTAGGTGTCCTATATGGCCCAGTAGCTCTGCCTCCCCAATTACCTGAGGTGGACTCTCTTGGTGCTCCCCTTTGTGGACTGTGTGTAAGGCTTTGTTTTAGTTAAGTCTTGATTGTTGTTGGTATCACTGTGGGGAATTGATCTCCAAGCCAATTGGCTGTGAGGATCAGCTGTGTATACACCAGGAGACTTTCCGTGCTGGAGTCAGCCTTATGATACAAGACTTGCAAGATTGCAAAAGCCTCTGTATTCAGGTTGAATGGAGCAAAGTCTCAGGTCTGAGCAGACAGCCTTGGCTTCCATCAGTCCTGCCCAATGTGGACCCTGGTTTTTAGTGTCCCTAGGCTTCCCATCAGCCCTTTTCTATGTGACCCCTGGGTCTCAGTGTCCCTCAGTAATTGCTGCAGCCTTCTTTGTGTGCACTCATCCCCCCGCACCTCCAGACCTCTGCCTTTGCAACTCCTCTGAGTATCCGTGCACTCCAGGGACCCGTATGAGTCTGGGTACCCAGGGTCTTGCTTGAAACTGGGGTTCAGTGCAGTTGGAAGTGGATTTCAGTGCATTTGGGAGGTTCTATCTCCCTCCCGCTAGAAAAAGCCAGTGGCACAATCAGCAGTCAGTCCTCACCCGGAACTGGGGTTCAGTGCAGTTGAAACTGGGGTTCAGTGCAGTCGGGAGTTTCCCTCCTGCTAAAGGAAAACAGCCAGGTACTCTGCCACCCTCCTCTCTATGTTTGTGTCTCCATACCTCAGCTTTTTTCAGCTCCTCTGAGTCTTCATGAGCCCCTCTCTTTCCTTCTAGTTGTAGAATTTCCACTCATCCAGCTTTTCTGTAGTTCTGGATGATTCCGTTCTGTCTTTTAGCTACAGTTTTGAAATTGTTGTGCGAGACAGCAGCTTAGGTTTTCACCTATGCTGCCATCTTTGGTTTCTCTCCTGGGTGCATTATTTCAACCCAAATCAGTCTGAATTGTGCTTTAATCTTTGAGAAGTCCAAAGTACCCAAAATCTTTTTTAAAATGTAGTTTTAGAGATTTGATATGGGATTTGTCCTAGATACAAGTTGTATTTGTGGTACATAGCAGCACTGGACTCACTCTGCAGAAACAACTTCTTTGCTAGTTTGAAAAAACATAAATGACTAAGTTATTGTAGAAATCCTATATAAGAAAAAATAATATGAAAATAGACCAAACAGCAGAACAACTGAACAACTGGTTGCTATGACATGTGATGACCACCAGGGGACATGTGCAGAACATGGAGGGTATTGGCAGCAGGCAGCAGAGCTCTGAACATGGCAGGTGTCAGCTGAGGCCGGATGGTAGAACAGGTGAGCAGGAGTGCCAGACCCAGGTGGAGCACTGGTCCCAGTCATCAGGGCAAGCCTCTGATGAGTTACTGAAAATTCTTTGATCTCACACACCATGGTCCCACCTGGCACTCACACCTGCAGCTGACACCACCCCACTTGCACCTGCTGCTGGCACCTGGCACCAGTCCCAATTGCTCAGCACCATTAGCGGGTTCAAGCACATGCTGCCAGCCCCAATCGCTCCTCAGTCAGGACTTCTCCACCTTCCCATGCTCCTGAGGGGCAGTCAGGGCCAGCAGACACCTCTCACACCGCTGCTGGTGATAGCCCCACTCACACTCGTAGCTGGCACCAGAGCTGCCACTTGCACCTGCTGTCAGCACCCAGTGCCACTCCCCATTGCTTGGAGCCATCAGCAGGTGCAAGAGGTGGCTTCTGGCTCCAATTGCCCCTGAGCACTTCTCCACCTCCCCTGCTCCTGAGGAGTAATAGGGGCAGCAGCTGCCACTCACACTCACTGCTGGCACTAGCCCCAATTGGAAGCACCACCTTCAGCACATGCGAGCAGCGGTGGCAGGAATGGGGCTGCCAGCAAACAGGGGACCAGGACCACAGCAGGAAGTGCCGGGTAGGAGCACAGAGGATGGGCCTAGACTCACCCCTGTGCCCACCGCAACCTTGTGGCCCAAATTTGTGCACTGAGCCCCTAGTGTAAAAATCATAATATGCACATAATATTCAAACATATTCAAATAATTAGCCAATTCAAAATGAATAACTTGAACATCTACTATATAAGATAAAGTAGCATAGAAGATTTAAAATACCAACAAATTCCTAAGTAACTCAATGAAAGACACCAAATAGGAAGGAAGAAAAAAAAGAGAAGAGCCAATGTACAGATGTCAGCTCCCAAGTCACATAGCAAAAATTGGAAAGAAAAAGAATAACAGATACAGTCAGTAGCAGAAACACAGCTGAATATAAATAAGTAGCCTTGAATGCCAGGCTAAAGAGCTTACACTTTATTCAACACATGCTGTTTTCACTGCCTAGAATTCATATATATATATAAATGTCTATTCAGGTCTATCTTTAAAATATCTATTCAATTCTTCTATCAATTTTTAAATCCATTTTTTTGTTATTGAGTTGTATGAGTTTATTTTAGACATTAACCCTTTATCAGATATATGGTTTCCAAATATTTTTTTCTATTCCAAAGTTTACCTTTTCCTTTTTTTGATTATTTTTTTGCCATGAAGAAGCTTTGTAATTTTATGTAGTCTCAGTGATTTTTGCTTTTATTGCTTAACATTGGTGTCATATTTTGTTTTAATAATGTCAAGCTAGCTGGTTTTACTCAGTGGATAGAATGTTTGTGTATGGACTAAAGGTCCCAGGGTCAATTCTGGTCAAGGATATGTACTTAGGTTGCAGGCTGGATTCCTGGCCCTAGTCAGGGTGTGTGCAGGAGGCAACAGTCTGTGTGTCTCTCTCACATGGATGTTCCTCTCTCTGTGTCTCTCCCCTTCCCTTACACTCTCTCTAAAAATTAATAGGAAAATATCTTTAGGTGAGGATCAACAACAACAACATCAAAAAGTAGAAGGAAAAGGAAAGACCAGTGTCAAGGAGCTTTTCCTCTATATTTTCTTAGAGTGTTAGGATTTAGATATTTTTTTTTCCTATCAACATTTAACTCATCTTTGCATTCTTCCACCTCCAACACCCCCACAATCACCACACTGTTGCACTGTTCATGAGTTCTCTCTTTTTTTATTGTTGTTCAATCTCTACATCCCCAAACACATTGCCTACCCTCCACCAGAACTGTCTGCCTGTTCTCTATAAGTCTGTCTCTCTTTTGCTTGGTAGTTCAGTTTGTTCATTAAATTTCACATATAAGTGAAATCATATGGTACTTGTCTTTCCCTAACTGGCTTATCTCACTTAACATAATGTTCTCCAGATCTATTCATGCTGTTGCAAAGGGTAAAATTGACATTCTTTAATCATATTTTTTAAATCTTTCGTGTTGAAAGTATTACCTATGTCCTCCTTCCCCCCTCCCCCATTGATTCCTTATATCCCACCTTTACCCCATGACCCAAGCCTTCATTACTCTATTGTCTGTGTCCATGGGTTATGCATATGTGCACACAAGCTCTTTGGTTGATAACCTTCCCCAAACACATTCTCCTCTGCCTTCCCTCTGAGATTCTGCAGTCTGTTTTATGCTTCTATGTCTCTGGATCTATTTTGTTGATCAATTTATTTTGTTCCATGTATGAGTAAGATCAGATGATACTTGTCGTTCTTTGACTGACTTATTTTACTTAACATAATACTCTCCAGGTCTACCCTCTGCTGTCTAAAAGGGTAAGAGATTCTATTTTTCACTGCTGCATAGTATTCCATTGTGTAAATGTACCACAGCTTTTTTATCCACTCATCTTCTGATGGGTATTTGGGCTGTTTTCAGATCTTAACTATTATAGTTTGTGAACATAGGGGTGTAAATATTCTTCCTGATTGGTATTTCGGGTTTCTTAGGATATATTCCTAGAAGTGGGATAACTGGATAAAAAGGCATTTCCATATTTAATTTTTTGAGGAAATGCCATACTCTTTTCCATAATGGCTGTACCAATCTGCATTCCTACCAGCAGTGAATTAAGGTTCCTTTTTATCCACATCATCATCAGCACTTGTCATTTGTTGATTTGTTGAAGGTAGCCATTCTGACAAGTATGTGTGATATCTTATCGTCATTTTAATTTTCATGTATCTGATGATTAGTGACTTTGAGTATTTTTCATATGTTTCTTGGTCATCTATATGTTGGCTTTGGAGAAATGTCTATTTAGGTGGGATCCTTTGTCCATTTTTTAATTGTTTTGTCTTCCTTTTGTTAAGTTGTATGAGTTTCTTGTATATTTTAGATATTAAACCTTTATCAGATGTATCATTGCCAAATATGTTCTCCCATATGATGGGCTCCTTTTTTGTTCTGTTGATTGTTTCTTTTGTTGTGCAGAAGCTTTCTATTTGATGTAGTTTCATTTGTTTAATTTCTTAGTTTCCTTTGTCTTAGGAGATGTATCTGTAAAAATATTGGTATGAGAGATGTCTGAGATTTTGCTGCCTATGGTTTCTTCTAATATTTTTATGATTTTATGACTTACGTTTAAGTCTTTTATCCATTTTCAGTTTATTCTTTTGTATAGTATAAGTTGGTGGTATAGTTTCATATTTTTGGCATGTATCTGTTCAATAATTTCAACACCTTTTATTAAAGAGATGGTCTTGACTTCATTGTTTGTTCTTGCCTCCTTTGTCAAATATTAATTGGGCATAATGGCTTGGGTTAATTTATGGGTTCTCTTTTCTGTTCCATTTATCTATATATCTGTTCTTGTGCCAGTACCAGGCTGTTTTGATTATGGTGGCTTAGTAGTATAACTTAATATCTAGTATTGTGATTGCTCCAACTTTGTTCTTCTTTCTCAAGATTGCTGTGGGTATTCAGGGTCTTTTTTTGATTACAGATAATTTTTTGAAGTGCTTGTTCTAGATTTGTGAAATATGCTGTTGGTATTTTAATAGGGATTGCATTATATCTATAGATTGCCTTCGGTAGTATGAATATTTTGATAATGTTAATTCTACCAATCCATGACTCTTCCTTTTAGAGAAGAGTAGTATTCCATTGTGTAAATGTACCACAGCTTTTTTATTCACTCATCTACTTATGGACACTTAGGTTGGTTGCAAATCTTGGCTATTATAAATAACTAGAGGCCCAGTGCATGAAACTCATGCATGGGGAGGGTGTGTTCCTCAGCCCCACCTGCAACCTATCTAATCTGGGACCCCTTGAGAGCTGTCTGACTGCCTTTAGGCATGATCCTAAATGGGCAGTCAGATATCCCTCTCATAATCCAGGACTCCTGGCTCCCAACTGCCTGCCTGACTGACTGCCTGATTTCCCATAATTGCTTCTGCCTGCCAGCCTGATCATCCCCTAACCATGCCCCTTCCAGCCTGATTGATGCCTAACTGCTTCCCTGCAAGCCTGGTCCCCCCAACTGCCCTCCTCTGCTGACCTGGTCACCCCTAACTTCCTTCCCTTGCCAGTCTCATCACCCCTAACTGCTCTCCCCTGCTGATCTGCTCCCCACAAGTTGCCAACCCCTACAGGCATGGGTATTCCCAAACTGCCTTTCCCTAGTTCCCCTCAACTTTTTTCCCCTGCAGGCCTGGATCCCCCACAAATGTTCTTCCCTGCAGGCCTGGTCGCTTCCAACTTCCCTCCTCTGCCAGCCTGGACACCCGTAACTGCCCTCCCCTGTAGGTTTAATTGCCCCCAACTACCCTTCCTTACAGACCTTGTCCCTCCCAACTGCCCTCCTCTGAAGGCCATTTTATGGCAGCCATCTTATGTCCACATGGGGGCAGCCATCTTTGACCACTTGGGGGCAGCCATCTTGTGTGTTGGAGTGGTGGTCAATTTGCACAGCACTCTTTTATTAGATAGGATGCTGCAATGAATATAGGGATACCTATATTCTTTCAAATTAGTGTTTTGGGTTTCTTCAGGTAAATTCCCATGAGTGGAATTGTTGGGTTATAAGGCAGTTCCCTCTTTAATTTTTTGAGGTAACTCCATATTGCTTTCCACAGTGCTTGCATCAGTCTGCATTCCTACCAACAGTTTACAAGGGTTCCCTTTATTCCACATCCTTGCCAACACTTTTTGTTTATGGATTTATTGATGATAGCCATTCTGACAGGTATGAGGTGATATCTCATAGTGGTTTTAATTGATATTTCTCTGATGATTAGTGATGTTGAGCATCTTTTCATATGCCTATTGGCCATCTGTATGTCTCCTTGAAGAAGTGCTTAAGTTCTTTGCGCATTTTTTAACTGGATTGTTTGTTTGATATTTATATTATAAGTTCTTTATAAAATTTGGATATTTGCTCCTTATCAGATTGGTGAATATGTTCTACTATTTGATGGGTTGTCTTTTCATTTTATTGATGGTTTTCTCTGCTGTGCAAATACTCTTTAGTTTGATGTAGTCCCATTTGTTTATGTTTTCTTTTGTTTCCCTTGCCTGAGAATATATATCAGAAAAAAAATATTGCTATGAGTACTGTCTGAGATTTTACTACCTATTTTTTCTTCTAGGATTGTAATGGTTTGGAGTCTAACATTTACTATAAGTCTTTAATCCATATTGCATTTATTCTTTTGTGTGGTATAAGAACAAAAGAATGTGCCTCTGTGAGAATTGTGGAATTCAGCACTCTTTGCCAAAGATTTTGGGGTTTTTTTGCTTGTACCTGTCCAATTTTCCCAACAATATTTATTGAATAGATTATCTTTAAGTTACTATCAATTTTGTTCTCCTTTTTCAAATATTACTTGGCTATAAAAGCAAGGATTTGTTTCTGGGCTTTCTATTTTGTTCCATTTATCACTTTGTCTGTTTTTCTGATAGTAACATGCTGTTTTCATTACTATGACCTTGTAGTATAGTTTTATATCAGGTAGTGTGATTTCGCCAACTTCACTCTTCTTTCTCAAGATCGTTATTACTGTTTGGAGTATTTTGTGGTTCCATATAAATTTTTGAAGCCCTTGTTTTGTGAAATATGCCATTGGTATATTGATAGGAATTGCATTAAATCTGTAGATTGCTTTGGGTAGTATAAACATTTTAAAGATGTTAATTTTTCCTATTCATGAACACAATATATATTTCCACTTGTTTCTTCTTCAATTTCTTTTTCAGTGTATTATAATTTTCTGAGTATTGGTCTGTTATACTCTTGGTTAAATTTATTGCTAGGTATTTTATTCTTTTTAAAGCAATTGTGAATGAGATTGTTTTTTGTTTTTGTTTTTAATAGTTCATTATTGGTGTATAAAAATGCAACTCATTTCTGAATATTTCATATCCTTCTTTATTAAATTTATTTATCAATTGTAGTAGTTTTTGGTAGAATCTTTAGGGTTCTCTATATACAATACCATGTCATCTGCAAATAATGAAAGTTTTATTTTTTCCTTTCTAATTTGGATGACTTTGATTATGTTAAACTCTTTAATCCATTTTGAGTTAATTTTTGTGAGTGGTCCAAGTGGTTCATTTTTCTGCATGTGAACATATCCAGTTTTTCCAGAATCGTTTATTGAAGAGACTATCCTTTCCCCATGGAGTAATGTTGGCTTTCTTGTAAAATATTAGTTGACTGCATAACGAAAGGGGGCATTTACATGCCAATTATTATGCTAATATATACTATTTTAATTACTTTAACTTTGTAGAATAGTTTGAAATCAGGTGTTCTGCCTTGGAAGAAAGGCAGTACTGACAAAGAGCCTCACTGTATTGTTTTGTTTTGTTTTGTTTTTTGTTCCAACAGAATATTGGAATCTTTCCTTAGGAAATCTGGACTTCTACCAAGGACTTTTTTCAACTATCTGTAGTTGATAGTAAGAAAGCACTCTCCAGATGCTCCCACCTTCATTGAGAAGGACTGGAGCTGGTTCACAGGTTACTGCTGGTTCCACAAATCATACCAGGTCTATCTGCCTATACCTAATGCACAAGTTGGCGAGACTCCTCCTGTGTCCCTTGGCAAATGGCGCTGAACCCCACAATTCCCACAGAGTCACATTTGTTCATGGATGGATGTCTAATTTTAATTGTTAAATGAGGAAGAGGACACAAAGGAGGGATGTCTTAAGTTGCTGTGATGCTAACATCATACCATAAAAACACACAGGTTTCCTATAGTCATCAGAAACCATTAGTTAATATTCACGGGACCATAGTATTGGAGGTTCCTGTAGCCAAAAGTAAACTAAAAACAGATTTTGTTTTTTTTCCCCCTCTTTTTTTATTGCTTAAAATATTACAAATAGTAGTATATAAATCTCTTTTTTTTCCCCATTGACCTCCCCCTGGCCTTCCCTTTTCCCCAGTACATGCCCTTACCTGCCCCCCACCCCCAGTGTCTTATATCCATTGGTTATGCTTATATACATGCATACCAGTCCTTCGGTTGATCTCTTACAGCCCCCCTGCCCATCCTCCCCTGCCTTCCTGCTGTAATATGACAGTCTGTTCATTGCTTCTCTGCCTCTGCATCTGTTTGTTTGTTTTTTCCCCTGATTCTTTTCTTTAAAAACACCTTGCCTCTGCAGACTAGAAATAAACCTATAAGAACAAAAAATGTTTGAGTCTCAATTTTAATGTCCAACAGCTCTGAGTCCCAGTTTCAATGTCAAACAGTTCCTTATGTGAACACATCTGCAATGGTATCTGGATGGTGGACAAATGGTGGTAATGCACGTCCAACCTTCTCTGGTTTGGTCCTAGGCATTCTGTAGGGATGCACAGCTGGTGACTGCTAGCATGCAAGGTGTCCTCAATGTCTTCCATCTCTAGACTGTTTCTCCTCTTGCCTTCATGGTTGGAGCAGACCTGTAAATTCCTCTCTGTTGAGGATTCCACTTGGTCTTGGAGTTGTTTTCTGAAAGTATATAAACATATTCTTGATCAAAAGTTAATAAAGAAGTCTTTTTTATAAAATTGACTTGGGGTCCTTTTTATTTTTGCCCAAACAATTTTCCTTTAGCTTATTTTGACACCTTGTGTGTTTTTCATGGATGTCTTGCTATTAGCATTACAAATGAAAATTAATTTTCTAAAGTAAAAATTTTCTAGATATAATTTACTTACCAGATATTTTTCCTTATATAATATTATCCTACTATCCCTCTTTTTTGATTAATGGATACTTTTATAAATTTTTAATGCAAACTTGATAACTTTACATTTTAATTTTTTTTCACACAAATATGCCTGTTTTAGGTTCTTTGAATATTAAGCAATTTTACCATGAGATGAACTACTAATTGAAATTTTAGTTAATACTTTAGAAGTAGCTTTTTGTCCAGTACAACTAAATATTATTGAATATTCACTTCTTTCAATTAGCCAATTTAAATTAATCTGAAAGCTTGACTACTCTTTTACTGTCAAATTTAATACTCTACCAACAATCTTAGATTACCCTGTAAATATTAGTGGAAAGGATTATTTGCATTCTTGAGTAGGCCCTGAGCATTCCTATTAGCCAGAGATGGGTAATATTCCTCAGGGAAGGAATAATCTAATACAGGTATGGTCGCAGAGGGGCCATCAGGAGAGAACTTGGGGGTCAATAGAGGAGGGGCACAGACCCTCAACCCCCCCCACCTTGTAGGGGCCTGAACCCTCACCCTTTCTGAGGCAGGTCTCCTGCCCCCATGGCTACTTCGCTTCCCATGCCCAGCTCAGATCAGAACCAGGTAAAAGACAGAGACTTGACTGATAGCAGCTGCCCTATATTTAAATCCAGCCTTGCACCAGATTTTGCTTTTAAAAATGTTCTCTTATGAAAACATCGCTTTTAATGGTTCAGACAAATTCAGCCATTTCTATGCAATAAATGAATAATAAAGACTCAAGAGGACTCTGAAGACTTGGGAAGATACATTAACTCTGAGCCATGAGATTACAACTTTAGACTTCATTATCTGGAAAAGAGTTCATGTCAATCATCTCACTCCAATCCACCCTACCAATCCCTAATAGAAACCTTGTAAAAGGAAAGATAGGTCTGTAAGAATTTGCTTTGCCTTGAAGAGCAACATTTTAAATAAAAACCAGGGTAAGACTCACAGACAAATACTTGACTTGAGAAATATCTCTTGCTTACTTTAACTACTGTTCTTAGGAATTTGTCATAATCACTCCTTGTTATTGATGTGATAGTAAATTAATCTTTTGGTTGGGGGAGGGGAGTAAATGTACCTAAATACACTCTTAAAGTTACATTCTGAAAATCAATTTCTCTTGATGAAAGATCATAAATCACTCTTTAATAATTTATATTCTCTAGTATGCAATTTTACTTAAGGTAGGAGAATTTTTAAAAGCTCTCTGGGTAAAAATAAATGAAGCAATCTATAATAAAGCTTGTCCATGTACCTATTATAGACTTTCCTTAATTTATACAGATGCTTTACTGTTCAGATGAATACATAGAGAGCTGAGGTTTGGGGTTATGAGGGAAAAAGAGTAGGAGAGAGAGGAAAACAGAATGAGAGAATAAAAGGATAGAGATGTTACTGAAATAACAAGTAACAGATATTATTTTAGATGTTGAGAAAAATCTGATGAAATCTTTCCTTTAAAAAGCCAATATCTAACTCCAAATAAATGTCTAAGAATTTATAAAATGGTAAGTGCTTTCCTCACCAGTTCTTAAGGATCACAACCAAAACAAAACAGAAACCATGAGCTCTGAAGACAATGTCTAGGATCAAATCTTAGTCTGTTCATTTCTTCACTTTCTATTCTTCAGTTACCTTATATGTAAACTAGTAATAATAATGGTACCTTCTCAGAGAGCTGTAAAGTGTTTATTTAACTCATTAAGTACTTTATAAAAGTTATACATATTACATTTATTTACAGACTAAAGAAGTCACTAAATAAAACTAATGATTAGAGAGCTAGTGATATAACTGCTATATCTTAGGTCTTACAAAGTTTAGACATGGTCCTAAAAACTTTAAGTGCATTAATTCATTAAATCTTTATACATTCCTAAGTTATAGGCATTATTACTTTTTTCTATTATTATAGAGAAGGAACCTAGACTCTAAGAAGATCATAGAACGCAGTCAAGAAAAAAGCAGAGATTTAAATGTACATGGGCCTCATTCCTAAGGAAATATAAATGAGGAAATATAAGTATTTTCCTACATTTGCTTTCTGATATTCTCATAAAAGTAAATTCATGTTTTGCTACTATTTGTTGTGTCAAATATTAACCAGTTTTTGTACATCTAAAAATAATCATTCTACTCTATGAATTCATAAGAGGTGGTAAACAAGTGATTGATCATAATCTTCACTTTTTCAGCACTAAAAACATTTTTAATATTTGAGATTAATGGAATTTCAGTTCACATCTTCTTGAGAATATTAATCCATTCAGTTATACCTATTGATTTTAGAGAAACTTAAAACTAATTTTACTTAATTTGTTGTAGAATGTAACTAGAGTTCAAATAGGCATAAAGATTAAATAAAGGATTATTAAAATACTAGAGGCCTGGTGCCAAAATATGATCCCAGTGGAATCAGGCCTAACTGGGCAGTTAGACATCCCTCTCACAATCCAGGACTGCTGGCTCCCAACTGCTTGCCTACCTGCCTTGCTGGTTGCCCCTAACTACTTCCATCCGCCAGCCTGATCACCCTAACCATACCCCTGCCAGCCTGATTTATGCCTAACTGCTCCTCTGCCAGCCTGTTTGCCTGTAACTGCCCTCTCCTGCAGGCCTGGTCACTCCTAACTGCCCTCCTCTGCAGGCGCAGTCACCTCCAACCTCCTCCTCTGCCTGACTGGTCACCCTTAACTGCCCTCTCCTGCAGTCTTGATCACTCCCAAATGCTCTCTCTTGCAGGCCTGGTCCTTCCCAATTGCCCTCTCCTGCTGGCCATCTTGTGGTGGCCATCATGTGTTCACATGGGGGCAGTATCTTTGACCACATGAGGGCAGCCATCTTATGTTGTAGTGATAGTTAATCTGCATATTACTCTTTTGTTAGGTAGGCTAGAGGCCTGGTACATGGGTGGGGACCAGCTGGTTTGACCTGAAGAGGCCTGAATAAGGATGAGGGTTCCCTTGGGGCATGGGATGGCCTGGGTTAGGAGGCTGTGGTGGTTTACAGGCCAGCCACACACCCCAGAGACCCAAGCAGAGGCCCTGGTATCTGTGATTTATTTTATCTTCTACAATTGAAACTTTGTAGCCTACAGCAGAGCCAAGCATCCTGCCTGCTCTGTGGTGGCAGCCATTTCTCTTGAGATTTATTTATCTTCTATAATTGAAACTTTGTAGCCTTAAGTGGATGCCAGGGCTGCAGAAGCTTGTCTTTCTCTATTGCCAGGGGCAACCTTAGCCTCCTGCTCTCTCCTGCTCTATGGCTGCTGCCATTTTTATTGGGATTTATGTATCTTCTATAATTGAAACTTTGAGCGGAGGCCTGGGCCCACCAGGGTGTGTGGAAAGCTTGACTTCCTCCATCACCAGGGAAACCCAAGCCTTCCTCCTGCTCACTCCATGGTCATAGCCATCTTGGTTAGGTTAATTTGTATAATTCTTCCTGATTGGCTGGTAGACATGGCTTGTGGGCATAGATCGTGGGTGTTGTGGGGTGATAGTTAATTTGTATATTACTCTTTTATTAGATAGGATGAGTTATAACATGTAACTGAAGTCAAATGTAACTATTTATATAACTATTTTTCATTATTTTAGTTTTTCAAAAGTATACTGATACTCAAAGCATAATAATACTTTTCCTTCAAAACTAGATCCTATTCTAAGACATTAGACATAGTTTAAAATCTTGAAACTGCAATAAGTTTAGAGGGGCTATTATTTTTCAAAGTTTAAGCTTTTTGCCTCATCTCTCTCTTTATAACAACTATTTATGGAACTTTTTTTAGGCAACTGGTATATATAATCATACTTACTGAACACAACAAAAGTATTTAACTCACATTAAAGAGAAGAAACTGAGGCTTAAAGTAGAAGTAATGTGCTCATAGCCACCCAGATTTGTTCATCAATAACCACATTGTCTATTTTTCGCATCAGCAGTATCAACCTTATTTAGTTCTCAACTACTCACCTAGAAATCTTCCAAAAATGCAAAAACAGAATCATCTGTCTGAATACTCAAAGAAATGTTATTAAGGATCAGAAACATGGCAATGATTTACATCATCTTCTAAACTAGTGGTTCATAAACTTTAGTATGTATGAAAATCATATGCAAACCCTATTTAATATGAAAATTACTAGGTACCACAACTACCATCCCAAGATTCTAATCTAGGTTTGGTTAAGGTCAGAGAATCTGAATTTTCAACAAGTACCTCAGGTGATTTTCAGATATAACCTTAAAAACCAGCATTCTAGATACCCAGGAAAATGTCAGCCTTAGAGCCAGAAGCACAGAGAATTCACATTTGAAAAACCTCTCTTCCAAACACACAATAATAATCTACATGTATAAAACATCCTAATGTGCAAATAGACTAAATTGTGGAACAACCGAGCAACTGGTCATTATGATGTGTGCTGACCACCAGGGGGTGTGTGCAGAACATGGCAAGCATCAGCTGCAATGGGATAGTGGGGCAGGTGAGTGGAGGTGTCAGACCAAGGCAGGGCACTGGTCACTGGTCGTTGGTCACTGTCATTGGGATGAGCCTCTGGTGGTTACGAAAAATTCTTTGCTCCCATGCACCACAGTCCTGCCTGTTGCTTGCGCCTGTTGCTGGCCCCACTTGCACCTTTTGCAAGCGCAGAAGCTGCTGTCTGAAGCCACTGCCAGTGCCCAGTGCTGGCCCTTATCACTTGGCACCATCAGTGGGTACAATCTGCAGCTGCCAGTCCTGCTTGCCTATCAAAGCTTCTCCACCTCCCCCTGCTCCTGAGGGGCGATCAGTGCTGGCAGCCTCCTCTTGCACCAGCTGCAGGCAATGGCCCCGCTTGCACTGCTGCTGGCAGCAGAGCTGCCATTCATACCCACTGCCAGCACCGGCCCAATCACTCAGTGCTGGCACTCAGTGTTCGCAGCAGGTACAAGTGGTAGCTGCCAGCCCTGATCTTCCCTGAGGGCTTCTTCACCTCCTCCTAATCCTGAGGGGCAATCAGGGCAGCAGCTGCTGCTGGTGCTGGCCTCAATCACTTGGGCAGTCAGTGGGTGCAAGCAGGACCACCCTCAGTGTGTGGGAGGGGCAGCAGGAGCGGGGCTGCCTGCAGAAAGGGGACTGAGGGCTGTGGCAGGAGGGGCCAGACAGGAGTGGGAAGAATGGGCCAAGGCCCATGCCTGTGCCCACCATAGCCTCGCAGCCCACAGTTTCTTTCAAGGTGTATGAATTCATGCATTTGGTCTCTAGAAAAATATAATAATTTTAAAATATCCAAGCTAAAAAACAATATAAATATCTCTGTGGAACAGAAATTGAATCTCTGTGGAACAAAGCAGTTACCATGAAATAAACCAATGGCTCACTAGCTCCCAACCCAGAGGCAGGCACTAGTTACTGGAAGAAGCACCACTATAAGGGATAAAAACAGTAGTACCAAATAGAATAGAATAGAATACAAGTCATCAATAGAGGCACAGATTGATCATAAGATCTAAAAATAGGGTAAATTCACTAAGGCTATATCATAATTATAAATGTACATGTACTTAATAGCCCAACCTCAAAATATTCCTTCTCCCAAATTATATAAAGATATTGAAAGATCCACAACTGTAATGGGAAATTTTAACATATTTCTACCAAAACCACTGGATCAAGTAGGAAAAAAAAGTATAAGTCTAAAGGTCTAACCACAAAATTAACATTTTATATAGTAGACATAAAATCCTTCAGAGAGTAAAAAGCAATTATACATACTTTTCACAGATAGAAAATGAAGAACATTTATAAGATAACCATGTATTAAACCACAATGGCAAACCCAACAAACTTCAATTAGCAGTATGCTTACCTTATTTTCTAACAATACTTAATTTAATATTAAGAAGGAAAAAAAAGACAATAAAAGCATATGTTTCTAAAACTTAATAGGCACTAAATAAATATTGTATTAAATAGGATATGGCAATAAAATTATGAAACGTTCAGAGGTGAGTAATAATAAAGTGCATCATATAAGTAATGACATATGGCTAAAAAAAAATAGGAAGAAGGAAAAATTACCTAAGTAAGCTAAATTTCTAATAAAATGAGCCATGTTGAAAATATCAGACCAAACCCAAAAATAAAATATTAAAAATGGAATAATGGAGATTAACAGAAACTAATGAAATAGAAAAGTCAACAGCAGAAAGAAATCAAAAGCTAATATTTTGAAAAAAGATTCCAACATAAACAGATTTTTAAAGAAAGAGAAAAATGGAGAAAATGAGAAAGAGAAAACACAAGTGAAAAAATTAAGAGTGAAAAAGGGGACATATTAGAAATAATTTGAAAATCACACGTGAAATTTATGAATGACTGTATGCCAATAAATTTGAAAAGGTATACATAGAAAATCTTTTCCTATATAAATATATAGAAAATACACACACACACACACACACACACACACACACACACAAAGAATGCAAAAAAAAGACTTACTTACTGTATTTTTTATCTATAAGAGGCCTCCCTGTATAAGACGCCCCCCACTTTTCCAACTCAAAGGTAAGAAATCAATATTTTAAACATAAACAGAACATATTTTTATTTAGTAATTATCACAGGTAATGTTTACATACCAGTACTCTGATATTATGCAGCACATCACTTTATTCAGCTTCTGTTTCATCACTGCTCTCTTCTTCATCACTATTAGTTCCAGGAATATTAATTTCTTCAACTTCTATTGTATCATTGCTGTCTTCTGAGTCACATCTATATATGTGAGATGATCTTCATAAACTGGTGGCATTTTCTGAGATAACTTTGTATTCTCATGGTCAACCTTTCTCTCCTCATGAAATTGAAGCAGCATTTTGCCTTTCCTGTAAAATCAACAATGCTCAATTCTCTTGCAAACATTCTTGCCTGACACTGAATAAGCTTGCTTGACACACTATGCTTCTCTGGCACTGCTTCATAATCCAAGTCGTATGCCTTTGCTCCAAGTTTTCTGGTTTTTCTCTTAAGGCCTTCTTCTTTTTAGGCATCTTAAGGAGTTGTTCTTCCTGTTTTCTCCAATGTTTAATAATACACTCAGTGGGAGGAGGTCCCAATTGTTTCTCTACAGCTCTATTCCCAAACTCTTTTGCATAGCTGATTACATTCAGTTTGAATTTTGCAGAGTAAGACAATAGCTTACTGGCATTTATATTTTTTATTTTTTTACATCTTTAGAGGCTCAGAATGCTCAGGTCCCTGTGGCATCTATGCATGCTACACCTACACCTCCAATTACAGCATCATATTAGATATGTCTCCTTTTCCTCCCATTGTTCTCTCCCAGCCTGCCCCTGCTTCCAGCACCAGCCTTCACCATCCCTATTTTTCTATGCCCATTGGTTATATGTATACAATTCTTTGCTTGATCTCTTTACCAACACCCCAGCCCCATCTTTCCCCCTGAAGTTTGAAGGTCTTTTCAATGATTCTATTTCTCTGGATCTATTTTTTTAAATAAATCTTTATTGTTCCAATTATTAGAATTATTCCTCTTTTTTTCCCCCAAAGCTCCCAACCAACCAGCTCCTACCCCACCCTCTGCCCTTAACTCTCCCCCATTGTCCTCATCCATAGGTGTATGATTTTTGTCCAGTCTCTCCCTGCAGCCCCCTCACCTCTTTCCCCCTGAGAATTATCAGTCCACTCTCTTTCTATGCCCCTGATTCTATTATATTCACCAGTTTATTCTGTTCATCAGATTTTCAATTCACTTGATTTTTAGGTTCACTTGTTGATAGATATATATTTGTTGTTCCTAATTTTTATCTTTACCATTTTCTTCTTCTTTCTCTTCTTACAGAATACCTTTTAGCATTTCATATAATATTGGTTTGATGCTGATAAACTTCTTTAGTTTTTTTTTTCTTATCTGTGAAGCTCTTTATCTGTCCTTCAATTCTGAATGATAATTTTACTAGGTAGAGTAATCTTGGTTGTAGGTTCTTGCTATTCATCACTTTGAATATTTCCTGCCACTCCTGTCTGGCCTGCTCAGTTTCTGTTGAGAAATCAGATGACAATTGTATGGGTGCTCCCTTTTAAGTAATTAACTGTTTTTGTCTTTAATATTCTCTCTTTGTCTTTTGCTCTTGGCATTTTGATTATGATGTGTCTTGGTGTGGTCCTCTTTGAATTCCTTTTGTTTGGGGTTCTGTGGACTTGTAAGTCTATTTCTGTCACCAGGCAGAGGAAGTTTTCAGTCATTATTTCTTCAAAGAGGTTTTCAGTATCTTGCTCTCTCCTCTTCTGGCACCCCCATAATTCTGATGTTGGTATACTTGAAGTTGTCCCAGAGGCTCCTTACACTATCTTACAATATTTTGATTTTTTTCTTTTTTCTTTTCCAATTGAGTGGGTTTTTTTTTTTTTTTGCTTCTTTGTATTTCAAATCTTTGACTTGATTATTGTGTTCCTCTAGTCTGCTGTTAGATCTCTGGATAATATTTTTTTATTTCAGTCAGTGTGTGTTTAATTTCTAGTGGGTCCTTTTTCATCTCTTAGGTCTCACTAAATTTATACATCTTTGCTAGGAAATTCTTAAAAAAACTTTATAACGGTGCTTTTGAACTTTATATCCAGTCATTTGTTTTCCTCCATTTCTTTTGTTTGTGGTCTGTTCCTTTGTCTCCACATATTCGCTGCTTCTCTGAGTTGGTAGAATAGCTTTGTGTGCTAGGTGTTCTGCCTTCCCAGTTACTTGAGATGTACACTCTTGGTGCACCCCTTTGTGGACTGTGTGCACAGTCTTGTTGTAGTTAAGTCTTTATTGTTGTTGGTATCACTGTGCACAATTGACCTCCAAGCCAATTGGTTGTGAGGATCCGCTGTGTCTGAACCTGGAGAACTCCTATGCTGGACTCAGCCTTATGACTTGTACGATTGCAGCAGCCTCTGTGCTGGGCTTGGATATTGTGGAATCTCAGCCTTGGCTTCACGTCAGTCCTGCCCTACACCGCTGCCCCTGGATCTCTGTGCTTCTCGGTAATGACTGCAGCCCTCTCTTTGCGGATGCATGAGTGCCTCCAGATCTCTGCCTTCCCAGCTCCCCTGCGTTTCACTGTGCTCTGGGGACCCATATCAGTCTGGGTCTCTAAGAGTCTCGCCCAAAACTGGGGTTCAGTGTAGTCAGACCTGGATTTCATTGCAGTTGGGAGGTTCTGTTTTCCTTCTACTAGAGAAAGCCAACAGCACAATTAGCAGTCAGTCCTCTTTGCGCGTGCCTCCAGAACCCTGCCTTTCACAACTCCCCTAAGTTTCTGTGCACTCCTCCTTTTTCACAACAGTCTAGACCCCCCCCCAATGAGTCTTGCCCCGAACTAGGGTTCAATGCAGTCAGAAGTGGGGTTCAGTGCAGTCAGGAGTTTCTGTCTCCCTCCCGCTAGAGCAGTGGTTCTCAACCTTTCTCATGCCACAACCCTTTAATACAGTTCCTCATGTTGTGGTGACCCCCAACCATAAAATTATTTTTGTTGCTACTTCATAACTGTAATTTTGCAACTGTTATGAATTGTATCTGTGTTTTTCAATGGTCTTAGGCGACCCCTGTGAAAGTGTTGTTCGACCCCGCAAAGGGGTCGCCACCCACAGGTTGAGAACCACTGTGCTAGAGGAAGCCAGCCAGACCCACTGCTGCCTGTCCTCTCCATGCACATGTCTCCGTACCTCGGCTTTTTACAGCTCCTCTGAGTCTTTGTGAGCCCCTCTCTTTACTTCTAGTTGTAGAATTTCCATTCAGCCAGCTTTCCTGTGGTTCTGGATAGTGTCCATTCTGTCTTTTACTTGTAGTTTTGAAATTATTGTGCAAGGCAGCAATTTAGGTTTTCACTTATGCCACCATCTTGGTTTCTCTCCTGGATCTATTTTTGTTTATCTGTTTATGTCATTCTTTATATTTCACAAATGAATAAGATCATATGATACTTATCATTCCCCCACTGACTTATTTCCATTGCATAATGCTGTCAAGGTCTATTCATGCTGTTGTAAATGATAAGAGTTCTTTCTTAATAGCAGCATTGCAATCCACTGTATAGATGTACCACACATGTTTAATCCGTTCATGGGCACTTAGACTGTTTCCAAATCTTAGCTACTGTAAAATTGCACTTGTATGAACATAGGGATACATATGTTCTTTCTTGCTGGTGCTTCTTATTTCTTGAGATATAGTCCTAAAAGTGGGATTACTGGGTCAAATTTAAGTTCCATTTTCAATTTTGTGAGGAAACTCCATACTGTTTTCCACAAAGGCACCACTAGTCTGCATTTCCACCAATAATGCAAGAGAATTCGCTTTTCTCCACATTCTCACTTGTACTTGTCATTTGTTGATTTTTTCATAACCATTCTGACTGAAGTGAAGTGGTACTTCATTATTGTTTTGATTTGTATCTATCAAATGACTAATGATTTTGAGCCTTTTTTCAAATGCCTCTTGACCTCTTGTATGTCTGATTTTGAGAAGTGTCTATTTGGGTCCTTTGCCCATTTTATTATTGTATTGTTTATCTGTTTGCTATACGAGTTCCCTATAAATTTTTTAGATTAAACACTTATCAAATGTCACATTGGCAATTATAGTCTGTCATGCAGTGGGCTTTCTTGTTATTTTGTTAGTGGTTTCTTTCTTTTTATTTTCTTTCTTTTTTAAAATAAATCTTTGTTGTTCAGATTATTACAGTTGTTCCTCTTTCCCCCTTATAGCTCCCCTCCACCCAGTTCCTTACAACCCTGCCCTTACAACCCTCATCCTTATTCATAGATGTACAATTTTTGTCCAGTCTCTTCCTGCATCCCTCATACTCCTTTCCCCTGAAAATTTCAATATACTCCCTTTCTATGCCCTAATCCTATTATATTCACCAGTTTATTCTGTTCATCAGATTTTTTCTTCACTTGATTTTTAGATTCACTTTTGATAGATCCATATTTGTTGTCACTTTGTTATTTATAATTTTTTTTACCTTTTTGTTCTTCTTCCTCTTCTTAATGAATACACTTCAGCATTTCATATAATCCTGATTTGGCAATGATGAACTCCTTTAGCTCTTTCTTATCTGTGAAGCTCTTTATCTGTCCTTCAATTCTGAATGATAGCTTTGCTGGCTAGAGTAATCTTGTTTGTAGGTTCTTGCTATTCATCACTTTGAATATTTCTCTGCACTTCCTGGACTTGTAAGTCTATCTCTTTCACCAGGTAGGGTAAGTTTTCTATCATGATTTCTTCAAATAGGTTTTCAATATCTTGCTCTCTCTCTTCTTCTGGCACCCCCATAATTCAGATATTGGTACACTTGAAATTGTCCCAGAGGCTCCTTACACTATCTTCCAATATTTGGATTTTTATTTGCTTTTTGCTTTTCTGGTTGGGTGGTTTTTGCTTCTCTGTATTTCAAATCTTTGACTTGATTCTTGCAGTCTTATAGTCTGCTATTGGATCTCTGTTTCCTGGAAGTTTTTTTTTATTACTGCTTCAATTTCATTAGTAGTTATTCTCCTACTCAAATTTTCTGATTTTTTCCTGATTGAGTTTTTTTCTATTAATGTGTTACATGTATACATATCTTCCCATAGCCCCCCACCCAGGCATACCCTAACCCCCCAGTGTCTTGTGTTCATTGGTTATGCTGATATTCATGCATACAAGTCCTTTGGTTGATCTCTTATCTACCCCACCTCTCTTTAACCTTCCTGCTATAATTTGACAGTCTTTTTGATGCTTTAATGATTGTATCTTTCTAGGAATATGTTCATTTTGTTAAGTTGTTCACTTTGTTGGAATAGAGTTGTTCATAGTAATTTTTTATAATCCTTTATATTTCTATGGGGTTGGTTGTTACTTTATCTCTTTCATTTCTGATTTTTGTTTATTTGGGTCTCTCTTTGCTTTTTGTTGAGCCTGGACAGAAGTTCATAATCTTGTTTATCCTTTCAAAAAAAGCTCATAGCTCAACTGATTTTTGTGGGGGTTTTTTGTTTGTTTGTTTTGGTCTCTATGTCATTTATTTTCACTCTGATGTTTATTATTTCCTTCATTTCTGCTTACTCTGGGCTTTTCTTATTGTTGTCTTTCTAATTCCTTAAGTTGTAAGGTTACATAACTTATTATCAGTTTTTCTTTTCTCTCTGTCTTTTCTTTACTTTTTTCTTTTTTCTTTTTTTTAAGGTAGGCCTGAAGTGCTATGAACTTCCCTCTCAGGACTGCTTTCACTGTGTTCCATAGATTTTGGATTGTTGTGTGTTCATTGTCATTTGTTTCCAGGATGCTTTTTCTTTTTTCTTTTATCTATTTGGAACCCCAATCATTGTTTAATAACATACTATTTAGCTTCCAAGCATTTGATTGTTTTTGTTTTTTATATTGTAGTTGATTTCTATTATTATGCCATTGTGATCTGAGAAGATGGTTTGTATGATTTCAATATTCTTGAATTTAAAGAGACAGCCTGTGTCCTAATATCTGGTCTACTTATGACACTGTCTCATGTGCACTTGAGAAGAATCTGTGTTCTGTAGTTTTGGAATGAAATTTTCTGAATACATCAATTAGTTCCATCTTATCTAATGAGTCATGTAGGCTTGATCTTTATTTGTTGATTTGTTGTATAGATTTATTTACCCAGTGATTTCAATGAGGTATTAAAGTTCCCTAGTATGAGTGTATTGCTGTCATTCTCTCCCTTGATATCTTCCAGAAGTTTTTATTTGTTTGTTTGTTTGTGTGTCTTTTTTCTTTTTTTAATGTATTTGGATGCTCCTATATTGGGTGCACATACTTTTACCAGAGTTATATCCTCTTGTTATATTGACCACTTTAGAATTATGAAGTGGCCCTCCCTATCTCGTTATGACCTTCACTTTGATGTCTATTTTGTAAGATATAAGAATTGCTAACCCAGCTCATTTTTCATTACCACCTGCCTGAAAATTTTGTTTTACATCCCTTCACTGTCCATTTGTGTGAGTTCTTTGTTCTGAGGTAGGTCTCTTGTAGACATGATATATTTGGGTCATGTTTTCTTATCCATTCAGCCACCCTATGTCTTTTAATTGGACCATTTAATCCATTTATGTTTAAGGTTATTATTGTTTGGTATATGTTTATTGCCATTTTTATTCTTGATGCCTGTGTTCCTTCTTCCCTTTCCATTTCTACTTTTTACAACAGTCCCTTTAGCACAGTGGTTCTCAACCTTTTTTAATGCTGTTACCTTTTAATACAGTTCCTCATGTTGTGGTGACCCCCAATCTTAAAATTATTTTTTTGCTACTTCATAACTGTAATTTTGCTACTGTTAATGAATCATAATATAAATATCTGTTTTCCAATGGTCTTAGGCGACCTTGCTAGCAGTTTTCAACCTGTGGGTAGCGACCCATAAGTTGAGAACCACTGCTGTAGAGGCTAAGACCATCAGAAAACACAGATATTTACATTATGATTCATAACAGTAGCAAAATTACAGTTATGAAGTAGCAATGAAAATAATTTTATGATTGGGGGTCACCACAATATGAAGAACTGTTTAGCATTTCTTGCATTGCTGGCTTGGTGATCATAAACTTCCTTACCTGTTATTCATATGCAAAGCACATGATTTCACCATCAATTTTGAATGATAGTGTTGCTGGATAGAGTTGTCTTGGATTCAGTCCCTTGCTTTGCATCACTTTATATACTTCATTCCATTCCCTTCTTGACTGATGTGTTTATGTTGGAAAATAATTTGTTATTCTGATGGGAGATCCCTTGTAGATAACTTTCTACCTCTCTCTTGCAGCTCTTAAGATACTTTTTTTGTCATTAACATTTGCCATTGTAATTATCATGTGTCTTGATATGAGTATTTTTGTATTCATCTTGTTTGGGTGTCTGTGCTTGAGTGATTTTTTTTCTTCATAGTTCAGAGAAATTTTCTGTCATTATTTCTACAAATGGGTTTTCTATTCCTTGCTCCTCTTCTTGTCCTTCTGACATCCCTATTATGCATATGTTGCTTTATTTCATGTTGTCCCACAGCTCTTTTAAACCCCCCTCCTGTTTTTTTTTACTTTTTTCCAATTGCTGCTCAGTTTGGGTGTTTTTCTACCCTGTGTTCTAACTAGCTGATTCAGTCCTCCACTTCTAACCTACTTTGGAAAACTTCCATTGTGTTCTTTATTATAGCTATATCATCTCCATTTCCTCTTGATTCTTACATATGTTGTTGAACTTCTTATATGGTTGAGAATCTTTATAACCATTACTCTGAATTCTTTCTCTGTCATGTTGCTTGCCTTCATTTTGTTTAGCTCCTTTTCTGATGATTCCTCTTTTTCTTTCCTTTGGGGATTGTTCTTTGTCTCCCCATTTTTGCTGACTTTTTCTGGCCCTGGGGATCCTGCTGGAGTCTGAGACATAGAAGCCCCTAGCAATTCAATCATACAGGACTCATTAACCTAGAGTCTGGGTCTGCCTTTAGTCTCATGCCTTTATTGACTCTGTTCTGAGTTATACTCCCTTCATCTAAGGATCTGGTCCCTCTGTTGTCTGCTTCAAATGTTTGGGGCTGGCAGGGGCACCATGCACAGATCCTCTGGTGTGTGACTCCATGTGAAGGCCCAGAGTTATCTGTCATGCAATTTTCTGTGCGGACTTGGCACCCACAACAGGTTAGCACCCTAGGTCCCTCTGGCCATGCACTTGCAGTATAGTCCTATAACCCATGGTTGGGTGCATGGGGTTGTACTGGCAACACTACCCTAGGGTCAGTTTTGGGTGGTCACCAGGTAGCTCTAAGTCACAATGGCATAACTGTCCTTGGGCCAGGGTTAGGGCATGGCCAGTGACTCCTTGTCACTATGGAAGCAGTTTCCTGGGCCTGGAGATTGGTAGTAGCTGACATCTTTGTGTCACTACTATAGCCCTGTCAGCTCAGGATCCTGGGATGCTGGTTCTGGGAAAGCAAGGAGATGCAGTGTAGGAGGTCTCTCTGGTGAGTTCTCACTGCAGAGGTCTGGGAGCCCATGGCAAGGTATCTCGCCATTCTGGCAGGCCACTCACTGCCAGAGTTATGGTTATCCAACAGCTCCCTGCACAGATTCAGGTTGCTGTCTGAGGCCAGTCTGGGTGTTTGTGTGGCTACACTCCTGACCTCTGCCTCTCCCCTCTACAAGATGGTGAGAGCTTCATGCCAAAGTCACATCTGGGCTGGAAGTGCCCACAGTTGTAGCTAGCTCCCTGTCTAGGAGAACCTGATCCACCAGTCTCTAAGACTGCCCTCACTCACTCAGACATATACCATATAGGCCCAAACACTCCCTCCTTTACTCACTTATACTATCTCTCTCCCTGCCATTCTGCTAGCCACCATGTTGGAATTCCTAAATGTTCAAGGTGTTAATATCTAAAATATATAATAATTCATACAACTCAATAGCAAAAAAAAAGCAAATAATCTAATTTAACAATGTGCAAAAGATCTGAATAGACATTTTCTAAAGATGACATATAAATGATAAGCTGTTACATGAAAAGTTACTCAACATCATTAACCATCGGAAATATTCAAATCAAAACTACAGTAAGATATTTCCTCACATCTGTTAATATGTCTATTGTCAAAAAGAATAGATAACAAATGTTGATGACATAATATGGATAAAAAGGAATCCTTGTGCACTGTTAGTGAGAATGTGAAGTGGTAGAGGCACTATGGAAAATAGCATGCAGATTAATCAAGTAATTAAAATTAGAAATATCATTTAAACCAGCAATCCCATTTCTGGGTAGTAACTGAGGAAATAAAAATAGTATCTTAAAAAGATATCATTAGCTGAAACCAATTTGGCTCAGTGGATAGAGAGTTAGCCTGTGGACTGAGAGGTCTCAGGTTCAATTCCAGTCAAGGATACGTACCTTGGTTATGGGAAAGTGAGGGTGCATGCAGTAGGAGGTGTGCAAGAGGCACTGATCAATGGCTCTCTCATTAATGTTTCTAACTCTTTTTCTCTCTCCCTTCCTCTCTTTAAAAAATCAATAAAATATTTTTTTTAAATATATCATTATCTCCATGTTCATTGCAGCATTATTCACCATAGCCACGATGTAGAAACAACCTAAATGTACTCAACAAATGGATGAATAAATGCACATACATATATACTAGCGGCTTGGTCCACAAAATTTGTGCAAAGAAAGTCCCTCAGCCCAGCCTGCACCCTCTCCAATCCAGGATCCCTCAGGCAGACATCCCTCTCACGATAAAGGACCACTGGCTCCTAACCACTCACCTGCCTGCCTGCCTGATCACCCCTAACCACGTCTGCCTGCTGGCCTGATGCCCCTAACTGCTCCCCTGCCAAACTTATTGTCCCAAACACCTCCACCTGCTGGCCTGACCACCCCCTACCTTCTCCCCTCTGCTGGCCTGATCACCCTTACCACCTCTGCCTTAGCCCCTGCCACCATGGCTTTGTCTGGAAGATGTCTGGTCTAATTAGCATATTATATATATATATAGTATTATTCAACCACAAAAGACAGAAATCCTGCCATCTTCCACAACATAGATAAACCTGAGGGCATTATGTTAAATGAATAAGTTAAACAGAGAAAGACAAATACTGTCTGGTATTGCTTATATGTGAAATCTTTAAAAAGTAAACAATTTCATAAAAATTAAATAGAATGGTGGTTGTCAGGGGCTAAGAGGAAGGAGAAATAAAGTAATGTGTCAAAGAATGCAGACTTTTAATTATAGAATAAGTTCCAATTTAATGTACAACACAGTGACTATAGTTAATAATACATTATTGTGTAATTGAAATTTGCTAAGAGTAGATCTTAAGTGTTCTCACCACCCACATACAAGAAAGAATTAACTATGAGAAGTGATGAATATGTTAATTATTTTGAACTTGGTAATCATTCCACAATGTATATGTATATCAAATCATCACATTATGCACTTTTATAATAAAAATATAATAAAAATTATATTTGACAACCATTTCTCAAAGTTGAAAAGAAAAATAGAATAAAAATATTTGTATCACATTATCTGATATGGATTAATATCTACATTATATAAAGAATGTGTACAAATGAATACTGAAAATAAACAATCCTTGACAATAAGCTGTCATTTTCTATTAAAAATATTAATGGCTTCTAATCATAACAAAATATATCAGAATGCACTAGTAACTAGGAAAATCAAATAAAAACAAGATACTGTTATACATCCATCAGATTAGCAAAAAGAATCTGACCATACTGATTTGAGGCAAGATATGGATAAATGGAAGCTCATGCACTGCTATTAGAAAGGTAAATTAGAATAACCACTTTGAAGAGAAATGTTTTCATCAGTTGAATTTTAAAGTCCAGCAAACTTACCCTTTTATAGTAGCAGATCCCCCCTCAAAACTTGGATCTTTTCCATTAAATAAGCATTGCTATTATTTCTCCCATCTTAAAAATAAATTTAAGTTGAATCTACTCCTATTTTCTGTTCTCCATTATAGCAAAATTCCTCAAAAGAATTATCTCCAATTCCTCCTCTATTCTGGAGCTATTTAGAAGCAAATGATCTTGATTTCACTCCACTAAACTACATGTATAAAAGTCACCCATTATGTCCAAATTGCCCAACAAATAGTCAGTTCTCCACCTTCATCTTATTTAACCTGTTAGCAATATTTAACAAAGCTCATCACTCTCTCCTCTATGAAACATTGTCTTAATCTGGCTTCCAGGCAATACATTCTCATGATTTTCTTACTTCCCCACCAACCATGCCTTCTTTGTCTTCTTTGTTGAACCTTTCTCATCTCCTTGATATTTTATGTTAGACTGCCCCAGGGCTCAGTCCTATATCTTTTCTCTTCTTTTTTCTATATCCACTCAATCAGGACTTGAACTATCAGTGACATACTAATTCTCTCAAATGTATATCTCAAGTTGTATGTACAACTGTCTATTTGAATCTTCATTTAGCTACCAAATACAGTGTGTATCACATTAGATATCTAATAAATATTTGTTTAATGAATGAATGTATAAAAAGCAGAATTTTAATATCAAAATTAATTGAAAATTATTTAAATGACCTTTAACAGGAGAATAGATAAGTATAAGATAGCCCAATAACACAATCTCAGAAATGTATTCTTTAGAGGGTGGAAAGGAAGAAAGCTATGTGCAGTGTGGTGCCAGTTATAAAGCTTGAAATCATGCAAAATAGTACTTATTTAATTTATGGCTAAATATATTCATAGTAATAGTATAAAATCTTACATATGTAGAGTAAACATAAAATTCAAGAGAATCTCGACTCTGGTATAGGAGAAGAGTGGGATGAAAAAACTAAGCAGGGGATTTTATTTCATCTGTAACTATCTTCTTAAACATACATACATGCTATTTGTAATATTTGAAATACTTAACAATAGGAAATATGTCCTTTATTTGTCTTAAAACCATCTCTGCTTCCTCTTGTCAGTGTTTGTGAGAGTATTAGTAAATAGGAGACTTTATATGAAAAGATTTTTAGATAAAGTATAAGATAAAATCCCATCTGTGAATTCACTCAGTTTAGAAACTGCACTGATTGTACATCAACAGGTTGAGTGCAAAGCCACATTGAATGTTCTAAGGATTCCAAAGTTTGCTGGCAGAAGGCCAACTGATTCCTTGGCCAACTAGCCTAGATCTACAGTTTCATAACCAGATCTTCTATCACTCACAGCCAGTTTGTGCTATAAGTTAATATAAAACTTCCAGACATTCTTCCCATATGCCTTGCTGAGGCCTTGATGTGTTTTCAACATGAAGATTTCCAAAGGAAAATAAATATTATAAATGTTGATCAGACAGCTGTTGTGTTTCTCATATATTTAGTTTTGAAAGTATTAAAGATGTCCCCCATTTTTCCTTGCATTGCCTGCCTCAACCCAGTTCCTGTCCCACCCCAGACTTCACCATCTCATTGTCTGTGTCCATGGACCATACATATATGCATGTAAGTTCTTTGGTTAACCTCTTCCTGCTTCCCCAATCCCATTACATCTGAGATTCATCAGTCTGTTCCATGTTTCCATATTTCTGGTTTTATTTCATTCATCAGTTTATTTTGTTCATTAGATTATACATTTAATTGAGATTATGTGGTACTTGTCTTTATTTTACTGGCTTATTTCACTTAACAGAATAATCTCTAGGCCTCTCCCTGCTGTTTCTAAGGGTAACAGATTCTTCATTTTTTACAGCTGCACAGTATTCCATTGTACAAATGTATCACAGATTTTTTATACATTCATCTATGCTATAATGAGCAGTTTGTTACCTGAATAAATGAGGAATAATGGTAGATGAATTGGTTTTAAAAAACCTAATTAAAATTAGTACTTAAAATTTTATTTGAAAATGGACAGAGGTTTTAAGAAAAATCCACCCTAACCCTCTTGCCTCTGCATCCAAAAAATTAAACTTGTAGTTCCCCTGGACCTCCATTTGACCTAAAGCAAGAAACCTTGCCCATGGCATTTACATTACAAATTAAAGATAGGGAATCCATGTCTATCTGGGAAAAGCCATAATATTAGTGGACTACTAACTGGCTCTTCCACTGCCTGTGTCAAATCCTGACATAGGGTTGACAGGTGGCTCATACGACTAACTATGATCTTTAGCTAGATGCAGAGGTCACAGCTTCTATTATGCATTCATAAATATGGAATTTAGAAATTAAAGCATAACTAATAGTGTTCCTTATAATATTGCCATGGAACACTGGTTGACACGAATTGGTCCATTCTCCTTAAAAGAGAACCTAAAAGAAATAATTCACTTTGGGGTGCTGATTATTTAAAGCAACAAAGTATGTATATTGTTATAATTTATAATTTAAAAAATAAGTTGAATTACAGTAGAAATAACTCCACACATAAACACCATGGCTTACTTGTTATCCCTACTCCTCTCCAAAAATATTATACATTGTTGGGAAATTTTTGTTTGGGAAGGATATTGAGATGAGCTCAGCTTGCTTCCAAGGTACTTATAGAATACAACTGCAAAGGACAACAGATCTCAATCATTCAAGTTACATAGACCTCTGTATTACAGTAAAACTATTATTGAGCATTTACTGTTTATTATGTATTTTGCCTTCCCTGAAGTTAGTGAGATGAATAATATGCTGGCATTAACCTCAAGGACATCTAATCCAAGGATGTCTACTAATAAGTAGAAAGACAATTACAATTCAAATAATAAGAATCATAAAAGAGGATGCTAAGAAAATAACTCCTCCCAACTCCAGTAAGGACACATTATTCAGGCAGAGGCAAGCCAACAAAGCTGTCCAGAAGTCACACCATGCCAAGTCATTTGGAATAAATTAAAATCTGTAGCATAAGGATGAGATAGGGAAAGGCATACCAAGCAAAGCAACTGTGTGTACAGAGAAGTACAGACACAGAGACTAATATGGAGGACTCAGGCAGAAATGCAGGGCAAATGTTGGTCTTTGTCTTGAAGACAATAGGATCCTTTAAAGCAAGGGAATGAACTAATCATGTACGTGCTTCAAGAATACCATTATGACAGCAGTGTGGAGACTATATTAGAGGAGGGCCATTTGAAGGAAGGGAGAGAATTATATGGCCGACAATCTACAAAATGTCAAATGTCCATGACATCAGGAAACATGTCAGGCTAATTTGTACAGGAATGGCAAGAGGGAAAATATTCAAGTGTTGCTGGAACATCATTATAACTCTATTCTCTGTGAAAATAATACAGAAATAATAATGAAATGAAATAAGAAACTAACATTTAGTGTCTTTAATATCACAAGCTCCTTCCCTATTGTACAGTTGAGCCAACAAATTAGAAAAATTAAATAAATTATCTCAAGTCACATGTCTATTAAATCACAGGATCTTGATCCAAACACAAGTGTTCTGGTTGTAAAACTCAGACTCTTTCTGTTGCACTATGATTTTTTTTTTTTTTAGTCTCTGTCAGGAAATTTATTCTAAATTCCTAAAAAGACCATTAAATTGTGGTCTATTGGAAAAATATTCCAATAATCTTATTATAGATATCTCTCAATTGTTTTACTATTTTAGTTATTCATGTATTAAAGTTCATAGCATTACTCAGAGAAAATATACTAAAAAAAAACTGGTCATCATAGTGCTGATCTGAGACTACATGGGGTTATTCTCAAAATTAATGCAACTTCTCAGAAAGAAATACTAACACTAGATTATTCTAAAAAGTATTTTTGGCTCTTAGTAAACGATGCATATAGAAAGGCTAGTTTAAAATAGCCATAGATTGAAGAGGATGGGGAAGGAAAGATATCTGACTGGTATATCACCCAATGCTTAAATTGCCTAATTAGTTATGCAAAATACAATCTATATGCAATGAATGAGTTAACATTGCTATCAAAACCTTTACTTTTCCATTATCTGACTTTTTTTAAGTTTAAATTTGCAGTCTTAAAGATTGTTTCACTTTAGAATTTTTGCATTTAATTAAACACAGCAAGAGAGAAAATCATTTTTCAAAACAAGTGTTCATCATTTTAAATCTAGCAATAAAAAAGATGAGTCATCACTATTCTCAGAGGAAAGCTTTCAACTTCCCATGCTATTCTACTATTACTTATTTACAGCCAATATAAGATCTGCCAAAAACATATGGATACAATATCTATAAAACACAATTACTATTTTTTTCAAACTTTCCTATGTTATTCTGTCATAGGGTGAAAAATCAAATATCCTTGTTCAAATCTAACAATTCAGCCTTTAAATTAGCTTTAATTTTTATGATTAATATAACATGTCAAAGGAATTTTTACCTTCAAAATCCCAAGAGCACAACTTAAGCTGGATATCCATGTCAGGTAAAGTACCCAGACACCAATATCAAAACCCAGAGAAACAAAAGCATGTTTTTTACTAAAATTGAGTGAGGAAATGGACTCTTAGAGTATGTTAAAAACACTAAAAAGTAAAAATGTTATAATGGCCATCTCATGGAATTTTTTAAATTATATACAATATAGGCTTTTTGGTTCTCTTTAAAGCATCCATTCAACAGGGTAGATATTATAGCCTTAATTTTAAAGGAGTCTGCATGCAGACAAAAGTTTAAGTTTCTAAGTAGATAATATTTTATTGTTCAGTCAACAAACATTTATATAGTATCTTCTAAGGCCAGGCACTATACTAGTAGGGCCTATGAGATGAAAATTTTTAAATTTCTGCCAAAATCGGTTTGGCTTAGTGGATAGAGCATTGGCCTACTGACTGAAAGGTCCTGGGTTCGATTCCAGTCAAGGGCATGTACCTTGATTGCGGGCACATCCCCAATAGGGGGTGTGCAAGAGGTGTCTGATCGATATTTCTCTCTCATCAATGATTCTAACTCTCTATCCCTCTCCCTTCCTTTCTGTAAAAAATCAATAAAATATATATATAAATTTTATTAGTACCTACATTAAAAAAACATAATGCATTAGCCCCATAATATATCAATCATTGATCATTCCTCTACTTTACTTCAAGCATCTACTTTACTTCTCTGACAAGACTATGTATGCAGTTACACAGAAGTAAGATGGACACTTTCCTTTAGAAGTCCTTTTGCTTACTTGAGCCTTCTAGTGTGACACTGTCATGCTCTAGTCACCATTTCTCACCATCTGCTCCCTTCTAGAAAGGTTGAGATTAGCAGTCTCATGGGGAGTGAATCACTCTTATCAGTCATAGGAGATACTGATAGGAAAGTTAAAATGCGCATTAATTGTTACAATAATAATTATAACAGATTTTCAAGTTTACTTGAAGTCTCTTGACCAATACATTGTATCCCTAAGGCAAACCTACTTGGGTAACCAAATTATAATCAGAAACTAACTTAGTAAACATAAATTATGGTCAAAGGGAGGTGAATATCATAAAAAATGTGGACTTGAAAAAAAAAGGGGGGTAGGGTACTACTGAGAAGAAACCTCAGATAGGTAAAAAAAAAAAAAAAAAAGAGCCAGGGTGGTGATATCACTGAAAGCTTTGAAAAAGAGATATTCAAGAAGAAAGACTTATATGAATGTTGTAAAAGACAAGTAAAGTATAAACAAACAACTTCCCATCCATCCCCCTTTCCCCCACAAAAAAAAAAATTCTGATAGTGGGGCTGGAACCAGATTAAAATGGGCTGCTGAGACTGGTCCTTAAAAAGATAAGACAACAATTGTGGGACATCCTTTGAAGAGCCTGGTAGTGAGGGAAATAACAACAAATAGAGGAACAGTGTCTATGATGGTTCAGTTATATCTATACTTCTAAGTGTAGTGAATACACTTTGAAGTATAGAGATGAGAGTGAATAAAACAAAAATCAGCATTGATGTAATCAAGATCACCAGTGAAAGCATTATTAGTTAGGCTTAGATATCAAAAGATAGCTCCTCTCAATTAAAAGGAAACTAGATGGTAGAACAGATATAGATAAACTGATATGGATAAAAATGCAGTTCGACAAGGTAATTCAAATGTCTTGACAGATGTTTTTTTCTATATGGGAAAACATTTGTTTGTTGAAAGAAAAGACATTAGTGACAGGGTAGATATTTTGAAGAGGGTGGTAAAGGTTTGGAAAAGGTGATGTGGAGAAATATAAGAGGATCTGATTAAGGACATACTGAGTTTGCAAATTACAGTGGAGATTATCTATTGGTATCAGTTTCCTCAACTCTGATTTAATCCAGTATCTCTCAGGAGTAGAGAAGGCAGGAGGCTGATCCAAATCAGGGTTAACAGAATATATCTGAAAAAAATAAAATAAAATAAAAAATAAAAACACTGATAATGAGAGTACTAATAAGAAAATAGAGTGATATACCACAAGATTCTAGGCAATATGTGAGATAAATGAAACCATCACTGGATGGTACACTAAGAAGATAATTGAGGGATGGATAATCTAGAGAGTTTGATAAAAACTATCATAGCATATAATTACTAGAACCAGAACCTGAAACAAAGGGAATCTGCAGGCAATTTATTTTAGAAACTCCAGGGAACCAAAATGAGGAACAAAGAAGTTAACACAGAAGAAAGGAAAGTTAATAAAAAGGTGTCTTATCAAGTTAGTCATTGCTATAGTTAATTGATGCTTGATATCATTTCAACTTTTGAGAACTATGAAATGTGCCCATAACTGTTTGTTTAGGACACAAGAGGGTAGAGCATTTTCCATTTACTTTGCTGCTATTGATAAAGAATGACCCCATGGGCAGGAACTATTGGCACATGCATGAGTGCCGAAGAGAGTCCTAAAAATATCCCATGTTGCAGCATCAGAGAACCCTTGGAGCAGGAAGTGAGAGGTATGCAGGACATGGACTGAGATGCTGTAAGGTTTGTCTTTAGACATTTGACCAAATCTTAACCATAATTCTACCATAGCAGTGACTGGAGAAAAAGGTGAGTGCATGTAAAGTGGTACGAGACCTAAGATCAAGTGTCAAGTGTAAAGAAAGTGAGAAAGCTAAGAGAATAAAAGATTCCAGATTTTTTTCTCAAAATTTAATATTTTCAAGTTGGAATTATTCTAGATATTGAGATACATCTGGATGTGGCCTTGAGAGTGAATTACTGGAATTGAGGTAATCTGGAAATTCTGAGAAGGCATGTCAGATAGGTTATATTGAGATAACAAACTTGATCACCAAATCTCTAATTATAATAACAATGATTTATTTCTTATTCAGACTATATATTTATTTCAAACAAGAAAAAGCTTTAGTCCATTACACAGTAGCTCATGATACTCAAGCAACTTCTATCTGTAACATTACCAGTCTTTATAACAAGAGTAAAAGACAATACAGTATGGTAAACCAGGACTTTACTACCAAAGTTTTTGTTCAAGAGTGATACTCATTACTTCCTTTTACATTTTCCAGGAAAAATCAAGTCATGTGTCCATACCCCATTCCACACAGTAAAACATAATTCTTCCATTGGGAGGATCACCAGCTGGAGAGACACTAAATAGGAGTGAACAGGAATATCATCTCCCACTAATGCATGACATTATTGCATGACACATGAGCACTTCTGATGGCAGAGTTGAAGTAGAAAGAACATGTTTTCCATGAATAGAGGCCAGAAAGCAACAATAATAAGGAGTTCTAAAAGGTGGTCTTGCCAAAGAAGCAATGGAACTCTTGGAGAATATTTTGGAACCCTTTGTGTGAAGAAACATAGTGACAAAGAGCATTGGCTTGAGCATTTTCTCAAGAAGCTCTGTCCTTGGATATTTATTTTTTAATTATGATAAATAAGTTTCTGTGAAATGGCTGAGGATGCAATGAAAATTATTTATAAGCTTGTTGTATATGTTGTTGTTTTAGTTTTTGAGCTTTCTTTTCTTAGAGCTCGGTCTTTTTATAGAAGATAACCTTCACTTTCTTCACTTCAACTACTTTCTATATTTAGGTGGCTATTAAATCTTTACCTTAATCCCACACTTCTCCCCTCATCAAAATCAGTTCATAGAGGCCACTGATTAATAGGGAGGCCATGTACCATGTGCAAAGATTTTTTTTAGTGCTACTGGGAATACATACTGTGAATACTATCCTGACTTTTCTCCAAAGGGACATGTTGCCATTTTCCAGGGTAACTATGTACTGAGGGTGAGGGAATAATCATACTTTTCAATAACAGATATGGAATCTGAGTCACATATGGAGACCTAAAACCCCATTATGAATCTCTGTGTATAAACAGGAGCTTATGGAAACCAACTGATAAGTGAAGTTTTGCCCCAAACAGATATCTGATAGTTGATCCAAGGGTTGTTGTAAACAGCATGTAATTACTTCCTATCCCTGTGTTTTATCATGGAGTAAGACTTATCTGTGGCATAAGGTATTATACCCTGTTTCTTAAAAATAAGACAGTGTCTTATATTAATTTTTGCTCCCAAAGATGTGCTCAGTCTTATTTTCAGGGGATGTCTTATTTTTCCATGAAGAAGAATACAGTACACATTTATTGTTGAACAAAAAAAAAAAAGGAAATTTATTACCTGTATATGATAAGGTAGTAGTTGTCATCACAAACCAGCTCACTGATTGGCCGCAGCGCAGCTGGAACTGTTCAGGCAGTGCGAGGTCTCTTTAAATCAGGAGTCAGACACCTCATGGTAGCTTTGGGGGCCTTATATTCCAAGGAGGCCTTATGTTCAGGGAAGACTTTATTATCAGGCAGGTCTTATTTTTGGGGTGATGCCTTATATTACAGCGAGAGGCAAAACTGGAAGTAGGTCTTATTTCAGGAGATGTCTTACTTTCGGGGACACAGGGTAGTAGGGAAAGCCTAGTAGAAAACCTTAAAATACCCCCTCACAATGTTATTTCTGACAAAGGGATCTATTATAAAGTTAAGAAAGTATGACAGAGGGAAGAAGACAACAAGCTACTGGTCTTGCCATGGACTCCATCACCTAGAAGTAACTAACCTAATAGAATAAAATGGAGGAAAGGCCTGTTAAAGACATAACTAAGGCATAATCTTAGTGAAAATATTCTTTATATTGAATTGTTGTCATCCAATATGCAATAGCTGATATGTAGGGCTGTATCCCTAAAGGCTAGACTACACATCTATGACACAAGGTAAAAAATAGAATTGGCAATTCAAATAATCTCACAGTGACCCACTTGCAGGATTTGTGCTTTCTACCCCTGCAACTTTACTCACTGATTGGTTAGAGGTCCTAGTCCCAAAGTGCATGTATGTTGGGAATTGGGGAGTTGGGTTTGGGAGGAAGTAGAAAAAAAAATGTAGGGAGTTTCTGCCAAGGGCCACAGTATGTTCATCATCTTGTCTCTTATCACTTTCCTTTCTCACTCTAGGTGACTCTGATGAAAATAAAAAAGTAGTTGTAATGGCAAAGATCATGGACCCTGACTACCAAGATGAACTCATGTGTCTGATAAACAAGGGGACAGGGAGCAACACGTGTGGAACCCAGTGGCATCTCCAGTGCTTCCATTCCCAGTGGTTATAGTAAATTGTCAACCACAACAACCACAGCCCAATAAGAACAAAACAACCAAGGACTCAAATTCCTTGTGTTACCAGAGCGCTTCTACCCTGGGACTGGCCTGCTCCAGCATGGTCTGGGACTTTTTGCATGTCAGACAACATTCAAAGTCTAGACTCATGCAGGAAAAAATTTAAGACACTAGTCCATGTGAAAATAAGAAAATGTTTATTGAAGATTGGGACAGTGAGGCAAAGGAAGAATCCCTGGAAAAAGAATCAGGGGGTAAGCTCAGGAGGAGCCACTGCAGCCCACTGCTCACCTGGATGCAAGTCTTATAGGGACCCTTAAAGCTTGAGAGAGAAGAAGCAAAGTTCACTTCTGAGGAAAAGGTGGTGCAGACCTGCTCAAAGAAGAGTGTACACTGGTATGCTTTGCTCGGAGAGTTTTATCTATTTTTCTATAAATGGGAATTTTCGGGGTAGTCCCAAGGGAGGATCTCAAAAGAATATTCATTAGATTTCTGTGTTCTTTAGTATGTTGGTATATTAAAATGAACATATAATGGAGTCTGGGGCCATTTTCTAATTAGTTTCACCTCTTCGTTGGGTTGTTGCTATTTTTGTTACTATTTCCCTGAGTTAAGGTGATTTAAACCACCTGCTCTTAGATGTCTTTGGTTAGGGAGGATAGAGTCTTGTGATTTATCAGCTAGCTGGTAATTGCTCAGCCTTTCCATTTGTTCAAGCATTTGTCTCCATTTCCTCATTCCAGTTGCCAGAGAATTTTTCTAAGTTTCTTACTAACCTGACTCACTTGGGGAAGAAGTCTGGGCCAACCTGGAAGACAAGCAATTCAGATCAACCAAATATTTGATAAAGAATACATGATGAAGGAATTAAAAGATGTCTATGAAATAAGGCATAGGAACAAGTTGCCACAGTTGAGACTATAGCTTGTATTACTTTCCTTTTTGCTTCAGAAAATGTAGCTAGCCACCATGTTGAAGTAAACTCTATGACTTGTACCTTCTCCCTAGGGAAGAAGTGAGGGCAGCAATATCCAGATCCAATATTGTAATGAAGAGAAGAACTGATATAATGAAAGATTGTGAGTGGTCTAAGGTATGGATTGTATCATATTTCTCATATGTACCAGGGGACCCACTTGCAGGATGTATGCTTTCTACCCCTGCATCTGATCCAGCTCTGCAAAACCTCTTACTAATTTAAAACTGGCACATCTTGACAACAAATCACCTTGTGCCTGAACTAAGTGCTCTCCTGCCTATTTTCCTTTTAATACTTACTCAGAACCAAGCAAGACAGGAACTAGTAGATAAATTATTCTCATTTGAAGCCAGAAATCAGAACTGAGACTAAAATGTATTTCCAAGTTATTTGTTGAAGGAATGCACTACAGAGAAAGGGAGTGAGAATCAAAGCATGCCAGGGTAGAGAAAATAGCTAAACAAGAATTTCACTTCAGTAGAAGACTAATTTTGGTCCCGTTGGGCAACCTATAGAGCATGAATTGAGGCAAATGGCCAGCCCACTGGCTTTGGGCTCCCCCTGGGGCTGAGGATATAACTTCATGTTACAATAACTTTCTGGCAATACTCCAGAGACTAGCAACAGTGATGAGTTGCTTGCAACCAACACAGAAGCTGGGGAATGGATGGAGAAGCCCAGTAAAGAGAATCTGAGGGGAACCAACCATATCCTTTCTGTCCTGGAAAGAGTTATACTAATAAAAGTGTTTACATGGCTGCTCAGAGGACAGCCCTCAGGATCATACAATCATTTGAATTTAGTAGTAGCTTCAGAGCACACCCTTGTTTTGACTCCTTTTATCCTCTTTCTCATTTCTCTAGTTTTATTTCATATTCCCGGGATTATTATCTTATCTAATAAAAGAGTAATATGCAAATTAACCACCACTCCACTACAGCCACAAACCATGCCCACAAGCCAATCAGAAATGAGTATGCAAATTAATCCCAACCAAGATGGCTGCGGCCACAGAATTAGCAGGAGGGAGGTTTGGGTTTCTCCAGCTATGGAGGAAGCCAAGCTTTCCACACACTCTGGTGGGCCCAGACCTCCACTCAAGGATATAAAGTTTCAATTATGGAAGATAAATAAATCCCAGCAAAAATGGCGGCAACCACAGAGCTAGAGAGAGCAGGAGGCTAAGATTGCCCCTGACGATGGAGAAAGCCAAGCTTCTGCCATCCTAGTCTGTCTTGGCCTCTGCTTAATGCTACAAAGTTTTCAATTATAGAAGATAAATAAATCCCAAGATAAATGGCTGCTGCCATGGAGTGAGCAGGAGGCTTGGCTCCGCTCCAGGCTACAAAGTTTCAATTGTAGAAGTTAAATAAATCCCAGATATCAGGGCCTCTGCTTGGGTCACTGAGGGGTGTGGCCAGCTTGCAAACCACCATGGGCCCCTTGTGCAGGCCATTCCATGCCCCAAGGGAACCCCATCCTGATCTGGGACACCCTTCAGGGCAAACCAGCTGGCTCCTACCCATGCATCAGACCTCTATCCTATCTAATAAAAGAGTAATATGTAGATTGACCATCACTCCAACACACAAGATGGCTGCCCCCATGTGGTCAAAGATCCTGCCTCCAGGATCTATGGACACAAGATGGCTACCAGGCCTGCAAGGGAGGGCAGTTGTGGGTGATCAGACCAGCAGGAGAGAGCAGTTGGGAGGGACCCAGGCTTGCAGGGGAGGGCAGTTAGGGGTGACTAGGCCTACAGGGGAGGGCAGTTAAGGGAAAACAGGCTGGCAGGGGAGTAGTTAGGCATCAATCAGGCTGGCAAGGGAGTAGTTAAGGGGTGATCAGGCTGGTAGGCAGAAGTTGTTAGGGAAAATCAGGAAGGCAGGCAGGCAAGCAGTTGGAAGCCAGCAGTCCTGGATTGGGAGAGGGATGTCTGCCAGTGGATCAGGCCTAAACCGGCAGTTGGAGATCCCTTGAGGGGTCTTAGATTGGAAAGGGTACAGGTTGGACTAAGGGACACTCCCTGCCCCCATGCACAAATTTCATACACTGGTCCTCTAGTCCCTAATAAAGCAGAACCTACTATGAAAAGAAGAATCAAGAGATATGGGACCTGGATGGATAGTCAATGGCTAAAGTTGTGGCAGCAGGTGGAAAGGAAAGGGGGAGAGAAAGAGGTGGAATAAAATACCTGATTTGATTAAGAGGCCTATACACAATGAGGTCTCTTGTATGTGACACTGGGGGCCTGATGATGGTAGCAATCTTGCTCAATGTTTATGTTGTATTTGAAGAGAAATAAAGCTACAGAGTCCCATACTGAACACAATTCAAGGCAAGCAAAACTCAGGAAACCCAAGATTTTTGGAAGATGAAAATATTTCCAAAAAAATAAGACATTTTGAGATTTATTTTCTAATAAAAATATGTGGCTAAATAGTTCATAAAGATTAATTACTTTATAATTCAATGTAAAGGATGCCTACATATTGATAAGCGACTGGGAAAGGATTACTTGACTTTCTGATTGATTTATACTCAGAGAATTCATAAGGCTCCCCTCGTAAGAGAGGAGAGACCTCAGATTAGCTGGGGAAGTTATTTAAATCACAGTTCTTAAGGGTAGTGCAAATTCATATACTTTTACCACATGGGCCTTTGAAATACTCCTCAGTATTGAGTGTGAACCAACTTCCATCTAGAACAGAGAAATAAAACTTCTTAAAGCTCCATTTGAATTGCTTCTTTAGTATTAACTTACATAGATTATTATGCTTACTCAATTGATTTACTTCATATTTATGGCACATTGAATAAACATCCCCATTATCCAAAGTCTCTTTAATCCTCTTCAATGTGAAAAGCAAGAATTCACTTACCATCAGAAAAAAAATAAGGTTATTTTGCCTTGCAATACTATTATCATTAATTATATTTGTTAACTTTTTTTATTTCCCTAGGTTCAGAATACTTACTGAAAATTAGTTAGATCATTAGATAAAACAGTGTCATATGAACTTGACTGATGAAAACTTACTCTGATTGTCACCAAAGGGTAAAGAATGGTCAGCCCAAGACCAATCAGTGAAGATGTCAGAGATTGAATGTTGAAATCCTTTATCTTTTCCAAAAGCAGACATTAGAGCATGCTCTGTGTGTACACATATAAACAGTATATGAACACAGGTCTTATATATTAGTTATACGCATTTAGCTATATAAACAAATATCATCTAT
>JAAGEH010000032.1:29918607-30115694 GCA_011751065.1 Lasiurus cinereus
TAGGGGGTGGGGGAGCAGTTAAGGGCCACCAGGCTGGCAGAGGGGGGCAGTTGTGGGTGGCCAGGCCAGCAGGTGGGGCAGTAAGGGGCAACCAGGTAGGCAGAGGGGGAAGTTAGGGGCAATCAGGTTGGCAGACAGAGGTGTTTAAGGTGATCAGGCTGGTAGAGGGGCAGTTAGGGGCTATCAGGTAGGCAGGCAGGTAACCAGTTAGGAGCCAGTGGTCCAGGATTATTAGAGGGATTTCTGACTGCCGTCTTAGGTTCGATCCTGGGGATTGGGCCTAAAGCGGCAGTCAGACATCCTCCAAGGGGTCCCAGATCAGAGAGGGTGTAGGCTGGACTGAGGGAAGCCCCCTTCCCATGTATGAATTTCATGCACTGGGCCTCTAGTATTTTATATATAATTCAAATGCCTTTTTAATGAATTTGGAAGGCTTTCTTTTTTTTGTTTTTTGGTATAGCAAAAATGGATATTTATTGAAGAACAGCTACAGATTCCCATGGAAGGAGGGGGAAAGAGTCTCCAAGCTTTTTTTTTTTTTTTTAATGAGATAGAAAACAAAGTTAAACAACCACCAACAAAGGTGGGAAATGCTCAAAATACAAGAAATTTTGAAAAGCTTATACAAATGAAATGTTACTAAATGCATATATTTTAAAAGCTTTATCCTTTTGTTGTCTAAAGTTTAAGTTATGCTCACATCTTAGGTGTCTATACATTGTCACAAAATACCTAGACAAAGGGCTGCTATGTGAATAAGGCATATGTTTTCTCACACTTATAAGAAACATAGTCAAGAGATATGTTCATTGACAAATACATCTAGAAGGAGCAATTAAACAGAGTTTTACATTAAATTTCCCTGTCATGTCAAGTTTTCATTTTTCTTAGTGCATAAAAGCAAAACCTTGGAATACAAAACATCAGTAGGAATCTGAATATTCTGAAACTCATAATACTTATTCCAAATTTCAGTTTAGCATTCAGTGACATCCTAATACTGTTCATTCATTTAGCATTAGTCACTGAGGGTCCACTTAGTGCCAAGCACTGGCTAGAGGCAGGGTTATAAGGCTGACTGGAAATACTTTGCAGGACAGTATATATGTCTCTCTGGATCATAAGAGTGAAAGATCCTTAAGGAAGGGAACAATGTTTTATATCTCCCATGGAGATTAGCACTGTGCCAAGCACATATTAAGTACTCAAAACTAATTTTAAAATTTCTGATGGAGTTTGCTGATAAATGAACAACTCATTCTTATACTCTAAAATATATCATCTAGTGGCACAAAAACAAAGTAATTTTTATGGGTTATGGCATAAGGTGATTAGCTATTGATATGCAACTTTGCCTCTCACACAGGGTGACCCCATTTCTTAGTTGCTAGATTGCCTAAACTGTATGTCATCACTGTTTGCTGTAATGTCCTACAAAAGTATTCCACTACACTTCTTGCAGCTCATCAATTTCAATTTACCAAACACAGTTACATTTTTACTCTTCTTACATTAACTGCTCTTTGGGAAGATTCCTCACTGCATTGTGTTATTCCATTCATTATTTATATTCCCCTTTCTAAAATGATTGGAGAGGGCTTAAATATTAAAATGTATGACAGACAAGACCATTAGAAGTAAAAAGGGAGTTAAAAAACCAGTTCAGAGTAATGAATAAACATGTCAAAAAATTAAAATGAGTTATAATAAGAGAGCACCAAATTAGCTCCACATATTTACAAACTCAAGAGAAAAGTGAGTTTATGATATAATACATGGTTCTCCTTTACAGATTCAAGGAGATATACACATACATATCTGCTAGGTACCCACCACCCTTTCCCTTTCTCCATAGTAATAGAACAGTGTCAAGACCACATTAAGGGCTACACTTCTCATCTTCTTTTACAATGAGAAGCTCTCATTAATGGGATGCAAGCAGAAGCAATGTTTGTAATTTCTGGATCTCATGCCTAAGAAGAATTCTATGATCTTGAACTTCCAGTCTCTCCCCTTCTTACTGACCAGAATGGGAATGATCAGAATGGCCTTACAAGCCACAAGTTGAAAATGGTGGAGCTCCATTCACCTGGATTGAACAAAGGAAACAAAGAAGGTAGCCTTTCTCTTAGGAAATACAGGGGACCTAATTTGAATAGTTTCCCAAAGTCATTCAAACACCTAAAAGGGTAATCCACAGATGATATCTTTGAGATAAATAAATGCTACTGAACACCAAGAGATATAAAGTCTAAGGTTACATCTGTTATGTAAGGTCAGACTAGTTAAAGAATTAGGAAGATAGCAGCAATGAAACAATGCATTCTACAGCAACTTGGAGTCCTATGATAGCACAAAGGAGCATCAGGAAAGCCTGCTCAGGGGCCTGGAATTGCCTATTGCAAAGCTAGCTAAAGAGCCATGCACTCTGACCCTTTGGGCCAGAGTACCCAGTTGATCATCATATCACTCAGGTTGGATCCTAGGATTTCACTTATCTGTAGAATCTAAAAAACAAAATAAACAAGCAAGCAAAATTGAAACAGATTCACAAATAGAGAGATAACTGGTGGTTGCCAGAGGAGAGGTGGTCTGGGGCACTGGGTGAAAGGTGTGAAGGGCCGAAACCAGTTTGGCTCAATGGATAGAGAGTCAGTCTATGGACTGAAAGATCCCAGGTTCAATTCCGGTCAAGGGCATGTACCTTGACAGCTGATTGATGTCTCTCTCTCATCGATGTTTCTAACTCTCTATCCCTCTCCCTTCCTCTCTGTAATAAATCAATAAAATATATTTTAAAAAAAAAGAGAGGTGTGAAGGGACTAAGAAGTACAAACAGGTACTTACAAAGTAATTATGAGGAAGTAAATCATAGGAAATATAGTCAATAATATTGTGATAACAATGTATGATACCAGCTGGGTAACTGGAAATATCATGGGAAACACTATGTACAGTATATGATTGTCTAATCTCTAAGTATACAGCTGAAACCAATACATAATAATAATTTCTTAAAGTCCTGGAACACAAGGGGAAAGAAATATTCACTGGGTAATATATGTCTGCATAGGACACAGTGTGTTAAAAAACCCTCCAATTCTATCCTTAATGTACATATTGCATTTGTAATTCCCATAGCAATCCTGCCATGTAGGTTTATCAACTCACTTTTATAGAAGGAAACAGTTTCAGAGATTCCTGTCAAGATCCATCTCAGTATTTGCTGTACTCTTATAGTTATTCAAGTTCAAAAATCAATTCAAACCATCTAAAGTAAAAATAGGAAAATCATTAGTTTATACACCAGAATGTAGAGTGGGAGATCTGGATTGAAACATGGTTGAATGGGTACTCAAAGGGCATGTACAGGAATCTGTGTTTCTCTTCATACTTTCAAAAAGGAGATGGGCATGGGAGGAGCTTGATGGCCACAAGAGTCACCTCTTCAGCATTTAACAAACTTAATGTACATAAACTCGGGTTTGGGTCATGTGTCCTTTCATGAACCAAACTCCGAGTCCAGAAGCATGACTGCTCAGGCCTGGTCTACTATACTTCCCTTCTACAGAGGAGGAGACAATTTAGCTGCTGCTGCTATGGCACACACTAATGCTCCCTACTTGCCACATACACACAAGGTAGTATTATTTTTTTAAATAGGAAATTGATTCTGGGCAAACAAAACCAGGAGGCATCTATTATGTTCATCACCCTTAACCTCCAAACATGTTTCAATCCTTTTTCTCATACATATAAATATAAAATTATTTCACTTGGCATGATGCAAATATTTATATACAACATTTTCCCAAAGGACATGATCCAAATTCTAATAAACTCAGAATTTCTGACTGTTATGAATGTTTTTCCATCTGGTTTGGCCATCTTTCCTCAAGATCTAGCAATCTATGGCCAATTAATAATTGAACTTTCATTTTCAGAGATAGAAGGAAAACAAAATAATGGCAAATGATGTCCATTGGAAAAAAGAGAGGAGAAACAATTTCAGTGGTTAACTATTCACCCCAATGCTGTCTGTTGGAAATGGATATCAAGGACTCATTTCCTTTATCTGCTGGATTGTCCCACTGTGCTCACCTGGAGGGTCCCTGCTGCAGTGAGCCTCCACAGCAGTGCTCAAGAGGCCATGGGGGGAGAGTGGTAGAAAAGCTTCAGGTTATCATATATCTGTATGGTTTTGAGGCTCTGAAATTGCCTTGGAGCTTTAGTAATCACATCTACATGCTAGTCTCTTTAATACAGCCCCTTAAAAAGCCCTTGAAATCTCCAGCACACATAAACTGTCCCTGAGCCTTCTCTTCAGTTATAATATAAAACACAATGAAAGTTGGTTATCTTGGTTTTCAAAGCACTGGACTTAGGACTAACTCTCAGAATCAGACAAGAGCACCATAATATCACTTTATTCTTTTTTGGCATTATTTAATACTAGAGGCTCAGTGCATGAAATTCACGTACTGGGGGCAGGATTCCTCAGTCCAGCCTGCACCCTTTAGCAGTCTGAGAGCCCCCAGGCAATGTCTGACTGATGGCTTAGGCCCACTCCCCACAGTTGGATATCCTTAGCGCTGCTGCAGAAGCAAGAGAGGCTCCTGCCACTGCCGCTACGCTAGCCAGCCATGAACCCAGCTTCCGGCTGATCGCTGCTCCCCCTGTATGAGCACACTGACCACCAGGGGGCAGCTCCTGAATTGAACATTTGCTCCCTGGTGGTCAGTGCTTGTCATATAGACCGGTTGTAACTGCCATTTGGTCAATTTGCATATTAGCCTTTTATTATATGGGATAATTCTTGAGATTTGTATAATTCAAGTACTGATTATAAAAGTTACAAGAGGACAATAAAACCTAAAAGCCTCTTCCAAAGTCCACAATACTCTTTCAAGGCAATTGGGAATTGCTAAATTAAATGGAATTTGCTCCTGAGAAATTAAGCCTAGATTTTAGTTTGAGAGCTAGTTCTCCCTGTCAGCCTGATCATTGCTTGACTATAGCAGTGAGCTTCCCAAAAGTGAGTACCAAGTGGGTTTAATCAGCATTTGTGTAGTAAACCACTCTCCCTGCATCTCCAACACACACACAAGCTCCCAAATAGTCTGATTTTCATTATGGTAAAATAGACACAATACTTCCATTTGTTTTTGTTTGTATTTTGATTTTCAGAAGCTGTGGTATCTGGAATCATCACTGAGGTATTTAGCTTTTTAAAAATTATTTTGCAAGTGAGTTAATAGCAGCTCTTCTAATTCCAGTCAACAATGTCTGGAATTATATACACCCAGCATATAATAATACCATTTTACACTACCGTTGCTTGGAGGCAGTGAGCCGTCTTTATACTTGTTACATTTAGAATAACTGATTGGCAAAATTGTAATTTTTCTTATTCACAGTAAGTGAAAACTCTCATTGTATGTTGCTATCTTGGGAGCAGCTAAAAATTTTATTTATAAAATTGAAAATGAAGGAAAAATGAAGACATATAGGCACCAAGAAACTTCTGTGTGCATTATTCTTTAGAATCATCCAGCACCCTTTTCATGCAGAGGGAAAGTATTTCTAGTTGTATCTTTTAAGATATCCTTACAAAATCCCAATAATGGAAAATATGCATAAATATTATATCTGTCTGCTTATAGGTTATAACTAAAAAAAGCAATCATTATTTCAGAGAGCCAAACCAGGACTAGGAAGAAAGGCTGCCTTGATTTGAAGGTAGGTGGTTTAGGATAGGAGAAAAAGAGGAAAAACAATATTGGGAGTTGAGATAGAAAGTGCAAACATTGAATTTCCATTCTGTTTTGTTTAGCTTTGTGACACCGGTCTCTGACAAATTTCAAGTTGGAAGTTGTACAGTAAAGAATTAACTTATCAGGTACTTGTTGCTCAAACCCTGCTCATTCCAAAGGAAGGCCTGACTTCAGGAGAATAAGCCCTTGATCAGTTCTTGGCAAATAGCCTCTGATCCTTTGGAAATCTTGCTTTATAAGACTATTTATATATTCCCGTGTTTTTAGACATTTTCTCTCAGTTCGACCTAACAATGACTGCTTTTGTTTGCCTGAAGTCCTGGGACATCCTGTGTTAGTTTGACTTTTGGGTTGGGAAGAGGGAGCCAGACACTGAATACCTAAAATCAGTCATGCAGATACTTTATACTTATGTGGCTGACCTCAAATTAAAACCCTGGACACCAAGGCTCCATATGAGCTTCTCTGATTGGCAATACTTCATACATGTTGGGACATCATTGCTAGAAGAATTAAACAGGTTTTTGGACAACTTCACTGGGAGGGGTCACCTGAACTTTCTGTCTAGTTCCTCCTGGACTTCTCCCATGCACCTTTATTTTGATCCTTCTCCTGTAATAAACCATAACCATAAGTATGACAGCTTTCTGTGTTCTAGGAGTCCTTTTAGCAATGCATCAAGCCGTAAGATGATCTTAGAGTTCCCCACCTGACTCAAAGAGAAGTATTTAAAAGAGATGGATAGAGGAACTTGTCCCCTGAATATATATCAGAGCTAAACATTTTGTATTTCCCATCCAGATATAAAAATGCTCAAGATTCAAGTGATAACTGCTCGATTGAAAGCAGAGTCCTGGATCAAAAATATTTTTATTATGATGACTATTTCAGAAAACAAATGAGTCACTGACTATAGCTGGCTTTCTCATGTTAGCCTAGTCCCTGGGAAATATTTTTTGCTCAGGAAGTACCTATTCCTCTGTTCACTGCAGAATGAATCACTGACCAGCACTCTCAAAATGCAGTGCCCACTAGCTTATAAGTCAAGAAAAGATCTGTGGCCGAGACTGGTCTGGCTCAGTGGATAGAGCGTCGGCCTGGGGACTGAAAAGTCCCAAGTTTTATTCCGGTCAGGGGCATGTACCTTGCTTGCGGGCACATCCCCAGTGCGGGGCATGCAGGAGGCAGCTGATCAATGTCCCTCTCTCATTGATGTTTCTGACTTTCTATCTCTCTCCCTTCCTCTCTGTAAAAAATCAATAAAATATATTTTTAAAAAAAGAAAAAAAAGAAAAGATCTGTGAATTCCATGTACTTCACACTCCCTGGTCCTTTTTGTAAAGCAAATAACCTTTAGACAATCATATAGTTTACACAATTCATAAGATACAACTTTATATTAAAGATTTTATTCTTATGCACAAAGTGTCAAACTCTCCAAAATATTTTTAAAAATCAGAATATACAAAATTAGATTATTATCCTTGTTCAGTTACATTATATTTAAAAGAAGCAAAGTGAAGAAATAGAGAAATAAATTATTAGGGTGCTAGTTTCATAACTCAGTTCAGAAACACAAATTCTTCTATCTGGAGCATTCCACTAGTTTTTCATCTCCTAAATAACCAGGAAATAATCTATCACACTTTAGTGCATTAGCATGCCTAAATTGGCTCTCTGTCTCTAAAAATCCCACTTTGAAATTACAAATATCCTTTATATTTTATACTAATGTTACAGGAGAATAAGAAACTAGGAAAATGCCAGAGAAGTAGGAAAAAGAAAACTAAGATCAAAAAATAAAAATTAAATAAAAATTGAACATAGCCAAACAGTTTGGGCAGTTTACAGCCAGTTTGCAGCAAGATCTCATGTTTCCCAATTGAGGATACTTGAGAGCAAATGGCTAATCCCTCTCCTCACTAACCAAAGAATGTAGAAAAGGAGAGGGAGTTTTAATGCTTCTATTCCCTAATCAAAGAATACACAACTTAAATATTCCTGGAACTGCCAAGGCAGAAGCAGGAAAGGAGGGAGGAAAAAAAGGAGGAGTTCATCTCACCCACTAAAGAAAGAAGTCAGCAGTTTAGGGACTTGCCACAATAAAATTACCAGATTTTCTTATAAATTCTGGGAAAATCCACAACTAAATACAAGGGATGCCTTGAAATCTAGTCTATATCCAAGATACCTGGCAGAGGAACCTTGAAACCTACAGACAAAAGTGTATACAACTACTTAAATCCCCACCAGGCTTACTTATCAGACTAGATGGGAAGTCTGTCTATGCTTCATATATATATGAATATATATCAGAGCTAAGCATTTTGTATTTCCCATCCCGATATAAAAATGCTCAAGATTCAGAGGTATAGATTTGCTTGCCTTGCTTCTTTAAGAAATGTAGTTACTTTACTTTTTTAATAAATTGACTTAGCTTCACTCATTTCAATTTCTTCCTACAAGACCAACAAGAACTGAAGAGGGAACAACCCACTCCTTTCAACTCAAGATTCTGTTTGATAACACCTTTTCTGGTGTTACTGGTGCCTATAACACTAATGCACCTATCTGCCCATCAGTTTCTGACTTTCCCTTTCGTTAGTCACAAAACCTTTTCTTAGGATCATTTTTGCATAATATACATTTTTAAAAACTCTATTATCTCCCAGTCAATATAAAGTATGAAAATGACTTTTTGTTACTGGTCAGGATTACCAGCTGGGACCTCAGTTCTTCTCATCAATGCAGAAAACATTTTAAGGTTGTCCCAGAATTTATCTAAGGACGCAAGCACAGGTGGCCAAGAGTATCCTCTGCCAATAGATTGGACTTATACAGATGACTCAAGGCACTTATTAAATATTGGCTGAGCATAAATGACACAGGAGACAGACATGCACTGCACGAATCACACGAGGCTTGTTTACCAGAGTCCTGGTGGTTTCCAGACCTCGGCAGGCCACCCGGAGATCCGCGCTGACAGACACACGCACTGGACTTTGGACTTTGCAACTGCGGCTCGGCATCTTGTAGAGGCCTTGGCTTGTGGCTCAGGTTCGGATTCAGGGTCCAAGACAGAGCACAGAGCTCAGGCAGGATGCAGGAAGGGGAGCAGAGAGCGACCATCTATGGAGGAACAGACAAGCGGCTCTAATCTCCTTCGGAGCTTGTTCTCTTTTATGTGTTCAAGCAGACATCTTCAGTGTGTCTTATCAGCCGGTCCCAGGTGTTCTACTATCTGGTCTTACATGCGGGGTACAAACTTCTTTATTTCTTACATGCACATCTCTTTTAAGGCTGTTCACACTTCATTCCACTCTCTAATATGTCACACCCAATTCTTATTTTATATTTATATTTTATCCTTATTATTATTACTATAACAAAGGTCAATGAAAATAAAAGCAAAATGGAATTTATTGAAGATACACTCAAAAAAAGAGTGGGCCAGTGGAGAGAAACACTGGTCCCAATCTCCTGGGTTATATGGTTTAAATGAGGGATTTTCTGGATGGAGACTTTCATTTTCATTCAGGGTGATTGACAGAAAAGGGTTATATATTTCTTGTATGCATGTCTTTACCCACATTTTGTACGGAAAACCCATGAGGTAGAGGTTCAAACCACAATACCAATTGTGTTACAATTAGTCCAGGATCCTGGTAAGGTCACATTGAGGTTATGTTGTTTTCCTCTGGGCCAATAACCTGTTGGTTCCAAATCTGACCGCTGATGGTCTACTGGCTTCTGGGCCACCCTAGAGAAGTGGTCTGAAGGCACTGTTGGACTGACCCCTGTTCAGGACCCTTACCGCTCATGTCTAACTTTCTATGTAACAATTTGATCAGGAAAATCTCATGAAACATATGGCCTTAGCCTGAACAATACAATGCACCATGGCTATGGAGGACTAGGAAACCAAGGCTCCCTAACCCAGCCCCAGTTCTTTCAGTCTATCTTGGCCTAATGTTAGCTGTTGTAGTAATATATAGAAATGTTTTAAAATGCTTTTAAAATGCCTAAAAATTGTTAAGAAGGTTTTAAAATATTTAAATTAACTTTCCTTGAAACTTAAAGTGTGATATTAAGGACACATTCCCCACTGCCCTGAAGTATGTGTACCTCATAAATAAGGATTTGAACTTCAGTTACTGACTCAGAGTGGTTATTTGAGTGAGTGATGTACTCTCCCTAGATAACCACATGAATCTCCCTCGCCCTGTTTGAGATTAACATGTATGCATTGACGTAATTCATTGATAGCCAGCTGGACTGTGGGTGGAGGAAAAAAGGAGGAATTTATCTCACCTACTAAACAGACTTTAAAAATGGGCATCCAGACCAACTAATGTACCCTCCTGTCAAGACAGTCACAAAGGCAAGTCCTTTTGTCAGTCTGGCAAGCAACTCTGCTCCACGCTCCTCTTCCTGCTAGACGACAGAAGAACGGCTAATACCTCCCAATTGAGATGAGATGGAGCTCTCAGGTAAGGAATGTTAGCCCCCTGCATCCAGACCAGACCAGACCAGCTGCCAGACTCCAGAGGACAGCACCACCAAGATCCCAACTAAGCCTGTACCCACAGCACCAGTAATTGTGAGTAATAAAGTGCTGTGTGATTTGCAACTGCATATATTTCATGTAATGTAATTCCTCCAGCAGTTAGTTGAATTATTTTGTGTAGCTTAGATTTTAAATTAAAGCTTCTGGTCTTTTTGGTCCTAACCCTGTCCTTGGTTTTGCTTGTGTAGAGTAGCCTCTTCACTAGCAACTACTTTAATGTCCCAACACCTGCATGGTTAAAGTTTATCTCAAGGGATGCCTTAGATAAACACCCCAGATCCTTTCTCAGGATCTACTTGGTAAACTAGCAAAAATTAAGATAAGTATTTCACAATATAGATGTAAAACACCAGCTAAACCAGTCTATAGGCCCATTACCATTTAATAAACTCACATTTAAAAACACTAAACCTAATACTGAAAAAAAAAAAAATAGCACACATAATACAGCCTCTTTCTATGCTGCAGTTTCTGAAAAGTCACAGCTACAGAGCCCCATCAACTAGCTAATTTACATAAATTTTCCTAATTTAGCTAATTAGGAAAACTTTCCCTGAATAATAACTAAAAAGCCAGGGTACAGAGAAGCACCATCAATTTTTTTTTTAAATATAAGTAAAGAAGAAAGTTTGAATTTAAAGGTTATAAGAAAAGCAGCTGTCACTGAGAATTGCCTGACTGGAGTAAAAATATTAAAGTTAGAGTTATAGTTCTAGAGGTTTGATATTATTCTGGCTCTTTGAAAACCATAGAGCAAAAACTGAAGTGGACAAGAGGTGCAAAATGAAACTTTTTAAGCTGTTATGTCATTGACTAGATATCTGACATACTGTCCTCAAGGCAGAATACTTGACTACCCATATATTTGCATAATTACTTCCCCATTTCTTTTGTTCTTTCTCCACCCTTGCTTTAGAGTACTTCTGCTATTTCCAGACACTCTCTAGTGGGAATTTAGCCCCCTGAGAGATAAAAATTTGATAACCTGAGACCTTCAAAACACATTGTCTAATTTACTGGTGGTGTTAGAAATACTTGAAATATTAAGGGAGAAAAAGTCTTAGTGTGAACGGCAATTAGAAATGAAACAGCCAGGATGATGGGCCAGGTACAGAAAATGTCACCAGGGCAGAAAGCCCTAGCTGCCTAGTGAAGGATAATTGTAGGGTGAGTTCTTTCTCTCAGGGTAACCTTCCCTCCCTTAGCATATCTGTGCTCATGTGGTTTGGACAGCCTGACCTTTACTCCCTAGAAATAACATCTAGGCCTCTGTTGTATTTCAGCTCCAGGCTCAAAAAAGCAGCAAAACCAAACAAGCAACCCACAGCTTCCCACAGGACTGGCTGCATTGTACAATGACTCCCTGTCCTAGTGCTGACCACTCAATCAGTAGAAACCCATAACCCTGAAAAGACACACCTAGAAAGCTACTAAACATTCTATTTAGATCTTCCTCTGGGACCTCCCATAACATATCCTCCCTTAAAACCCTTAGAACAAGGACCCAGTGGCTCTGCCTCTTGGGACCACACCTTCTGTCCAGAATTTATCTAAGGACGCAAGCACAGGTGGCCAAGAGTATCTTCTGCCAATAGAATGGACTTATACGGATGACTCAAGACACTTATTAATTATTGGCCGAGCATAAATTACACAGGAGACAGACAGACAATGCACGAATCACATGCGGTTTATTTACCAGAGTCCTGGTGGTTTCCAGACCTCGGCAGGCCACCCGGAGATCCACGCTGGCAGACACACGCACTGGACGTTGGACGTTGCAGCTGCGGCTCGGCGTCTTGTAGAGGCCTCGGCTTGTGGCTCACGGTTCAGACCCAGGGTCCATGGCAGAGCTCAGAGTTCAGGCAGGATGCAGGAAGGGGAGCGGAGAGCGACCGTCTGTGGAGGAGCAGACAAGTGGCTCTAATCTCCTGCAGAGCTTGCTCTCTTTTATGTGCTCAAGCAGACATCTTCAGTGTGTCTTCAGTGTGTCTTATCATTGTGTCCCAGGTGTTCTGCTATCTGTTCTTTACATGTGGGGTACAAACTTTTATATCTCTTACATGCACATCTCTTTTAAGGGCATTCACACTTTATTCCACTCTCTAATATGTCACACCCAATTCTTATTTTATATTTGTATTCTATCCTTATTATTATTAGTATAACACCTTCACCTTTCCCTTTCAAGTCCCCTTTCTTCTCTCCTTCCCAGGCATGTTACCATTGCCTTCCTCACTTCTAAACTCCGAGAGCTCTTCTTTTAACTCTTTAATTTGTTTCCTAAGCCCATTCCTTCTATGAATTATTTCTTCACCTCTGTGATTTACCCAATACATGTTCTCTTACAGTTTAAGTTTTGGCTATGAAATCTTTCCTAGCCAGAATGCAAATGCCAAGGTTGCTGAAGCCAGGTCTGACTCCACTGGTCTAACACTTGGTGCTGTTCCACCACCCACAGCACCTGGATCAGGTAAAATTCTCTTTTTGCATCATGTTAGAATTGTAACATGGAACTGCACAAATACTGAATAATATTAGAGTTTAGAAAGGTGTGGTAATCTCAATAAATGAAAACCTAAACTATATTCATACATTAAAAATTGCTAAGATGTCCACTCAACTCCAAATTATCTATAGATTAAATCTCACAAAGAATTTTAGAGTGACATCAACATGCTGGTGGCTTTAGATGGCTCTCATTTTTGTACCCCTTATCCACAATAAAAATTCAGCATGCATCCATAAACAAAAGAGTATCAAAAGAGTATTTGTAAAGTTGTGCAATCCAGCACCGTATGCCAAAGGATCTGGGATGAGTCTTATATACCTGAGCATCAGATAATAGCCAGACAGGCCTTGGTACTGTCTGTGATCCCCTGTGAATCAGTTCCAGCCTCTCTTAGTTGCATGCCAAGAGTACCTGAGAAGACCAACTTAGGCTATCACTGAGCCTTTTTGAAAGTGCAAGTTTCCAGAGAAGTCCCCGTATTCCACTGAAGAAAAAAGTATAAGTTTTGATGCACTAGAGTAGGTAAAAAAAAGGTAAAAAAAAAAAAAAAAAAACAGTTTGACTTTGCTCCTCCCCTAAGGCATCACAGCTTGAACTAAGCTAGAACTTCTCAGCCTAGGATTTCCCCCAAGGGGAAAGGAAGAGCAGATGAGAGACTACTCAGCATCCCAGTGTACATGACACAGTCAAAGAGGCTCATTTCTCTCTTGCAGCATCCAGAGCACCAAATCAGAAGCTCCATGAGTTGGGAGAGGGAGGCTAGAGGGAGAAAAGTAGTTGAAAGTTTCAGAAAATATTAAAGGGATGCAGTCCCTGGTGTGTGTAATTTGTACTCCCTCAGGAAACCTTCCCACAAATCACTGGGATAACATCACCTGCAGATTCCTGGGACTGGCTAATAAGCACCCCAGCACCCCATGTGCCTCACTACACATTGCCTCTACTCTGTGGTTGGCTCCCTAGGCAAATTCTTGCAGGTGTTGTGAAGGAGGTCTTTGGTAGGTGACTGGAGCACATACAGAGGCCAGGGTCTGCAGCCAAGAGAAATTCCAAACTTGAGCACCATCTCCAGGAAAAAAGAGAAGCTGTCAGCAGCTGGACTGGTGCTTGAAGGATCAAGAAAGACAGCTTAAGAATTCAGCCACAGGCAGGATAGAGGAGTGTGCAGCAGTTTATTTTCATAAAAGGTCTGAGAAACTTCAAAATTTCTAGTAGAACTGACATAAGGTTTTTATCCCCTGAAGGAAGTTAGTAATGATTAAGGAGATGACTGCTATTTCAAATGCAGATAGCAATGCAAAACTAAAAGGAACATGAAAAAAAAAAAGGAAGCATGATATTACTTAAGGATTATAATAATCTTCTAGTCTCCAAACTTAAAGACATGGAGATCTATGATTTATCTGATAAAGAATTTAAAATAGCCATTTTTAGGAAACACAATATCTAAAACAAAATGCAAACAATTTAATAAAATTGACAAAATAATGCATACACAAAATGAGGTAGAAATCATTGAAAAGAACTAACAGAAATTCTGGAGCTTTGAAATCCAGTGAATTCAATGAATGAAAATTCAAAGAGCATTAATATAGAATAAACAAGTACAAAAAAATAATTTATGAGTTATAGGATAAAAACTTTGAAATTACCCAATTAGAGAATAATAATAATAAAATAAAATTTAAAAACAGGAAGAAGAAGGCCTACTTGATCTCTGAGACATCACCAAAAGGACTGAAATGGAAATTTTAGGGGTGAAAAAGGCAGGTTTAGGGAATTTATAAAAAATTAAAGGGGTCCATGGAAAAAGCACAGGCTACCAAACTAAAAGAGGGCCTCCAGGTCCTCCTTTGAACTCAAGGAGTTGCTATAATGACCAAGTCAAGAATACTGGCCAAACAGATGGATATGGAGGCACAAAAACTGCAGCCTTTATGAACAGAGGTGGGGAGTGGAAGAGGTTGTGGAAGGAACTGGAGGGCAGGATTCTTTCTGCCTCTCCACGTGGGAGTATGTGCTGTGAGATTACTTCCCCCTCCCAACGTGACATTCTATACCTGCTCTTCAATAAATTTCCACCTTTGCTATACCACCTTTGTCTCGGTTTCATTCTTCAACTTCAATGAACTATCCTGCCCAGGGGAACACCATATGATCCAGTCCAAAAATCCTGTATCAGAACCATAACAAGAGAGGAATAAAGGGACTAGAAAGATTAAAAAAATAATGGCTATGAATTTTCTAAACCTGGGAAGAGACTTGGATATCCAAGTTCATGAAGTTAATAGGCCACCACATTAATTTCAAGCCAAACAATCTTCTTCAATACATTGTAATGAAACTGTCAAAAACCAAAGTCAAGAGGGAAATCTAAAAACAGTAAGAAAAAAAAAATAGTGTAACCTACAAAGAAGTCCTCATTTGGCTCTCAGAAGACTGCTCCACAGAAGACTTACAGATTAGATGACAGGGGGATGTTATATTCAAATTTTTTTAAAAAATGCCAATCAAAAATACTTTATCCATCACCAATTTAGTGGTGAGTAAATGCATCACCACTAGACCTGTCTTACAAAAAATGCTGGAAGTTCTTTTAAATGAAAGGAAAAAATACTAACACATAATATGAAGATATACAACTGATTGGTATATTTAAATATAGTCAACTTTCAAATACTTTAATAGTTTAATACACTTAACTATATAATAAATGTTAAAAGACAAAAATAACTATAGCTACTATAACTTGATAAAAAATATGCAATATAAAGAGAAGCAAATTGTAACATTTAAAACATAAAATGGGAGAAAAAAGAGGGTATTTTTTATGTTACCAGCATAAAATACTGTTGTGTTTATAAAATGTTGTATGTAAGCATGTTAACCACAAAGCAAAAATCATAGTAGAACCAAAAAAGATAAATAGAATGAAATCAGAATGTACCACTACAGAAAATCACCAATTCATTTTGGAAGGCAGAAAGAAAGGAAGAAGAAAACTACAAAACAACCAGAACATAATAAGATGGCATTTTAAGTCTTATCCTATCTAATAAAAGAGTAATATGCAAATTGACTGCCACTCTAACACACAAGATGGCCGCCCCCATGTGGTCAAAGATGCCTGCCCCCATGTGGACACAATATGGCCACCACAAGATGGCCAGCAGAGGAGGGCAATTGTGAGCAATCAAACAGCAGGAGAGAGCAGTTAGGAGGGACCAGGCCTGCAAGGGAGGGCAGTTACAGGTGACCAGGAAGAGACAGTTGGGGGGAGCCAGGTCAGCAGGGTAGGGCAGTTAGGGGTGACCAGGACAACAGGGGAAGGCAATTAGGCATTAATCAGGCTGGCAGGGGAGTGTTAGGGGGTGATCAAGCTGGTAGGCAAAGCAGTTAGGGGCAATCAGGCAGGTAAGCAGGCAAGCAGTTGGGAGCCAGCAGTGTGGCATCAGGCCTAAACGGGCAGTCAAATATCTCTTGAGGGGGTCCCAGATTAGAGAGAGTGACAGCTGGGCTGAGGGACATACACCCTTGCTCCCCTCCCCCGCCATGCACCAATTTCGTGCATCAGGCCTCTAGTCTATTAATAATTACTCTAAATTTAAATAAATTAAATACTTCAAATGGGAGTAAATGCTTCATAAATACAAGATTTCCTTAGAAAATGTTTTATAACTAGAGATAGTGGTCGCACAATATTGCAAATGTACTAACTGCTACTGAAATGTTCACTTTAAAATGGTTTATTTTATATGGTGATGGAAAATGGTTTAACTTTGGGTGGTGGGCACACAGTGCAATATACAAATTTTGTGTCATAGAAATGACACTTGAGCCAAGACCGGTTTGGCTCAGTGGATAGAGCATTGGCTTGCGGACTGAAAGGTCCCAGGTTAGATTCCGGTCGGGGGCATGTACCTTGCTTGTGGGCACATCTCCACTGTGGGGCGTGCAGGAGGCGGCTGATCGATGTTTCTGACTTTCTATCTCTCTCCCTTCCTCTCTGTAAAAAATCAATAAAATGTATTTAAAAAATCTTTTAAAAATAAATAAATAAATAAATAAAAATAAAAAAAGAAATGACACTTGAAACCTACATGATTCTATTAATCAATGTCACCCCAATAAATTTAATTAAAAATAAATAAAATTGTTAATTTTATATTATCTGAGTTTCACTTTCCATCAAAAAGACCTCTTACAAAATGAAAATTACTGCTTAAAATTAAAAAAGCATAGAGTGACTGAATAAATAAAAAGCCACAACTATGTGCTGTCTACAAAATACTCATTTCAGAAAGGATACACATGGGCTCAAAGGAAGAGATGTAAAAAGATATTCCATACAAGTGGAAACTGAAAGAGAAGAGAGGTAGCTATACTTATATAAGACAAAATAGACTTTAAGCCAAAAATGATAATAAGAGACAAAGTCATTATATTATGATAAAGAAGTCAAGTCATCAAACAGACATAACAACCATCTTATATAATAAAGAGCTAATATGCTACTTAGACTGAACAGCAGAACAATGATCTGGATAACCTTCTAGACGAAATGGGGCTGCGAGGGCCAGCTGAGGCAGCCGGGGCTGTGAGGGCCAAACCCTTTGCACGAATTTTGTGCATTGGGCCTCTAGTAAATATATATATAAAAACCCAACATCAAAGGATCTAAATATATTAAGCAAATACTAATAAATCTGAAGGAAGAAGTAAAATATATATATATATATATATATATATATATATATATATATAGTAGTATGGGAATTCAGTACCCCACTCTCAATAATGATTTGATCATCCAGACAGAAAATCAATAAGGAAACATTAGGCTTGAGCCCCACTTTAGACCAAATGAATCTAGTAGACAAATTAGAAAAAACATTCAAGGGCAGAATACATATTCTTTTCAAGTCCACATGAACATTCTTCAGGATAGATCATGTTGTAGGCATAACCAGTCTTAGCAAACTTAAAAAGATTAAAATCATACTAAGTGTCTTTTTCAATAACAATTAGTATAAAACTAAAAATAAATAATAAGATGAGAACTGTAAATTTTACAACTATAAGGAAATTAAACAATACACTCCTGAACAACCCAATTAGTCAGAGTAGAAATTAAAAAGGAAATAAAAAATATAAGGAAACAAGTGAATGGAAACAACATACTAATACCTATAGGATGTAGCAAAATCAATTCTAAAAGTGAAGTTTATGGCAATAAATGCTTATATTAAGAAAAAAATATTTTAGACATGACTTTATTCCCCAAGGAACTAAAAAAAATGAAGAACAGATAAACCCAACATTAGCAGAAGGAAGTAACTAAATTAAATAGAGACCAGTAAAATAATAGAAAAGATCAGTCAAAATTGAGAAAACTTTAGCTAGAGTGTTGTGGCAGAATGCTTGGGAGAAAGATCAGTTAGTACTCTGAGGGAGGAAAGTTTAACCTTTATTTTGCAGATCTGCTAGCCCCAGGGAATTCCAGTTCCAAGGAACTGAACTGGTCAGGGAGGCTCTGACCTATATATCTCCTCCTGTGGCTGGTCCCTGAGGGTCAGTCTTAGTGGGACCTTGGGGGCATGCTCCAGAGCTCTGCCCAAATCAGTTATGACAGGGTTTGGGGTTAGGCTCTGCAGCTCTGCCCAAGTCAGTCAGAGTGGGAAAGTAGACTACAGGTTTAACCAGATGCTGAACTAGGTTGCAAGCTCCTCCCACCCCCCATTTTCCTTTTCAAGACTAGCTAAGAAAAAAAGAGAGAAGGCACAAATAAATAAAATCACAAATGAAAAATGAGACATTAAAGCTGATACCATAAAAATACATAAATTATAAAGACACTATTATGACAACAAATTGAATAACTCAGAAGAAATGGATAAATTTCTAGAAACATACAACTTATCCAGAGTGTATCATAAAGAAATAAAAAATTTGAACAGACCAGTAATGAGTATGGATCCTGGCCATGTGTCTCACTTGGTGGGAGTGTCAATAAATGTGATACACCACACTAATAAAATGAAAGATAAAAATAAGATAATTATTATAGTGACATGGCCAAACAGCCCCTGTGTGCATAACCTTTAACTCCCCAACCCCGGGCCAAACTTGCCGGGAACAGGGTAAGATAACAGAACATTCCCCTGAGTTGATAAATGTCTCTGTTGAAGATAACAGACCATTCAGAACATTCCCCCAGAGCCAGTAAATGTCTCTGTTAAAATTTTACACTGCTCTTAGGGTAACTCCTCCAGGCAGCTGTGCTAACCGCAAATATTTGCTTCTGTAGACAATGCTTGCTTGCTCATCCCTGCGATAGGGCTATAAAACCAGCCATCTTCAAGACCTCGGGACTACAGTTCTCCTCTGCGTAGGTTGGCTGTAGTCCCTGTGCAGGAATAAAGCTCAAATTTCCATCTCTAAAACTCTGTGTCCGAGTGAGGTTGTCTCATTGGGTTACAACAATTATCTCAATAGATTCAGAAAAAGCATTAGACAAAATATCTGGTTTCATGGTAAAAATTCTCAAAATTGACTATAAAAGGAAAATTCCTTATAACAAAAACTATATATATCACAAGCCCACAGCTAACATTATACTCAATAGTGAAAGGTTAAAAACTTTTCCTCTAAGATCAGGAACATGACCCTAAAATTCACCTAGAATATGGCAGTTAAGGAGAAGGCACCTAAAAATTTTAGAGGACTTTTGAGAAGTAGGTAGGATTGGCAACAGGAAGCAGGATAAGGGATTAGAAGGGCCATATTTCTTTGTTTTTAATTTTAAATTATTTACACTGTTATAGATGTCTTCCTATTCACCCCACCCCCACCCCCTAAGGAGAGCCATATTTCTGACAGAGTTAAGACCTAGCACAGGAAAAACCAACAAAGGCCTGGGAAACTGCAAACAGGTAAAACTGCTTGCAGCCCAGGATTTCCTCATGGAATAATGGGAGAGAACATTAGAAGAGTAGGGTGGTACTTGACTGTGGATGGTTTTAAATTCCAGAGATGAGCACTCCTCTCACCCGTGGTTCTAAAATATGTCTGCACATTAGAATCATCAGAGAAGCTTCTTAAACTCTGGCACACAAGTGCACCTCAGGGACCAGGTGGATCTTGATTCTGATGCACAGCCAGGTTAAGAACCCCAGTGCTGGACAGTGACTATGACAAAGCCAAATATTAATCCAACACTTACAACATAGAAGAAAGAGAAGGCTGTCTCTTTTTCTGATCTTTCTGAACAGTCACTCTGATCCAGGCCACATCACATCTCTCAACTGTGGGTTTGAAGCTGAACTTTGCATCAGAGGCTTCTGTCCACTCTAGAAGAGCCAGTCAAATGGCCATCCTATCTCTGATAACAGAAACCTCACTGTATCCTAAGACATTGTGTTCCAGTTTTGAAAGATCTAGTTATTAGAGGACTTCAACACAGCTGGAAGTCCTCTGTTGAAATCTACATCCCAGAAATCTCTAATCTGAGCCTGGTTTTCTCCTCTGAGATCATTTAAGACAAATTAATACCATTTGCCACACAAAACTTTGAAAAACTGAAAACAGCTAACACATTAGAACCCCACCTTTACTCAACAGATTAACTATCCCCAATTCTTTCAATTATTACTCTTGTGATCTGGTTCTAGTCCTCTTCACAATACTGATCATAATATTCTGACTAGACACTAGTTTGTCATATCTTTCCTAAAATGTGACACCAGAATTGGCAAAAATACTTCATATGTAGTGAGACTTACATGATAAAAACACAAACTGCTCTTTTGATATTCACTTTATTTTAATGCATCAGAATTTAAGTTGGAGGTCTGCTGGGATGTGACACTGCAGAGATGGACAGGACAGGAGGTAGGGTTTTCTCCCCTTTACATGTTAAATCCTACATTCTAACTCTGCCTCGATTCTAGAAAATTCTGACTTCTCTGCCCTTGGAAAATATCACACAATGCTCAAACTCCTGGGATATGGTTTTTCCTCTGCCGTAATCTCTTCCTCTCACTCCCTCTTATTCCTAGTTCTGAGTCTCCCCTCTAGCCTCAGAATCTTCAGTTCATGGCTCCTGTTTTTATGTTTTTCTTAGTCATCCTCTTTATCCTAGACTAGTGACCAAATGCATAGATTCATGCACATTGAAAGGAAATTAATTAGAATGTGGACAGTGGGGTGGGACTGGGTGAGACGGGTCAGTCATGCCCTAGAGTCAACCTCCCACTGTCTCTCCCTGGCCAGGTGCACTTGGGGTGGTGATCCAGATCCAAGGCAAGTGCAGAGTGAACAAGGGGTCCCTGGCCTGGCCTGCAGGGATTGGCCCAAAACCAGCAGTCTGACATCTCTAAGAGGGCCTGAAGTAGGAGAGTGTACTCTTCAAAGTTGCTCTCATAGAGGATGTGCAACACAAATGCAAGTGTGCAAACCAGATTCAGGGCCTACAGTGCCCCAGAAACAACATAATCCACAGCTGAAGGTGGAATTTCATGGTCCCAAAAAGAATCAGCTCACTCATCTCTGGTTCCAGGGTGCATCACCCAAGAACCACCACTGCCAAAACACCGCAGCTAAGCAGATTCTACTTGAGCATCTGCCCTTTAGTGGTCAGTGAGCATCATACCTACCAGCTGGTCAGATGGTTGGACTGTTGGACAGGTGCTTAGCCTTTGATATATATACTAGAAGCCCAGTGCATGAAATTCGTGCACGATGGGTGGGGGGGGCGGAAAGGAAGGGATGTCCCTCAGCCCAGCCTGCACCCTCTCCAATCTGGGACCTCTTGAGGGATGTCCAACCGCCTATTTAGGTCTGATCCCACTGGGCAGTTGGACATCCCTCTCACAATCCAGGACTGTTGCCTCACAACTGCTCTCCTGCCTCTGCCTGATTGCCCATAACCGCTTCTGCCTGCCAGCCCTAACCATTCCCCTGCCAGCCAGATTGATGCCTAACTATTCCCAGGCCAGCCTGATTGCCCCTAACTGTCATCCTCTGGAGGCCCGATTGCACCCAACTGCCCTACCCTACAGGACCAGTCACCCCTAACTGGCCTCCCGTGCAAACCTAGATACCACAACTGCACGCACTAAAGGTCTGATAGGCTCCAACTGCCATCCTGTGCTATCCCTGTCACCCCAAATGCCCTCCCCTGCTAGCCTTGTCTCTCCCAACTGCTCTCCCCTGCAGGCCTGGGTCCTTCACCCCAACTGCTCTCCCCTCCAGGCCTGGGTCCCTCACCCCAATTGCCCTCTCCTGCAAGCCTGGTCCCCCCAACTGCCCTCTCCTGCAGGTCTGGCTGCCCCAACTGCCCTCTCCTACTGGCCCGCTCACCCTAACTGCCTTTCCCTGTTGGCCTGGTCACCCCTAACTGCCCTCCCTGCTAGCCTGATCACCCACAACTGCCCTCCTCTGCAGAACTGGTCTCCACCAATGTCCCTTCTCTGCTGGCCTGGTCACCCCTAATGCCCTCCCTTCTGGCCTGATCACCTACAACTGCCATCCCATGCAAACCTCGTCACCCCCAATTTCCCTACTCTGCCAGCCCGATCACACCTAACTGTCCTCCTTGCTGGCCTGATCACCCACAATTGCCCTCCCATGCAGGCCCAATTACCCCTAATTGCCCTTCTCTGCTGGCCTGGTCCCCCAGACTGCCCTCCCTGCAGGCCTGGATTCCCACCCCACCCCCCGCAACTGTCCTCCCCTGCAGGCTTGGTCCTCCTCTATTGCTCTCCCCTGAAGGCATAGCCTCACCCTCAACTGCCCTCCCCTGAATACCTAGTCCCCTCTAACTTCCTTCCCCTGCTGGCCTGGTCTCCCCCAACTGCCATCCCCTGCAGACCTGGTCTCCCACAACTTCCCTCCTCTCTGGCCTAGTCACCCCTAACTGCCCTACCTGCTATCCTGGTCCCCACCTACCTCCCTCGACTGAAGGCCTGGTTATCTCCAACTGCCATCTCCTGCAGGCCTGGTCCTCCCAGCTGTCTTCCCCTGCTGGAATGGTATCCCCAAACTGCCCTCCTCTGCTGGCCCGGTCACCCCTAACTGTCCTCCCTGCTTGCCTGGCACTCCCACAACTACCCTCCTCTTTTGGCCTGCCCCTCCCTGACTGCCCTCCCTGCTTGCCTGCCCCCCCCAACTGCTTTCCTCTGCCAGCTTGGTCACCCCTAACTGCCCTCTCTGCTGGCCTGATTGCCCACAACTGCCCTCCCTTACAGGTCTGGTCTCCCCTAACTGCCCTCCGTGCTTGCCTTGTCCCCACAACTGCCCACTTCTGCTGACCCGGTCTCCCTCAAATGCCCTCTTCTGCTGGCCTGGTCACCCCTAACTGCTCACAACTACCCTCCCCTGCATGCCATTTATGGTGGCCATCTTGTGTCCACATGGGGGCAGCCATCTTTGACCACATTGGGGCAGGCATCTTTGAGTGATGGTCAGTTTGCATATTACTCTTTTATTAGATAGGACTAGAGGCCCAGTGTATGAAATTTATGCAGGGGGTTGTCCTCTCAGCCCAGCCTGCACCCTCTCCAATCTAGGACCCCTCAAAAGATGTCTGACTGCCGGTTTAGGCCCAAACCTGGGTGTCAGCCTGGTCGCCCCATGAAGCCTGCTGCTCAGTAATTTGGTCGCCCCTCACTACCTCCTTGGCAGCCTGATCACCCCACGCAGCCTGTTCAATTGTCCATTCGTTTGCATGGTCACTTAGCCTTTTATATATATACTAGGGGTCTAGTGCACAAAATTCATGCATTGGGTAGGGGTTCCTCAGCCCAGCCTGTCCCCTCTCAGTTACTGGGAGCCCTTAGGGGATGTACTACTGATGGGAGCCCTCAGGGATGTCTGCCCCCACACTGGGAGCTGACGTAAGCTACAATATGGCCTGGTTGATCAGTGGAAGGCACCAGCCCCATCACCCCGCTGCTGCAGCCACTGCCAGTCACTGCAGCGGCCAAGGTATTTTCATCCACACAGACTCCAGTCCCTTCATCATCAAAAAATGACAACTTTCTTTAAGCATTTTCAAGATGTGTCTTTCATAAGATAAGCATTTCTTTCTTTATTTTTCTTTTTATCCTCACCTGAGACTATTTTTCCATTGATTTTCTTCCCCTTCCCTCTGATCACAGGCTTTAGGCTTAGGAAGGAGTTTCCCCAACTCTTCTGATTGCAGGTTCGGCCCCTTCCCCCAGGCACCTCCAATCACAGGCTCAGCCCTTTCCCAGGCTTAAAGCCTATTTGCCCTTTCTATATAATAGAAGTGTCAGAGATGAAAGAAAATCAGTAAAATGTATATGAAAATATCTCTCCTGTAAGAGTCTGAGACTTGCTACGGGACCTAGAGTCAAGGCCCCATCTACCACTGGCACACACTTTGAAAATGCAGGAGACCCAGACCTGGCCACCCCACCCCCATTGGATGAGATCCAGACCTAGCCAGCCCCACCTCTATGAACCCCCTCTGGGCGGGGGGTGGGCACAGGCTTAGGTCCCACAGCCCAGTGCCAGGCAGCGTGGGGGGCAGTCTCAGGTCCCCTGGATTAGCACTGGGGTGAATGAGGGGCATGGCCTAAGGTCTCCCAGCCCAGCACCAGGGTGGGGAGCACAGCATGAGGTCTCCCAGCCTGGTGCCAGAATAGGGGGCACAGCATGAGTTCCCTCATCCCAGCCAGCTGCCATGCATTTTGGTTGTGATCTTACAGCATCCCAGCTAATTTGCATATTCCTCTATTATATGCACGAATTTCATGTCCTTCAGCCCAGCCTGCTTCCTCTCCAATCTAGGACCCCTTGAGGGTCAGGCCTAAATGGACAGTCAGATATCCCTCTCACAATCCAGGACTGCTGGCTCTCAACTGCTCACCTGCCTGCCTTCCTGATTGCCCTTAACTGCTTCTGCCTACCAGCCTGATCACTCCCTAACCACTTGCCTGCCAGCCTGATTGATGCCTAATTGCTCCCCTGCCAGCCCGTTTGCCCCTAACTACTCTCCCCTGCAGGCCTGGTCACCCCTAACTGCCCTCTCTTGCAGGTCTGGTCACACCAAAATGCCCTCCCCTGCAGACCTGGATCCCTCCCAACTGCTCTTCCCTGCAGGCCCGGTCACCCCCAACTTCCCTCCTCTGCTGGCCTGGTCACTCCAACTGCCCTCCCTTGCAGGCCTCCCCTGCCAACTGCCCTCCACTACTGGCCATCTGCCCTCCCCTGCTGGCCATCTGGTGGTGGCGACCTTGTGTCCACATGGAGGCAGGATCTTTGACCATATGGAAGCAGCCATCTTGTGTGTTGGATTGATGGTCAATCTGCATATTACCCTTTTATTAGATAGGATAGAGGACTGCTGCATGGGTGGGGACCAGCTGGTCTTCCCTGAAGGATGTCCTGGATCAGGGTGGTTGTTTCCTTGGGGCATAGGGTGGCCTGGGTGAAGGGCCTGTGGTGGTTTGCAGGCCAACCATGCTCCCTGGCAACCTAAGCAGAGGCCCTGGTATCTAAGATTTATTTATCTTCTACAATTGAAACTTTGTAGCCTGAAGTAGAGCCAAGTCTTCTGCTCTCCTAGCCATTGAAACTTTGTTGCCTTAAGTGCCAGCCAGGATGTGTAGAAAGCTTGGCTTCCTCCATCGCCAGGGGCAACCCAAGCCTCCCTCTTGCTCTCTCTGTGGCCATAGCCATCTTGGTTTGGTTAATTTGCATGTTCACTCTGATTGGCTGGGCGTGGCTGGTTGGTATAGTGGAGGTATAGTCAATTTGCATATTACTCTTTTATTAGATAGGATAAATAGATAGATAATAAACCAGAAAGTAGAGAACCTATTGCTGAATAATTTTCACTTTCTGTTCAAGCCAGGAAATTTAAGACTAAGTAGATTTAGTACTCTTCTTATGTTGTCTGTTCCTCATGCTTAGAGTTGGGTTCTATATCTGCCTGTCTTCTAATGACAACTCTACCCAATGGTCCTTATCTATCTTCCCTGACTTATTAAATACTCTACTTACATTGTTTACCTTCTGTATTAAGCTCCATGAGAGAAGGGATTGTCACTATTTTCTTTACTGCTATATCCCTCATGTTTAGAGGAGTGCTTGGCCTATTCTAGGTACTTTGTATTTCTTAAATGAATGAAGGACAAATTCTTTGATAGCTCCCATTGATTTTCCAGAATAAACTACCTATGTATATTTACTAGTGCTCAGACTCTACTTCTGAATGCATTCCCACTGTTCATTTAGTATCAGGCCAGGAAGGCTGGACTAGTGATTGCTGGTAAAGCTTTTATCATATACCACCAATCTGACCATTCTCCCCAACAGCTAGCAGATAGTAACTCCCTCCATCAAGCATGCCACATGGATTTGTAGAGAAGTGTTCCATTTTCCTGCTGTTCCTTCTACTCAGCTGCTACAAGGTTCAACTGTACTGAGTTACCCATGCACATGGTCAGGCTCTGGTGCAGTCCTTTGTCAACATTGCCAAGTTCCAATGGTCTTTATTCATTAATTATTCTGGACCTTCTGGAAATTCCATCAGTTCCATTTCAAAATGCCTGAACTTAGTCTGATCGCTTCCCTAATATTACAATGCTGCACATATCTTATGTGAGTGTCCATTGCAAAGTGTGATGTTGATATAAAAATATACTCAGGTAAACAAGCTACATAAGACAAATTGAAAGCAATTCCCAGGTCTATAGGTGTTGATAGTCCAATTTATCACCCTGATCCTTTACTCCAGGGAGCCAATTCAATGTCCTGTTATTTACCCTGGCACATCTCGGTGCCTCAACTTCTATAAAAGTCAACAGGAAAAACACTTTCAAAGGATGCACAGAAGTCCCGAGACACTCTTTAAAACAGTTAAAGGGAGTAAGACAGAATAGATAGAATCAATTTTCCATCACTTGTAAAATTCTGAAGATGTGCCTAATGCAGTGTCAGAGATAAAACAAATCAACAACTATAAAATACAAAAAATCCTTAGGAGACAGATGTGTGTACATTATGTAAAGTAAGGAAGGGAATGAACATAGATTGCTATGGGCTTAATCAAGAAATATGGTTAGTTTGCATTATCCATAAGTGCCAGCAAGAAATTACATTCTCCTCCTGATTTTTCACAGCCATGACCAAAGGGAAAAAAATATTTCTATGAAATTCTGTCCAGTAGGGACATAAGCTCTGCTTGACCCAGTTTTCTAGCAGAGCTAAGGTGTTTCACAAGCAGCACTTGAAAGGTTCAAAATTTCATAGCCTTGACCACAGTGTTGATCAAAGAGTGGCCCTCTGGTAAAATAGGACTGAGCACAAAAATCTAAACTGAACCTCCCACGGTTCAATATCCCTAGAGCAAGATTTTGCCTGACATCCTTACTTCTGCTACTCTTAAAGTTCAGAATATGAGTCTTAAGCTGCCAAATAATGTCTGATAATTCAGGAGAAAATAATGAAAACTCAAATGAATGAGAGTCTTGTTTCTCTGCCATTCAAAAGAGAACATGGTGTGCTCTCATCTTCACATGGAGCAGGAAGAGACATGCCAGATAGTTCACTGTGTTGCCTGTATTCAAAACACAGCTCTTCTCATCCTATCAGAATTCATCTCTACTGTTGCCTCCTCCTCACCAAGTTAACAAAGTTTTTAGTAGGGCACAATTATACCATCATCTCCCTGAACTCTGTAAAGTACCTTTTCTTTGGCTTCAAAATCAGCTGTTACCGATCAGGGGTTCATGGTACTACTTTTTGCCTTTTTTTTCAATGAGATTATGAAACTTTTGGAGAACAAAGAATACATTGATAAAGGTTAAAGAGGTAATATGTTAAATTTACAGGAAATTAAAATTTAACTCCAACTTCAAGTAGTAGCACTTATTGAACCATAGACACTAGCTTTCTGAAATTATGTTCAAAGATATTAATATAGATTGCCACTGCTGTAGTTTTTTAACTTAACACTAGGATGTAATTTCACTGTTCATGATGATATAATTGCTAAAAAGCCTTGTGGTTGGTAATCACACAATGGTGTATGGAATTGAGCCATTGTTTAATTTTTTTTCCCTCTCAATTAATACTACTGTCAGTTCATTTTATGGGTTAGATTAAATAAAACACAGCATCTGTAGTCTCTTACTTAATCCCTAGATAATGAAGGAGTGGGGGGGGATGGACATGGAGATTATATAATTGACTAGAGTCCTGCTGCATGAAATTCATGCATGAGGGGGTATCCTTTAGCCCAGCCTGCACCCTCTTTAATCTGGGACCCCTTGAGGGATGCCAACTGCCCATTTAGGATCAGGCCTAAATGGGCAGTTGGACATCCCTCTCACAATCCAGGACATCCCTCTAACCTGCCTGCCTTCCTGATTACCCCTAACTGAAGCTGACTGCCAGCTTGAACACCCCTTAACCACTCCCCTGCCAGCCTTATTGATGCCTAATGGCTCCCCTGCCAGCCTGTTTGCCCCTAACTGCCCTCCCCTGTAGGCCTGGTCATCCCTAATTGCCCTTCCTTGCAGGCCTAGTCCTCTCCAACTTCCCTCCTCTGCTGGACTGGTCACCCCCAACTGCCTTCCCTTGCAGGCCTGGTCCCTCCCAACTACCCTCCCCTGCTGGACATCTTGTGATCACATGGGGGCAGCCATCTTGTGTTTTGGAGTAATGGTCAATCGGCATATTACTCTTTTATTAGATAGGATAGAGGCCTGGAGCATGGGTGATAGACAGCTGGTTTGCTCTGAAGGGTGTCCCAGATAAGGGTGGAGGTTCCCTTGGGGCATGAGGAGACCTGGGTGAGGGGCCTGTGGTGGTCTGCAGGCCGGCCATGCCCCTCACCCCCCACTCCAGCGACCCAAGTGGAGGCCCTGGTATCTGGGATTTATTTATCTTCTACAATTGAAACTTTGTAGCCTAGAGCAGAGTTAAGCATTCTGCTCACTTCATGGTGGCAGCCATTTCTATTGGAATTTATTTATCTTCTATAATTGAAACTTTGTAGCCTTAAGCAGAGGCCTGGGCTGGCCAGGGTGTGTGGAAAGCTTGGCTTCCTCCATCGCCAGGGCAACCCAAGCTTCCCTCCTGCTCTCTCTGTGGCTGTAGCCATCTTGGTTGTGTTAATTTGCATATTCACTCTGATTTGCTGGTGAGCATGGCTGGTGGGTGTGGCTGGTGGATATAGCAGAGGTATGGTCAATTTGCATATTACTCATTTATTAGATAGGAGTAGATTATTCTGAATTATAAGGGAGCACACACTGAAGTGCTGATGCATTTACATCATTGGTCATTTCTCCATTTCTATTACAAGGAAGCCATAACAACTAAGTACAGGAGAATCCAAGATGGAACCAACTAGAGATGGAAAAGGTCCAACTAGAAATTAAACATACACTGACTGAAATAAAAAATATACAGAAACCTAACAGCATAGGTAAACACCCACACTGCTGCCTCATACAACAATTTCAAAACTACAACTAAAAGACAGAACAGACATCATCCAGAACCACAGGAAAGCTGGAGGAGTGAAAATTCTACAATTAGAAGGAAAGAGGGGCTCACAGAGACCCAGAGGAGTTGCAAAAGGCTGAGGTACAGAGACGCACGCGTGGAGAGAGCAGGTGCCAGAGAACCTGGCTGGCTTTCTCTGGTGGGAGGGAAACAGAGACTCTCAACAACATTGAACTCCTTATCCTATGACACTAAACCCCAGATCCAGCCGAAACCCATTTGGGGGGCAGTTTGAACTGTGAAAAGGGAGAAGTGCATGGAACTTAGGGGAGTCGCAAAAGATCAGAAGTCTGGTGGCGCGCAGGGCACTGCGCACAGAGGACCAACTGCTGATTGTGCTGCTTGCTTTCACAAGTGGCAGGAGACAGACACTCCCAATTGTGCCACTTCTAACTCCACTAAACCCCAGTTTCTGGCGTAAACCTGGAGACCCAGACTCATATGGTTCCGGAGTGCAGGGGAGCTGGAGGGGCAGCAGTCTAGAAGCACTGCGAGAGAGTGCGCGGGCGTGAGCACAGGAACCGCTCCAGCAATTACCCAGTCACATGAGACCCAGGGGCCATGGAGGGCAGGGCCGACTGGAAGGCAAGGCAGTCTGTTAAGCCCTGAGACTCCACCCATCCCAAGCTCAACAGAGAGACTTTTGTGAGTTTTGCAAGTCTGGTATCATAAGGCTGAATCCAACACAGAAGTTCTCCCTGCATAGTGAAAATGCTGAGACAAGGAAAGAGATCACAAACAAAAGAAATGGAGGAAAACAAATGACTGGATATAGAGTTCAAAACCACACTTACAAGGTTTTTCAAGAATATCCTAGAAAAGATGGATAAAGCTAGCGAGACCCAAGAGGAGATGAAAAAGAACCAACTAGAGATGGAAAAGGTCCAACTAGAAATTAAACATACACTGACTGAAATAAAAAATATACAGAAACCTAACAGCAGACTAGAGGAAGGCAAGAATCAAGTCAAAAATGTGAAATATAAAGAATCAGAAAACACTCAACTGGAAAAGCAAGAAGAGAAAAGAATCCAAAAATGTGAAGATAATGTAAGGAGCCTCTGGGACAGCTTCAAGCATACCAACATCAGAATTGTGGGGGTGCCAGAAGAAGAGAGAGAGCAAGATACTGAATACCTATGTAAAGAAATAATGACTGAAAACTTCCCACATCTGGTAAAAGAGACTTACAAGTCCAGGAAGCACACAGAACCCCATATAAAAGGAATCCAAAGAGGACTACACCAAGATACATCATCATTAAAATACCAAGAGCAAAAGACAAAGAGAGAATATTAAAAGCAGCAAGAGAAAAGCACTTCATTACCTACAAGGGAGCACCCATTCGACTGTCAGCTGATTTCTCAACAGAAATGATGCAGGCCAGACAGGAGTGGCAAGAAATATTCAACGTGATGAATAGCAAGAACCTACAATCAAGAATAATTTATCCAGCAAAGCTATCATTCAGAATTGAAGGTCAGATAAAGAGCTTCACAGATAAGAAAAAGCTAAAGGAGTTCATCAACTCCAAACCAGTATTATATGAAATGCTGAAAGGTACTCTTTAAGAAGAGGAAGAAGAAAAAGGTAAAAGCCAAAAAAATATGAACAACAAATACATATCTATCAACAAGTGAATCTAAAAATTAAGTGAATTAAAAATTTGATCAACAGAATAAACTGGTGAATATAATAGAATCAGGAGCACAGAAAGGGAGTGGACTGATAATTCTCAGGGGGGGAAGGGGTGAGGGGTGTACAGGAAGAGAATGTACAAAAATCATACACCTATGGATGAGGTCAACGGGAGGGATGTTAGGGTAGAAGGAAGGGTGGGAGCTGGGTGGAGGGGAGCTATGGAGGGGAAAAAAGAGAAACAAATGTAATAATCTGAATAACAAAGATTTAATTAAAAAAAGAAAAAGAAGAACTAAATACAACTGCCAGTAAACATATATTTAATGTATGTATGTATGTATGCATGTATGTATGTGTGTGTGTATGTAAATATATAAATATAAAATATATAGATATAAATATATATATTTCAACGTAGAGAGGCTGTTATCACCTTCTTTGACAGATTCTAAATAGATTCTCAGTATAGTCCACGTAAAGCACATCTGGAAGAAAAATAAAAACAAATTTTTATTAAAATACTTGCAGTAGGCAACCATCAATTGATCTCCTATTTTTTAAATTTCACTTTATCTGCAAATTAAAGCAAATGTATTTGTTTCAAAAGATTGTAGTTGTAAGAGTTGATGAAAGGCCCAGATCTTATGTGACAGCCCCTATTGCCCGCCAAATGATAATTTAGACTTCTTTTTCTTTTTTCTTTTTATTGTTTAAAATATTACAAATAGTAGTACATATGTCTCCTCTCTTTTTTCTCCTTTGACCTCCCACCAGCCTTCTCTAGCCCTCACTACATACCCTCACCTATCCTCCCCCAGTGTCTTATATCTGTTAGTTATGCTTATATACATGCATACAAGTCCTTCAGTTGATCTCTTCCAGCCCCACCTCCCCAACCTCCCCTGCCTTCCTGCTGTAGTTTGACAGTCTGTTCAATGCTCCTTTGCCTCTGTGTCTATTTTCCTCCGTTCCCCCATTCTTTTCTTTTAAAATTCTTGCCTCTTCAGACTAAAAATAAACCTATAAGAACAAAAAATATTTGAGTCCCAATTTAATGTCCATCAGATCTGAGTCTCAGTTTCAATGTCAAACAGTTCCTTATGTGTACATGTCAGCAATGGTATCTGGACAAATGGTGGCAATGCAGGTCTGACCCTCTCTGGTTTGGTCCTAGGCAACCTGTAGCAACACACAGCTGCTGACTGCTAATAATTTAGACTTTTATCTTTGTTTCAGTCAAAAGTAGTAGATAATTTGTAACAGTCTGGGTTTGGCGCCAGTCTGCTTGAGTTTGCATTCTGGCAAGGCCACTTACTATCCTTGTGATTTGAGGAACATTATTTAACATCTCTTTATCATATTTCCCCCATGTATAGGAAGAGGATTATAATAGTACCTTTCTTACAGCATTGTTGTGCATATTAAATGAATTAATGTGTGAAAAGTACTTAATGCCAGGCACATAGTAAGTATTATTCAAGCTTACTTAGAAAATGAATATATTTAAAGGAAGTCAAGTAGCTAGCAGAATCTATAGGAAAGCTGGAGAATGCACATGAAATGTACAGGAACAAAAGCTATGTGGCATTATTCCCCCAATGATTTAGAACACCACTCCCATCAGCACTGCCCCTTCACCACAGGACACCACTACTGCTGCATTGCACACAACTCTCATTATGACTGAGTACCTTATGCTGCCACAAGTATGTCCTAATCCATCCTTCCTCTTCCCATCACCATTCTAGAGTCAAAATCCAGGTCACATGGCTGTATCCTACTATGAGTGGTAAGGAGTATCTGTTCCCTTCAGTCCCTGAAGTGGGAAATGCAACTGTCTCCCACAAATATTCAAAAATATGGGGAAGGAAGTTTGGATGTGGGGAAAAAACAAATAAACAGAAGCCTACCACCATGTTGTTGAAGAGAACTTAACCAAGATTTCCAACCCATGGAGGAGGAGAAAGAAAAATGACCATGAGACCCAGAATACAAAGATCAATGTATGTCACAAGTATTCAGGCAGAAAGCATATTAGAATCTTCGAAAAAGAGAAGGAAACTGGAAGCTGGCCGCTAGGCAGGAATTATCAGTGTAGTACACACACACACACACACACACACACACACACACACACACACAAATGCAGCCTAGAAATAGTGCTCTCCTAAAGCCAGAGGGAAGGAGCCTACTCTAAAATAATGGTTCTCAAACATGCTAGTTTTAGGACCCTTTATAATCCTGATGTTTATTGATGATTTCAAAGATCTTTTATTTAATAGGTATTAAGATATACCAAGGTCGGGCATCTCTAGAATAGAAATTAAATGATGTAATAGAGATTCCATTTTTTTCTTGCTTTCCATCCTGTCATCTTTGGCAAGGCAACTCTCCTCAAGGCCTCAAGTTGGCTGCCAGGGTGCCAGATGTGAACATGTGGATATAATAACTTCAACAAGAAGAACAGGAACTATTTCTTGCTTTGCTTCTTTATAACACCAAAATAAGTTTTTCCAAAAGCTAACTTTATCTCACATCTATCTTTGCCTAAACATTACTAGTAAGAAGAATGTGGCTCCAAAATGAGCTGAGACAACTACTATTTACATCTGTAATTGGGAACAGTTCAGTTTTCCCTCAATCATTTTAGAGGGATCTGTCAGAAAGAAAGAGAGAAATGAATAATAGCAGTTCCTGCCTTTTCAGGATTTCTTTCCACCTATGAATTTACTTACTACATTGTTTTGTTTTGTTTCAGTGTTGATTTGTTTTATGGGTTTTCTTTTTTTAAAGAAAATATGATGCTGACATAAACACTGTCTCATGGATACAAAGAGATTTGAAGCATAGCATAAAATCCATGCTTTTTTAAAATGTAATATTAATAAATGTGGGTGACTGATTTTGATATAAAGGAGCTAACTAATTGATAATTTACTATATATAACATGTTAATTTTTTTCAGTGTCTTCCATATAAAGTTTTCACTAAACAACACTCTAGAGCCCCATTAAAATCACTGAATGCAAGCAGATTCAATTATTGCTCACTTTCAAGGCAGAGTGTGCTATTTATATTAGCTCTATAGATGTAGTAGCACAAACATTACAGAGTTCCCAGAAGCAATTTGCAGAATAAATGACTGAAAATGGAGCAACAAAAAATGGGGAGAAAAAAATGAAATGAATTGTTGTGAAAGAAAAACCATAAAAACAAAGTTATGAGTGGCATTCTATGAGCCAGCCCCTCAGTGGGCAATAAGCCATTCTCAGCTAAATAATCATCACCTTGACTGTAAGTCATCACTAGCACTAAACAGCTACCAGTAAAAGCCTTCCTATTCTTAGGATCAATAAATTTAGTGTCTTTAATTGCAACTATTTTCAAACAAAACACACACACAAACAAAATATAGCAGGTTTGCAGATGTCAGCTCATGTGGCAGTGGATACTTCTAAGAAAACCAATGACATCAATTTTTCTCTGTAACAGATTAGGAATTATACTAATGCTATAGAATACTAAAGTCATTTTGGTATAGCTATTCTTCTTCCTCTAAGAAAATCTCAAAAAGATGTAAGCAGTCTAAGGCATTTTTTAACTCATTACAACCTCTCACCCAACACAACTTCAAAGATAAACACAGTAATTGGCAATGTCCAAGTCAGATACTAAAGTGAAAAGTCTAAGGAAGAACTGCCTCTTCTACCACCACAGAGGGATCAATGAGACTCTGCCAAGGTAACTTTGCAGTGAGATCATTGTCTCAGAGAAACTTCCATGCCTATAGAAGGGCTAATTTCCATCTCTCTGTGTGACTCAAATGTTTTGACTTGGAAGTGGGCCTGACAGACTATAAGGTGGTCTCATAATCCTGCCACCTGGTTTTCTTGCCTTGTGCAGTCTCTTCCGTTTGAGCATGGTCAGGACTTGCTTCTCACCAACAGACTGTGGCAAAGAAGATGTGGTATCATTCTGGAGACTGCATTATGTAAATTCCATCTTGTTAAAAGACTCTAGACCCATGGTCAGCAAACCATGGTTCTCGAGCCACATGCGGCTCTTTGGCCCCTTGAGTGTGGCTCTTCCACAAAATACCACAGCCTAGGTGAGTCTATTTTGAAGAAGTGGCGTTAGAAGAAGGTTAAGTTTTAAAAATTTGGCTCTCAAAAGAAATTTCAATTGTTGTACTGTTGATATTTGGCTCTGTTGACTAATGAGTTTGCCGACCGCTACTCTAGAGACATACTTTCTTCCTCCCCTTATTGGTTTTGAAGATGTAAACAGCCTCGTTATGAGTGAGAAGCCATAGAGAGAGAGGATATGTGGCCAGGCACTAAGAGTAGGATCTAAGAGACATTGTCAGCTAACCAATAGTCAGCAACATGTGGGCCTCTCTGTGTTCTAGACACAAAGAAATGAAATTTGTCGGTAACCTGAGTGAGCTTGGAAGCTGATCCATTGTCCTGCCCAACACTTTGATTGTACTGTTTTCCAGGATCCTGCTAAAGCTTGCCTGGACTTCTGACCCATAGAAAATGTGAGATGATAAATGGGTGCTACTAACTTCATACTCATTTGTTACATAACAATAGTAAGTAATACATTAACCAAACCTAGAATAATAGGACTTCAGATGGTAGAAGTGTCAAACCAGAAAAGTCAGACCAGTTCTGTATCAGACTTTACCAGCAATACATTGTTTTCTACCCCATGTTTCCTATTCCTCAAAATCTTGTGTTAGTGGGTTAATCTTTTCTGCACATTTTATAGTTTATTCTAGTAGCTCTTTCTTCTTCTCAAAGACACTGCAGCTCTTTCCAGCTAATGGGAAAGCATTGCACTCAATGAAACAAAATTTATTAAACTGTGTCCAAATAGCCTGATAGAATTTATGCATCACCAAAGTGAACCAATTTATTCCTCATTCAGACACTTCATTTTCATTGTCTCTACATCCATTAAGATAGCATCCTTTACTGATGTTTTACTTGCTCTAAGCTGTAACAACCTCATAGGATTTTATAATGACAAAGACTTCTAAAAAATATGTCAAAGATGACTTCCTATAAATTTGTTGCTATCTTTTTTGGGATGGATAGACAGATGATGATAGATTAGATAGACAGATAGATGATAGATAGATAGGTAGATAGATAGATAGATAGATAGATAGATAGATATTAACAATAGCTTCATTATAGATATAGTGAAATGTCACTATATGTCTCTTCATTTATACTATATATCTCTTTTATTCAAAAATTTTTATCAGTGTTAGTTTAGTCTGAATTTTAGTTCCAAGAAAGATTAGAAGTAGATAGAAAAATATAGGGATATCTTGTCTCCAACTGTTCAAGTAAAGGAGCATATGTGTGAATTTTAAGTTAGAAGGACAAATATAGAGCTGAGAACAGGGATGGGAAGTAAATTTTTGCTAACCTCTGTATTTTAGAATATACAATATATAATTTTTTTTACAGAGGTAGGAAAAGTAATTAGTAGAAGAAATGGGCTTAGGAAACAAGTTAACAAGTAGAGGTGAAGGAAAGGCACTTGGAGCTTAGGGGTGAAGAAGGTAATAGAAACTTGCCTTGGAGGAGGAGGAGGGGGAGAAGGAGATGGGAAGGGTAAGGTGAATGCAAGCTCCTGGGATAGAGAAGGTCTATATAATTTCTTAATATGAGCAAAAAAGACTAAAGTAAAATTCACAACAAATCAGTGCATCTATTTAATTGATCTATTACTGGAACTTACTTTCCTCATTAGCAAAAGGTCTGAGCAGTCTATTCCATTAACAGAACTATATCTCCAGGGCTCCCCCAAGGGCTGACAAAAGCAGAGAAACCCAGGGACTTTGTAGTAAAATACCAATGTTTTCAACATTAGTCACAAACTCATCAACACTTACATATTCCAGAATAACTTGGAGGGGAAACTTTAAATTACAAAATACATAGTAGACGACATCATAAAAGACCAGATTACAATGTCTTGCTTAGCCAGGGTGGTTCAGTTAGTTGTCCTATGAACCAAAGGGTTGCTGGTTTGATTTCTTGTCAGGGCACATATGTAGGTTGTAGCTTCAATCCCCAATAGAGGCACTTATGTAAGGCAACTGATTAATGTTTCTCCCTCACATCAATATTCTCTCTCTCTCTCTCTCTCTCTCTCTCTCTCCCTCTCTCTCTTCCCCCCCTCCCTTCCTTTTCTTTCTAAGTACATCATTGGGTGAGGATTAAAAGAAATCATGTTACAGCCCTGGCTAGTTTGGCACAAGGATAGAGCATCAGCCTTGGAACTGAAGGGTTCCAAGTTCAATTCCACCCAAAGGCATGTACCTTGGTTGCAGGTTCCCTGGCCCCGGTCAGGGTGTGTGCAGGAGGCAGCCAATTGATGTGTCTCTCTCACATCGATGCTTCTCTTTGTCTCTCTTTCTCCTTTCCCACTCTCTCTAAAAATCAATGGAAAAATATCCTCCTGTGAAGATTAATAGCAACAACAAATCAGATTACAGTATCTTAAACAATAGTAACCAAAGTTAGATCCCATGCAAGCTGCATTTCCACAGGTGAGAGAAGCAGTGGCAGCTCAGGAATTTCCTTACAGAGGGATGTAGGGGAAACTACCTGGTTGAGAGGGAGGTAGAGACTAGTTTCAAATCATGTTTGCCTAGACTTTACGTAAAAATTAAGAGGCATCCCTTATCCATTATTTTTTTAAAATAAATGGATATTGTGGAGTAAGTTGGCCTTACCATGATGAGATTTTAAAAGATAAATAAATAAAAAAGAAGAAAATTTGCTTCTAATGCCTAGGTTTTAAGTGCTTCATAGGATGAGAGGAACCAATAAGTAAGTAGCCTTGCATCTACTGGGTGAGCTATTAAAATCCAACAATTACAAATTGCTGTACATAACTATACTTCCCTCAGCTTCTCTGAGGATAAAGCCCCACCGTGGTTGTTTGGCCTTGCACTTTGAAGGCACCCGGACCTTTGATATACATCTTACTTGCCTATTTCATTTCATTTTTAAAACAATTCCATGAAGGCCCTGGCTCATTTGGCTCAGTGGATGGAGCATTGACCTGCAGACTGGAGGGTCCCAGGTTTGATTCCAGTCAAGGGGATGTACCTTGGTTGCGGGCACATCCCCAGTAGGGGGTGTGCAGGAAGCAGCTGATTGATGTTTCTCTCTCATCGATGTTTCTAACTCTCTAGCCCTCTCTCTTTCTCTGTAAAAAATCAATAATATATATATATATTTAAAAAAAAAAATAAAACAACTCCAAGAAGTAAGTACTGCTAGAATCCCTATGTGGTATCATATCACTTGCCTGCAGTTCCTCGAACAACACAGCCATGCAGTAGAGGCTAGCTATTATTGCTACTATCCCCATTGTGTTCATCTGTTTCAAGCATGAAGCATAGAAATAATCCTGAGCTAGCAACTGACATCAGAAATAAACTTCATGACATAATGTGTTCTCTATATATTGGCACTCAGGCAGACCATGCCAACCCCTTCCCCAGCCTCCCTCCATTGGAGGCACCTCAGGAGCTCAGCAGACTTTTCTATTGCCACCAAATAAATATGGCTTTTTGGTCAGGGCTGTTGGAAAATGAAATCTCTCTGCTTCTGTTCAATGTATTGAACTCTCTAAGCATGGCATCAATACCTCACACAGTTCTCCATCTTTTGTGTTAAAAAATCAGAGGGAGGTTGTGAGAAACTGTTGCAGTGGAGGAAAGTAGTGAATAAAATGAAAAATTATCTGCTTCATTCTCTGAGAAAATTTCATTTTTAACAGTTAGCCTTGGGTTACTGCTACTGCTGCAGAACTACACTAATACTTGGAAGGGCAGGTTTCAGGAATGCCATTTCCTGTGACACACCTGAAACAAGCTGAAGGGATGGGGCTGCCTGGTCAGGGTGACAGCACAGAGGTGCATGCAGAAGGTGAACTTGGAGGCTGACTGTGGCTATGTGGCACTGAGGAGAACCAGCAAAGTCCTTCCTGATGCAAAAAGGGTGGAGATGGCACCAGATGAGCAATGTGCAAATCTGCAGCGGACAGAAGGAAGTGTATCATACAAATGTTACAAAGACTTTGACCTAAGAATGAATCCTACACCATTTTTAACAGCTCAAGTGCTAAATTGGCTTAAGCTAATTTTAGGATTGATTTGCATGTTACAAAAGCCAAATAGTGGCAAGAAAAGGTATACTGACCAGCAGAAGGAAATCAGACTGGGGTTAACATGGAGAGCTGGCTAGCTTCTGTTGCCTTCTGCTACTGCAAAATAAAAGTAATTTTCAGATATAATGATCATAAGAATACTCTGGGCAGTCTTCAAATGCAAATATTCAAGCCCCATCCCTAATGATTCTGATTCCATTGGCTTGGCAACCTACCCCTAGATTTTCTTTCCCTAGCTTTATTGAGACATATTTGACATATAATGATTTTTTTAATTAAATCTTTATTATTCAGATTATTACATTTGTTTCTCTTTTTTCCCCTCCATAGCACCCCTCCACCCAGCTCCCACCCCTCCCTCTGCCTTTAGCTCAATCCCATTGATCTCATCCATAGGTGTATGATTTTTGTCCATTCTCTCCCTGTACACCCCTCACCCCTTCCCCCCTGAGAATTATCAGTCCACTCCCTTTCTGTGCTCCTGATTCTATTATATTCACCAGTTTATTCTGTTGATCAAATATTTAATTCACTTAATTTTTAGATTCACTTGTTGATAGATATGTATTTGTTGTTCATAATTTTTTGGCTTTTACCTTTTTCTTCTTCCTCTTCTAAAAGAGTACCTTTCAGCATTTCATATAATACTGGTTTGGAGTTGATGAACTCCTTTAGTTTTTTTCTTATCTGTGAAGCTCTTTATCTGCCCTTCAATTCTGAATGATAGCTTTGCTGGATAGATTATTCTTGGTTGTAGGTTCTTGCTATTCATCACGTTGAATATTTCTTGCCACTCCCGTCTGGCCTGCATCGTTTCTGTTGAGAAATCAGCTGACAGTCGTATGGGTGCTCCCTTGTAGGTAATAAACTGCTCTTAATATTCTCTCTTTCTCTTTTGCTCTTGGTATTTTAATTATGATGTGTCTTGGTGTGGTCCTCTTTGGATTCCTTTTATATAGGGTTCTGTGTGCTTCCTGGACTTGTAAGTCTATTTCTTTTACCAGATGTGCGCGGAGGACAGATTGCTGATTTTGCCGCTGGCCCTCGCAAGTGGGCGGGAGACAGACCCCCCCGAACCATGCCACTTCTGAGTCCACTGGGCCCCTGTTTCAGGCGAAACCCTGGGGACCTAGACTCGTGTGGTCCTGGCGCGCAGGGGAGCCGAAAAGGCAGCGGTTAGAGGCACTGCCTGACATATAATGTTTGAGTTTAAAGTGTACAACATGATTTGATATACAAGTATATTGCAAACTGATTTCCATAATAAGTCAATTGACAAAACCATTCCTCACACAGTTATCATTTGTGTGTATGTTGACAACTATAAGATCTCTTAGCAAATTTCAAGTATACAGGACAGTATTGTTAACTATAGTCACCATGCTATACATCACATTCACCAAAACTTCTTCATCTATAATTGGAAGTTGGCACCCTTCTACTGAAGTTCATCTGTGGAGCAGAGCTGAACTTACATGTGAATCAGTTTAATGGGCTGTGGAAGAAGCTTGGATCGTGTGCTTCCCTGGGCCTATTACCTAAGATTTATCCTGAATACTGGAGGGAAAACTGCCAAAGATGCCCCCCTCCACTCTTCCACAGAATCTGTGTACTTTTCCAATCTGCTTGCTGACTTTCCCTCAAAATTCTTTCATATTTTAACACATTATCTAATATTATTCTCATTCAGGAAATGAGAAAACAGACTCAGAGAGGAGTTATAGACTTTTCCTAAGTTTACATGAAAGCTACATAATAACAGAAGTAGCATTCAAAGTCACTGTATGCCTCCCCACTTTACCTCCTTCACCTATATATTGTTTGGCCTCCAATATCTAATATCAGCTAATAATTATTGATCCCCTTCCAAGTACTCCATATTGACTACATTATTTAGATGATTATATTTCACTAGAGGGCAGATCCACAAAAATGTGTGCAAGAGTAGGCCTTCCTTCCCTCAGCTGCCAGTACCAGCTTTCCTCTGGCACCCTGGACCTGGGCTTCCCTTCTCTGGCTTCTGGCAGGAACCCAGGACCCAGACTTCCCTTCAGCTACCCGAATGAACCCAGGCTAGCCTCCACCCTGGTCCCAGCTTCATCAGGAAGAATGTCCAGAATGATATCCGGTCTAATGAGCATATTACCCTTTTATTATTATAGACTAGAGGCCCAGTGCACAAAATTAGTGCATGGGGGAGGGTGCGGGGGGAGTGTCCTTCAGCCCAGCCTGCACCCTCTTCTATCTGGGACCCCTCAAGGAATGTTTAACTGCCCATATAGGCCTGATTCTACCTGAATGTGGCCTAAACAGGCAGTCGGACATTCCTCTCACAATCCAGGACTACTGGCTCCCAACTGCTCCCCTGCCTGCCTTCCTGATTAACCCTAACCGCTTCTGCCTGTCAGCCTGATCACCCTCTAACCACTGCCCTGCCAGCCCTATTTGATGCCTAACTGCTCCCCTGCCAGCCTGTTTGCCCCTAACTCCCCTCCCCTGCCAGTCTAGTCTCCTCTAACTGCCCTCTCCTACAGGCCTGGTCACCTCTAACTGTCCTCCCCTGCTGGCCTGATCACCCACAACTGCCCTCCCTTACAGGCCTAGTCCCTGCCAACTGCCCTTTCCTGATGGCCATCTTGTGGTTGCCATCATCTATGTCCACATGGGGACAAGATGTTTTGATCACATGGGTGCAGTCATCTTGTGTGTTGGAGTGATGGTCAATCTGCATATTACTCTTTTATTAGATAGGATAGAGGCCTTCTGCACAAGAAGGAGCCAGCTGGTTTGCTCTGAAGGGTGTCCTGGATCAAGGTGGGTGTTCCCTTGGGGTGTAGGGTGGCCTGGGTGAAGGGCTTGTGGTGGCTTGCAGGCCGGCCATGCCCTCCAAGCAATCCAAGCAGAGGCCCTGGTATCTGGGATTTATTTATCTTCTACAATTGAAACTTTGTAGCCTGGAGGAGAGCCAAAACTTCTGCTCCCACAGCCATTGAAACTTTGTTGCCTTAAGCAGAGGCCTGAGCCTGCCAGGGTGTGTGGAAAGCTTGGCTTCCTCCATCACCAGGGGCAACCCAAGCCTCCCTCCTGTTCCCTCTGTGGCCATAGCCATCTTGGTTAAGTTAATTTGCATATTTGCTCTGATTGGCTGGTGGGCATGGTTTGTGTGTAGGAGATACTGTCTATTTGCATATTACTCTTTTATTAGATAGGATTCTAATAAATATTAATAAAAATGGGAACCTAAAAGTTATCAAAAATATTTGAAAGAATTTTAGTGAAGAATCTTTTTTAAAAAAATTATTACAGATTCTCCTATATTTTCCCCCCTTTTTGCCCACCTCCATGCAGACCCTCTCTTCCCCTCTTTCTGGCCTTTAACACAGTGTTGTCTGTGTCCATTTAATTAAGACTCTTAATATACAAAAAGAAAAAGGTTTAACTAAAAGAGATATGTTCCTTCTGGCCAGTTGGTGATGGAATAAGAATCTGCCTTAGGTATGCTTTAGCCTTACTCAGGAAAGTCTCTTTTGTCTCTATCTCCACCTCCCCAATTAGGCAGACTTCCTATAAAATTAATAAGGAAGGGGAATCAAGGAGGAAGAATTTAAGCAGGCATTAAGGCTCAGAAGCAGACGACTGGAGAGAGTCAAAGACTTAATCAAAGATACTCAGAAGTAAAATTTAGGATATTTTTACAACAGCCCTACATGGCATTCTATAAAATTTGTAAATTGAGTATAATGATAACTAATTTTAATTGTGTAAATAGTTACCTTTTTATTAAATTTATTGGGGCAGCATTGCTTAATAAAATAATACAGATTTCAAGTGTCAGAGTACACAGCAGGAGCTCTGCACAAGCTCTGCTTCTCTGAGTTGTTCTGAGTGGCTGTGAATCCTCAGATTCTTCTAAATTCTCCTATCTGACTATGCCAGGATGGTTCTTCTCAAAACCTGCACATTGTACTAACTGTTGGGAACTGAGTCCAAGTTCTTCCTTTATCCTTTGCTCACTAGTAACAAGTGTTGGGTCTGAGCCCTTCTGCCTGCGGCTGGACCTCCTAGGATGCCAGGTCTTAGACAGAGAAGCCATGAGAGGTTGTGGGTGTATAAGAATAAATCTTTATTGCAAAATCCAGTGGCCATATAGCCATCAGACAAGAACAGTCCTCACAGCAATGTCCATATAGGCAGACAGCCAGACACCAACTGGTGAACATTATCTTTCCCACAAAGCAGCATCAATCTTTATACCCACAGCTATTATCTGAAAACCACATGCTGCCTCCTAGACTCACAGCCTCACATTGTAACAGACCTGAGTTCTCTGGTGCAGCAACTTCTCCTATCTCTCCTGCACAGATGCTCTCTCTAGAAGACTTCTTCTCACTCCATCCTCAGCTGATTCCACCTATTCCAGATAGCTAGCTGGTCAGTAACCTACTTTTATACCATTTAGACAAAGAAGGCTTTGTGCCAATAGTTCCATCAATCATATTGGCCACTGTAGAGTTCAGTGTGCTGTGTGTCCTTGCAGCTGCTCATGGTATCTTTGCCTGATTAGGATTCCCAGGCTCAGAGTCCTTGAACATTCCATTTAGGCACATGCCCAGAGTGGCCTTTGGTCAATCTGGTGTCTTGGTAACAAGGACTCTGTGCTCCCACCAGCCTTGATTATCCAGGCACCTGGCATGGTTCCCACTTTAAGGATACATTTATATGATCCATATTTGTATATTGCATTGTAAACCCACCATCCAAAATCAAGTCATCTTCCATCCCCATATACTTGATCCCCTTTGCCCTTTACTATTGCCATCTGTTTCCCTCTGCTAACCACCATATTGTTGTTTGTGTCTATGAGTTTTTGTTTGTTTATTTTTCTTTTCTAGTCACTTGTTGCTTTTGGCTTTATATTCCACATATTAGTGAAATCATATGATTCTTAACTTTTCTGACTTATTTTGCTTAACATCACATTCTCAAGGTTCATCCATGTTGTCACGAATGGAAAGAATTACCTTTTTTGTTTGTTTGTGTGTGTGTTTTGTTTTGTTTTTTTTAAGAATTTTTTTAGATTATTTGAGCCAAACTGTCGACATATGCCAGGAAGCAAAACTTCAACAACTTGAGATTATGCTCCAGAGAATGGCAGGTTACATTTGTATTTATACATTGCAATCAAAGGAAGGACAGAGGTGGGCTACATGAAATTCACTGGTGATAGATTAAGGAGGTGGGATAAAGCAAAGCGGTGGGAAACCCCTGGGATTGGATACAAAGTAAAATGATGAACACATACCTAGGTGAGTGCAGGAACAATTAACATGATAATGAAGGAATTTGTGGCATCTGTCCTGGTGCCATCACATTTGGTTGTGCCCCAGGAGCTCCAGAAAAAGGGAAGTTACAAGTTACCCAGACATCTCACAGATATTATCCTAGAGGCAAAAGGCAAATGGGCTCAGTAAAGATCTAAGTTGATCTTTGTCAGGGAAGATACTGGCCACCATAACTGTGTTTAAAGTTTAATTTTAGACCATACTTTGTGGTTACTTTAGGTCTCTGAGTTTGCAAGGCTGTCATGCAGGCTTCTCCTGAGCTTGTCAGGTCAGCATGTGGCCTCTTTCATCCACATCCCCACCTTTTGGTCATAAATCAATCCAAAGGATGCATTGATGACCAACCTTTTGATTGTATAATGGAGTTCCATGGTACTAGAAAGGCTCATTCCTAGGATGTCTCAGTGTCAGCATGTCTTGCTGAACAGGTGGACCACTGGGGATGGGGAAAGACCATAACCTTAGATGGCATTTAAGGTTGAATTATTATTCAAAAAGGCAGGTAAGTGGGAGACAGTCAGGTCCTATATATCCTTGTTAAAAAGTATTCTGGATCATTTCTAATTTTTTTTGAGCCATCATGATCCGAGTCTTTTTGCTGTTTGTCTTATGTTTTGCTTTTCTGCATTTAATAAACATTTACATATCATGAACAAAAGTAACGATACTAAACCAATAACAATAATTGGAAACAAAAAATGTCTAACACTAGACAAGGAAAAGTCTAAGAGGAACAAGCATCCCAGCCAACCAAAAAACCCTTTACATGTATTATCATAAATTTTTTATTAAGCTAATTACATGTTTTCCTCCTTCATCCACTGTGTTGTACCTATGATATGTTTGGCCAGATGAATTAAGACACTCTACTATTTCATTATCTAGAAGCTCTAATTTTCTTCTGGCCAATTAGTTTCCATAGAAATGGCTTCATGGGGAAGATTAAGTTCAATTTCCCAATACATTGGTTTTTCAGTATCAATATTATCACAGATTTTATGAACATCAAGCAAAGTCATTCTGCCTATAATTTCAGCATTATACCATATCCTAGTATTATTTAATGTAAACTTGGTGATATTACAGTACAAATTACTCAGTATAACAGAATAGTCTTTAACCCTTCCTATCAAAAACGCCCTTTTCCCATATACCATATATTGTTATTTGTTGGGGTAAATACCACAGGCCAGGACTGGGTGAAATCAGTATTCTATATGGATTGGGAGCATAACCATTCACCTTTCCAATTTTCACAAACAGAGAGTGAGATGGGTTTACATTGTTTATTATTTTTAAATATGGCCCATCTACTTCCTTTTGGAAGTATTCTAGTATTATTGAGGATGGTCCCTGGGCCAGCTAGGTAAACTAATAGATATTTAAGCTTAGGATTTAACTGGCACCTGGGCTTTTTAAAACACAATGTCATAGATCATATTTCCCATTCAAAATTTTTCAAATTCATGGGGAACCATGTGAGTCCCATTAAGTATCTGGCCTGGGTTTCTGCAGCCATCATAGCCACTTCCGAGTCCTTGAATTAACAGAGATAGTAGGCCCTGTTGAGGTAGGGCACAAGCACATTCCCATTGTTGGGTTTGTGCATTAGTTTTTATAGTCTGGCAAGTCTATTCTATCCATGAAACTAAGGCTTTATTGTCTTTTCATGCTGCTTCCCACCCTTTTTCCTTCTTCCTGAAACAGCATTCCCTCTACTCTATATGACCTATTTGAGATAAAAACCTTTATCTAATGAATGACACTCTTCATTAGCTGCAAATTCTGCTTGTCCCAGGATACCAAGGCCAGCCCCTACTCTTCAAAGTATTCCTTTTTTGATTCTTTTACGAGGGCTAATGTTGTTGGATCAACCAGGAATGTTGTTGCCATTGAGTAATTATGGCTTGGGAGCAGTTAAGGTCGACTGAGTGGACCGAAAAATGTTGTTTCCCATGCCATAGTTAAATGGATGAAGGTGACCGCCAAATGAGCTAGCATTTGAGTATTCCATAGGGTTTCTCACAAGCATCAAGAATGCAAGGATGGTGGGGTAACTATAGAAATCTCTACACACCAATTGATCCCAATAATTTCTAAAATGGGATCCATTGATTTCTTTCTTGTTTCACAGAAATCCAGCCATAGGAGCAAGTCTGATGAGGTCAAGGACATGATATATTATGACAGATAGGACAGGCTGCGGCAAGTCTTTTTTTTCTTAATTAAATTTTTATTATTCAGATTATTACATTTGTCTCTCTTTCCCCCCCCATAGCTCCCTTCCACCCCGCTCCCACTTACCTTTCCCCCAAATTGATGAGTCCATAGGTGTATGATTTTTGTCCAGTCACTCCCTGTACTCCCCTCACCCTTCCCCCTGAAAATTATCAGTCCACTCCCTTTCTGTGCTCCTGATTCTAGTATATTCACCAGTTTATTCTGTTGAGCAAATTTTTAATTCACTTAATTTTTAGATTCACTTGTTGATAGATATGTATTTATTGTTCATAATTTTTTATGTTTTACCTTTTTCTTCTTCCTCTTCTAAAAGAGTACCTTTCAGCATTTCATATAATACTGGTATGGAGTTGATGAACTCCTTTAGCTTTTTCTTATCTGTGAACCTCTTTATCTGCCCTTCAATTCTGAATGATAGCTTTGCTGGATAGAGTATTCTTGGTTGTAGGTTCTTGCTATTCATCACGTTGAATATTTTTTGCCACTCCTGTCTGGCCTGCATCGTTTCTGTTGAGAAATCAACTGACAGTAGTATGGGTGCTCCCTTGTAGTTAATTAATTGTTTTTCTCTTGCTGCTTTTAATATTCGTTGTCTTTTGCTCTTGGTATTTTAATGATGATGTGTCTTGGTGTAGTCCTCTTTGGATTCCTTTTATATGGGGTTCTGTGTGCTTCCTGGACTTGTAAGTCCATTTCTTTTATCAGATGTGGGAAGTTTTCAGTCATTATTTCTTGAAACAGGTTCTCAGTATCTTGCTCTCTCTCTTCTGGCACCCACACAATTCTGATGTCGGTACGCTTGAAGCTGTCCCAGAGGCTCCTTACATTACCTTCACATTTTTGGATTCTTTTCTCTTCTTGCTTTTCCAGTTGAGTGTTTTCTGATTCTTTATATTTCACATTTTTGACTTGATTCTTGCCTTCTGCTAGTCTGGTGTTAGGTCTCTGTGTAATATATTTTATTTCAGACAGTGTATGTTTAATTTCTATTTGGTCCTTTATCATCTCTAGTTTGGATCTTTTGCATTTCTAGTTGGTCCTTTTGCATCTCCTCTTGGGACTTGATAAATTTATCCATCTTTTCTAGCATATTCTTGAAAAATCTTATAAGCGTGGTTTTGAACTCTATATCCAGTCATTTGTTTTCCTCCATTTCTTTTGTTTGTGATCCCTTCCCTTGTCTTGGCATTTTCACTGTGCTGGGAGAACTTCTGTGTTGGATTTAGCCTTATGATACCAGACTTGAAAAACCGCAAAAGTCTCTCTTGAGCTTGGGATTGGTGGAGTCTCAGGCCTTAAGGGACTGCCTTGCCTTCCAGTCGGGCCCGCCCTCCATGTCCCCTGAGTCTCATGTGACTGGGTAATCGCTGGAGCAGTCCCTGTGCTGGCGCCCTCTCTCTTGCAGTGCCTCTAGACCACTGCCCTTCCGGCTCCCCTGTGCTACGGGACCTCACGAGTCTGGGTTCCCATAGTTTCGCCCGAAACTGGGGTTTAGTGAAGTCAGAAGTGGCACAGTTGGGAGGGTCTGTCTCTCGCCCACTCGAGAAAGCCAGCGGCACAATCAGCAGTCTGTCCTCTGAGGCGCAGTGCCATGCGCGCCACCAGACCTCCGATCCCCTGGGACTCTCCTAAATTTCCATGCACTTCTCCCCCTTCACACTCCAAACTCCCCCCCAAATGAGTTTCAGCTGGATCAGGGGGTTAATGTTGTAGGATAAGGAGTTCAATACCTTTGAGAGTTTCCGTCTCCTTCCCACCAGAGAAGGCCAGCTAGGTTCTCTGGCACCCGCTCTCTCCACATGTGCGTCTCTGTACCTCAGCTTTTTGCAGCTCCTCTGTGTCTCCGTGAGCCCCTGTCTTTCCCTCTAGTTGTAGAATTTCCACTCTGCCAGCTTTCCTGTGGTTCTGGATGATGTCCGTTCTGTCTTTTAGTTGTAGTTTTGAAATTGTTGTGCGAGGCAGCAGTGTAGGTCTTTACCTATGCTGCCATCTTGGCTTCTCCCATTAGAATTTCTTCCCAACTGCCCTTTCTTTCCAGCCTTGTCTCCCTCCAACTGCCCTCCCCTGACAGCCTGGTTACCCACAAATGCCCTCCCTTGCTAATCATCTTGTGGCAGCCATCTTGTAACCACATGAGGGCAGCCATCTTGTGTGAGTGTGTGACAGTCAATTTGCATATTATAGAACCTATCTATCTCTTTATTATATAGGATCTTTCTTGGACATGGAATAGTTAGTTTTTATACCTACAATTCTTAATAAAAATATTTGGGGATTTGGGGTTAGTGGCTTCTAAAAAAACTTTTATAGTGACTAGAATAAAGAAAAAGGATTCCATTTGAGATTTTAAAATAAGCCAAAAATTTAAAATTTTGTTTACACTGTCTAGAATCTAATTTTAAAATGTGGCCTTTATTTTATATGATTAATCAGTTTTCATAGAGGATATGCCACTACTACAAAAATAAATAAATAAAAAAGGATAGAAATGCTCACCTGGTTTATATATGTACCTGGGAGTTGAAGATGATGAGATAGAAGCTGAGCTTCAAGGTCATCCCTAACTGCCCTTCCCTGCAGGCCTGATTTCCCCCAACTGTCCTCCCTTGCTGGCCATCTTGTGGCAGCCATCTCATGTCCACATGGGGGCATCCATCTTTGACCTCACGGGTGTGGCCATCTTGTGTGTTGGAGGCCTGATTCCCCTTTCCTAGCTGCCAACCTCTGGGTACCACAGTCACACCAATCCAGTGCACAGGCCCCCTGAGCCTGCTGCCCTGGAAAATGGCCCTTGGGTGACTTTTTGAGCCACCACCAGGTGCAACCCCAGCTGCCAGCATCTAGTCCCCATGGTAGCACTGCCCCAGCACATAGGTCCCCTGAACTTACCACCCTGGCATACAGCTCCTGGGAGCCTCTGTAAGCTACTGCTGAGCACATGTATCCAACCAAGGGCACACATCCTCTGAAGCAGAAACTGGGACTTCTCCCTCAATGGGGCTGGAGGCACACCACAATCGCTCTGATCCATTGTGTGAGCTCCACCAGTACACACCCCTGGCAGACAGCTTGTGGGCCCCTCTGTGTATGTGCCTCTCCAACCAAGGATGCGATGCACAACTCCCTCAGCAGGATTCATGACATCCTCTTCCTGGCTGCCTACCTCTGGACACCTTGGTGATTTACTAAAGGCTCACCTTCCTGAACAGGGTCACATTGTTTCAGCCAAAGACTCTGAGATTCCAACATCCCCAGCTGTTGGCTCTTGAAACCCCTCATGATTCAAAGAGGAAAATCACTTTGGACAAAATCCCATTGTTTCAACCACAGACTATGAGACACCCACCCTCCACTGTCACAGACTCTGGGATCCTTGTAGGAAATTTCAGAGTGACACAACTCCACCAAGAGTCCTATCACATTGGGCCAAAGTCACAGTACCTGACTCTCAGGACCCAAGACTCTTTCTTCCCAGGCTGTGGATTCTGATCAGCCACTGTGAGCACATATCAGTGAGAACTCAGGCAACCCTTTCCACAAGAGTCAGAAACACTAGCACATCCTCAACAATTTACACAACAAAGCCAGGGGAGAGTCACATTGCCAGACAATCCATGGCAAGACTTTATCTATGAATAAGAAACTAATATTCAAGAGCCAACTACATCAAAAGAACTCAAATAGCTCCAGTAGAGAGCTACACTAGATTACCAAGCCCAGGAGACCTAAGAGACCACACCACAAGCACCACCCCCAAAAGAATCTGGGTAGCTAAGAACTTAGATCTAAGACAGAGAAATAATTAAAATGTTACAACAAAAAATGGGGAGACAAAAATCCCCAAAATAAAGTAAAAGAGGAATCACCGAAATGGGAATTAAATGAAATGGAGATAAATAATATGTCAGAGAAAGAAATCAGAGTAATAGTTATAAGGATGCTCAAATGGCTGGGTGAAAAACACACAAAACTTAATAACAATTATAAGAGCTGAATGAGAATGTCACCAACATGAAAAGGAACCAAGAGGAAATGAATAATGACCTAGCTGCAATAAAAAACAAAATACAATGGAAAGCTAAAATAGTAGACTAGAAGAGATTGAAAATCACATCAGCAAATTAGAAGAAAAAGTAGGAAAAAAACAAACAAACACAACAGCAACTGGAAAGAAAACTTAAAAAGCAGGAGGAGACCCTAAGGTAGCTTTGGGACATAACAAAACAAAACAACATCTGTGTAATAGGGGTACCTGAAAGAGAGGCAGGGAAGCAAGGAATAGAAAACCTGTTTGAAGAAATGACAGAAAATGTCCCTGATGTTGGGAAGAAAAAAATCCACAAATCCAAGAAGTACATAGAGTCAAGGTGAACCCAAAAAGACTGACACCAAGACTCATCATAATTAAATTGACAAACATCAACAACAAAATAAGAATCTTAAAGTTACCTACAAGGGCTCTTCCATTAGAATATCAACTGATTTCTCAACAGAAACACATAAGACCAGAGGTATGGAATAAAATATACAAAGTGATGCAAAGCAAGGGACTGAATCCAAGAATACTATAACAGCAAGGCTAACATTCAAAATTGAAGATGCAACCAGGAGAATCACAGAAAAAAGAGTTAAGAGAGTTTATTACCACAGGCTGGTAGTGAAGGGGTGGAAAAAATTTTTTTCAGGCAAATGGAAGTGAGAAAAAAAGCTGGGATACCAATATTTATGTCTCATAAAATAGACTTAAAAGTATAGGCCATAACAAGAGATAAAGAGGGCCACTCCATAATACTAAAGAGAGCAATTCAACAACAGGATACAATTCTGGTAAACCCATATCACCCATTACAGGTGCACCCAAAAAGATAAAACAATTTCTGGAAGATGTCAAGGGAGAGATCAGCAACAATACAATTATAGTAGGGGACTGTGATACCCCATTGAAACCACTGAAAAAATCCTCTAAACCAAAAATCAGTAAAGAATCAGCAATCCTAAATGACTCACTAGATCAGATGGACTTAATTAATATCTTCATAACATTTCACCTCAAAACTATGGAATATACAATCTTCTCAAGTGCACATGAGACATTTTGAAAGATAGATCATATATTAGGACACAGGCAAAGTATCTTCAAAGTCAAAAAGATAGAAATCATACCAATCATCTCAGATCACAATGGCATAAAATTAGAAATCAAATATAATAAAAACAATGACAAATATCAAACACTTGCAGGCTAATTAGCATGCTACTAAACAATGATTGGGTTACCAAAGAGAGCAAAGAAGAAATAAAAAAAAAAATCCTGGAAACAAATGACAATGAAAACACAACAAACCAAAATCTATAGGACACAATGAAAGCAGTCCAGAGAGGAAAATTCATAACTCTACAGGCCTACCTAAAAAAAAAAAAAAAGTAAAAAATTATGTAACCCTGGAACTTAAAGAATTAGAAAGACAGCAACAAGAAAATCCCAGAATAACAAGAAGTAAGGAAATAATAAAGATCAGGGCAGAAATAACCACATAGATATAATAATAATAATAATAATAATAATAATAATACAAAATATCAATGAAACCAAGAGTTGGTTCTTTGAAAAGATAAACAAAATTGATGAACCTCTAGCCAGGCTTACCAAGAAGCAAAGACAGAGGACCCAAATAAACAAAATCAGAAATGTAAGAGGTGAAGTAAAAACAGACCCCACCGACATACAAAGGATTATAAAAATAATAATATGAACAACTCTATTCCAACAAACTGAACAATGTAGATGAAATGGACATATTGCTAGAAAAATACAACCTTCCAAAACTCTATCAGGAGAAATAAAAAACCCCAAATAGGCCACTAACTACTGATAAAATTGAAACAGTAATAAAAATGCTTTCAACAAACAAAAAAGCCCTGGAGCAGATAACTTCATAGGGAACTTTTACCAAACATTCAAAGAAGAATTAAAACCTATCCTCTTCATATCATTCCAAAAAATTCAAGAGGAAGTCACTCTTCCAAACTCTTTCTATGAAGCCAGCATTACCCTAATTCCAAAACCAGATAAAGATATCACAAAGAAAGAGAAATACAGGCCAATATCCCTGCTAAACATAGATGCTAAAATCCTCAAAAAATTCTAGCAAACCAATTCCAGCATTACATTACAAAGATCATACACCATGATCAAATGGGATTTATTTCAGGATGCAAGGCTGGTACAATATCTGAAAATCAATTAATGTGATACATCACATAAACAAATTGAAAGAGAAAAATCATATAATCTTATCAATTGACACAGAAAAGGCATTTGACAAAATCCAATACCTTTTTCTGATAAAAACTCTCAGAAAAGTGGAAATAGAGGGATCATACCTCAACATAATAAAAGCCTTATATGAGAAACCTACAGCCAACATCATACTCAATGGGCAAAAAACAAAACAATTTCCCCTAAGAACAGAAACAAAACAGGGATGCCCACTCTCACCATTCCTGTTCAGCATAGTACTGGAAGTGCTAATCATAGAGATCAGACAAAAAGAAGAAGTAAAAGGCATCCAAATTGGAAAAGAAGAAGTAAAATTATCATTATTTGCAGATGACATGATATTATACATCCAAAACCCTAAAGACTCCATAAAAAATCTACTAAATATAATAAATGAATTTGGCAATGTAGCAGGATAGAAAATTAATCCACAGAAATCTGTGGCTTTTTTATACACTGACTAATGGCCCAGTACACAAAATTCATGCACAGAGGGTGAAGTTCCTCAGCCCAGCTTGCACCCTCTCCAATAAAGAATCCTTTGGGAGATGTCTCACTACCATTTTAGGCCCATTCCCTGTGGTCATCCCTCTCACAATCTGAGAATGCTGGCTCCTAATCGCTCACCAGCTTGCCTGACTGATCTTCCCTAACTGCCCTCCTCTGGCAGCCTGATCTCACCCCCAACTGCTTTCCCCTGCTGACCTGATCTCATCCCCAACTCCCTCTGCCTGCCTGATCTTGCCCCCAATGGCCCATTCCTGCCAGCCTGATCTCGCCCCCAACTGCCCTCCCCTGCTGGACAATTTAGTTCTGATTGGTCAGTTTCTATGCCAGTCAGCATCAAAAGCTCTGCCTCCTAGGTAGCCATTGACTCCTCACATGTGACCCAGATATGGTTCTGAATGGTCATGTTTTATAACAGTTGATGTCAAAAACTCCATCTCCTGGGCAGCGGATTGGCTCCTCAGTTTACCCAGATTTGGTTCTGTTTGGTAAGTTTGTATGCCAGTCAGCATCTCCAGGTCTATCAATGGGGCCTGATCAAAAAGGCAGGGCTGATCAGCAGCCCTGGTGGAGGTCTGGAGAGAAATGGAGATGCAGCTGCTGGCTAGAATGGGCGAGAAAGAGAAAGGCAAATGTAAATCAAAAGCTGCTAAAGAGGCAACAGATGAGTCCCTGCTTCTCTCTTCAGGTCTCTGTCTGGCCCTGATTCGCACCCCTCTTAGCAGTCAATCATAGGACACTGCACCTGCAGGACTGACTTCTGGTTGGTCATTACTGGTTGTTTCGACCCAGGGTTTTTATATACAGTGGTACCTCGAGATACGAGTGCCCTAACATACGAGCTTTTTGAAATACGAGCAATCGAGCAAGCGATTTTTTGCTTTGAAATAGGAGCAACATTTGAGATACAAGTAATCGCGCAGATCGGCTGGCTGCACACAACCCACCACTTTACCGCGACTCGAGCGTCTCATAGTTTCCCACTCCTCAGTCAGTGTGCTTGTTTACCTCATTGTCGAAGCATCTTTTGTGCATTTACATACTTTATCACATTTCTTTTTATAACCATGGGTCCGAAGAAAGCGAGTGGAAAGGTCAGTGCTCAGAAGAGGATGATGTCTATTGAATTAAAGCACGAAATCATAGAAAAATATGAGCAAGGTGTGCGAGGGGCTGACTTGGCGAGGCAGTATGGGCGGGTGTAGTACTTCAACGATATGCACTGTGCTTAAACAGAAGGAGTCGATAAAGGGTATAATGCCAGCTAAGGGCGTTACAATAATTTCTAAGCTCCATAGCTCTCTCCATGAAAAGATGGAGAATCTACTGATGGTGTGGGTAATGGAGAAGCAGCTTAAAGGAGATACATTAACACCGCATCATATGCGAGAATGCGTGAGTGATTTATGGTGATTTGCTGAAGCAGACCCCACGCACTTCCATGGACGAAGCATCGAAAGACTCATTTAAAGCCAGTAGAGGCTGGTTTGATAACTTCAGGAAAAGGTCCAGCATTCACTCCATCATCAGGTATGGTGAGGCAGCAAGTTCGGATGTGAAGGCAGCTGAGGATTACCTCAAAACTTTTTCCAAACTGATAGAAGCCAAAGGATATATCCCCCAGCAAGTCTTCAACTGTGATGAGGCAGGGCTTTTCTGGAAGAAGATGCCAAATAGGACTTATATAATGGCAGAGGAGAAGGCGATGCCAGGCCACAAACCCAATGAAGGATAGGCTAACTCTTGCACTGTGCGCCAATGCGAGTGGCGACTGCAAGATCAAGCCTCTGCTCGTATACCATTCGGAAAACCCCGGAGTCTTTAAGTCACATAAGATTTTAAAAGATAAACTGCAGGTTATGTGGAGGGCAAACCCGAAGGCATGGGTCACCAGGCAGTTCTTTGTGGAGTGGGTAAACCTGGTTTTTGGCCCTTCTGTGAAGAAATATCTACAGGAAAACAACCTAACCATGCAAGCCCTCCTCGTCCTCAACAATGCTCCTGCTCACCCACGGAACCTCGAAGATGAAGTCCTCTAAGAGTTCAAGTTTACAAAGGTTGTCTACCTACGTCCTAACACCACTCCTATCCTGCAGCCCATGGATCAGGAGGTGATTTCTAATTTTACAAAGCTGTACATCAAGCACCTGTCCTGGCGCTGCTTTGAGGTGACAGAGAACACAAACCTCACCCTTCGAGAGTTCTGGAAGAACCACTTTAACATCGTGATATGCCTCAGAATTATTGATCAGGTCTGGCTGGGTGTTACAACGAGGACTTTGACCTCTGCTTGGAAGAAGCTGTGGTCTGAGGCCTAGCCGAAAGGACCTTGGAAGGATTTGAAACCGAGGTGCCAGTGGAGGAGGAGATAGTGTCTCTGGGAAAATCCATGGGCCTGGAGGTGGATGAGCTTGTCAAGGAGCACTCTCTGGAACTCACCACGGAGGAGTTATAAGAGTTGCAGTCTCAGCAACATGCGGAGGTTCTCCAAGAAATTGGTTTCGAGGAGGAGTCAGAGGTGGAGGAGATCTCTACAAGTGAGATAAAGGAGATCTTAGGAATGTGGGAGAGGGTGTCACACTTTGTGGAAAAGAAACACCCCGAAAAAGTTGCCACTGGTCGTGCATCGGAGCTGTTCAGTGAAACTTGCCTCACCCATTTCAGAAACATTCTGAAAGGGAGGAAGAGGCAAACCTCGATGGACACGTGTTTTTTTTTAAATCGGCCAAAAATGCAAAGACCAGTAGCAATTAAGTTCAGTGAAGATTAGTTAAGTTACATTCAGTTTAGGGATAAAGTATAGCATTAAGAGTGTAAGGAGTAGTTAAATACACTTTATAAAACCATTTTATTCCTTTACATTCTCTTTTATTATGTTTTTATACAATATTTGTCATTTATAAATACATTTTTCTTATTCAAAAACACGTAACAAGAACAACTGGGATGGCATTTTGGGGGCTGGAACGGATTAACGGCATTTCAATTGATTTCAATGGGGAAATTTGCTTTGAGATACGAGCAACTTGATATACGAGCAAGGTTGTGGAACGAATTAAACTCATATCTGGAGGTACCACTGTATTAGGATAATGAACTCACAGAAAGAGAAACTTAAAAAAATCCCATTAACCATTGCAACAATAAAAAAAATTAATATGTAGGAATAAACTTAACCAAGAAGGTAAAATACCTATACTCAGAAAATTACAGAACACTGAAAAAAGAGATAGAAGAAGTCATAAACAAATGGAAGAATATACTATGTTCATGGATTGGTAGAATCAACATCATTAAAATGTTCATACTACCCAAAGCATTCTACAGTATATATTCAACGCAATCCCCATTAAAATACCAATGGCATATTTCAAAGAACTAGAACAAACTCTCCAAAAATTCATCTGGAGTAAAAAAACACCCCGAATAACTGTAGCAATCTTGAGAAAGAAGAACAAAGTTGGAAGGATTACAATACCAGATATCAAGCTATATTACAAAGCTACTACTCTTCTCAACACTATCTAGTACTGGCATAAGAACAGATATATAGACCAACTAAACAGAACAGAGAACCCATAGATCAGCTTAAGCCATTATGCTCAATTAATATATAACAAAGGAGCAAGAGCATACAATGGAGTCAAGACAGTCTATTCAATAAATGGTGTTAGGAAAATTAAATTTATACTTGCAAAATAAATGAAACTAGATCATACACACCAAAACAAATAAACAAACAAAAAACCTCAAAATGGATAAAGGACTTAAACATAAGAAGGGAAGCCATAAAAAGCTTAGAAGAAGCCATAGGCAGCAAAATAACAGACATATGTTGTAGCAATATATTTACTGGTGGGAATGCAGATTGTTGCAGCCACTGTGGAAAACAGTATGATATTTCCTCAAAAATTAAAAATGAAACTTCTATTTGACCCAGTAATCCCACTTCTAGGAATATATCCCAAGAAAACAAAAACACCAGTCAGAAAGGATAAATGCACCCCTATATTCATAGCAGCACAATTTATAATAGCTAAGATTTGGAAACAGCCTAAGTGCCCATCAGCAGATGTGTGGATAAGAAAACTGTGATAGATCTACAGAATGGAATTCTGGAAGGTATTCTTACCATTTGGAACAGAATGGATGGAACTGGAGAGCATTATGCTAAGTGAAATAAGCCAGTCAGAGAAGGATAAATATCACATGACTTCACTCATGTGTGGAATAAAATGAACAACATAAGCTGATGAATAAAAATAGAACCAGAGACATAGAAGCATCGAACAGAAGGTCCAACATATGAGGGAAGGCAGGGGGTGAGGGGATAAGAGATCAACCAAAGGAATTGTATGCATGCAAATGAGCAAAACCAATGGACACAGACAGTAGGGAGTTTAGGGCTTTTGTTTGAGGTTGGGGGTGGCTGAAGAGAGGTCAATGGGGGAAAAAGGAGACTCATGTAATACTTTAAACTATAAAGAATGTAAATTTTAACAATAAGAAGGATACCTAGGTGATGAATGTATTTATATTTTAAATATTTAAGCAAGTATACAAGAGCACTTAACATAAGGTGAAATTATAAAAATAAGACGAGAGAAAGAAAAGCAATGATGAATATATAAATCAGAGCTAGAGCTGAATCTTCTAAATGCATTGCATATATACTTTTTATATATTTTAATTAAAATTTATCTAATATGTCAGAGAATAAAATCACAATTAATGTAAAAGATAAAAAGAGGTCATCCCTCTCACAATCTGAGAATGCTGGCTCCTAATTGCTCACCAGCTTGCCTGACTGATCTTGATTGTAGCCATTGTACCCTGCACCAAAAGGTTTTGGGTTTGATTCTAGGTCAGGGCACTTACCCAGATTGTGGGTTCAATTCCCTGGTTGGGGCAAGTGCAGGAGGTAACTGAGTGATGTTTCTCTTACATTGTTGTTTCTCTCTCTCTTTCTCTTCCTCTCCCTTCCTTTCTCTAAAATAAATTTTAAAAACATGTTCTCAGGTGAGGATTTTTAAAAAATTATTTTTAAGTATTTCCCTGTCACATAAAATTTAAAGTAGGTAAGGTATGTCTGCTCCACACAATCTTCAGGGATCCAAGCTGCTTTGTCTACCTTGTGGGCTTATTCATTTCTATGGAATAATCGCATTCACATGGTCAAGATGGCTCGTTATCACATCTGCACTCCAAGTGCACAATCAATTCCACTCTATCTCATTGGCCTGAATGTAATCATGTGGCCACATTTTATTGCAAGGAAGATTGGGACAGATCATATTTACCTAGGTAGTATGTATTCAGCTAAAAGTTATATTGTATAAGAAGGGAAGGAAAAAACAGAGTAGACAACTAGCAGTTTTTATCTCATCACAGTGGGCCTCAAATATATTTGACATTAAAATTCTTCCAATCACTTTTAAAAGAAAACATTGTGGTTATATAATTAATGGGGAATATATAATAGAAAATGGATACTTTTCTTAGAAGAATTACAAGGTTTTTCCTAGAAAGATCAAACCATAGTTTCTCTAAAGTACTATATGTTCTGAAACTTTGCATATCACTGAAAGTCTCAGTGTTTCCCTTACCCATGAACTCCAATTTGGAGAAATAAAATTTTTAAGCAGTACTTTTTTCCCGAACATGTTCTTTAAATATCAGTACATGATGCTAGTGTTCTGAAAAGTGAAAAAAAAAATTTAAATATATTTTATTGATTTTTTACAGAGAGAAAGGGAAAGGGATAGAGAGTTAGAAACATCGATGGGAGAGAAACATCGATCAGCCGCCTCCTGCACATCCCCCACTGGGGATGTGCCTGCAACCAAGGTACATGCCCTTGACCAGAATGGAACCTGGGACCTTTCAGTCCAGAGGCCGACGCTCTATCCACTGAGCCACATTGGTTTCGGCTGAAAAATGAAATTTGATGCAAACTCATTTTTGTTCCTTTGGATTATAGGGCTGGCTAGTGAAGAAATTTGATATTTTTTATTGGAATAAGTCTAAATATAGCTTTCTTTTCTTTAATTTCACATAGATTATGGTAAAACTTCATTCTGAAACTTAGATCTTCTAGTTCACAGAAGTTTCATTATTCATTCCACTTTATTTTTCCTGTCTTACTCTACAAGAAAGAATATATACTAGTATTCATAATATATAATTTAAAATTTGAATTTCTATACCTATTTTCTCATCTTTTACCATGTTTATCTCTTTATTCTATCCTTTGCATTATGATTGTATTCCTCTGGTTTGTCTCCCATACCAAAGTCTCATTTTTTTTACTAAATGGAAATATTTCTCTTACTTAGTGCAATATTATTTATACAACTAGAGTGCTGATGCATAAAATTCATGCAAGAGTAGGTCTTCCTTCCACCAGCTGCTGGCACCAAGGACTCAGGCTTCTCTCACAGAAGGTCATCTGGAAGGACACCTTCAAGGACGCCTGGCTTCATCCAGAAGGTTATCTGAAAGGACATCTGGTCTAATTAGCATTTTTTGCTTTTATTATTATAGATTTTGTCCCTAGTGCATTACAACCTTAAACATTAAAAGAACTAGCTTTATTTCAATTTCTACTTTGTTATTAAAATCATAGTCTCTCCTTTTGTATTCATCTCTTTAATAAATTGTTTGTTTGCTTTTTCAACCTCTTTCCTAGGATGAGGGAGAAGTCCTCTTATCTTATTGGAAGTGCTACTAAAGGTGTGTTTTATTCCTATATGCTTAAGATGATCAACCAACCCAACAACCAAGTAGTACATATTGAGCATCTTTTATGTCTCAGGGACTGTGCTAAGTATTTGTTAATCACTGGGGAACCAGAATGACATGGTCCCAGCTTACACTCTAGCAGCAAGCAAGGTGAAGCAGAATGAGTCACACTGAAGAGAAATTATAGGGCATTTACTATTGGAACTTATATATTAAAGGATTGGCTCTAGGCTAGATTTGGGGGAAAACATCTCCCTCAAGAGATGACACATAATTAGGTTCAGACTAGAAAACAAAACAAAGGTTAACAATTAGGGAGTCAGCCTGAAGCAGGGTATGGAGAGTACAAAGGAAGGGGTGGAGAGGTGACCCAATTAAGGAAACTCATGCACTGAAAGCTAGTATAAGAGGAGAGAACATAGCAACCTTAAGGTACTAGATGCTCCCAGAAAGCTGAAGCTTATGGTGTGAAGGGTCAAGCAGTACAAACTGTACCTGAAGTATAAGCTGTGCCTTCAAGTATTTGTTGAGGTGAAAGAGCAATGACATGATGTGATTCCCCCAACCCTGAGATTTTATAACATGATTATATCTTATTTAAGTCATCCAGTATCAACTGAGGAAGGTTGAGTTATAACACAGAATTTTCCACAGATACAATTCAATATCTTACCTGGAAAAAAATATATCATAACAGTTACCTGGAGGAATCTGTGGCCAAAAAATAACTCAACACAAATAAATTTTAATCTGTAGATACTCAATAAATACTGGTTGGTTGGTTGGTTGGTTGGTTGGTTGGTTATCTCCAAATATATAGAAATGGAAATGTTAGCAACTAAAATATATCCATAAGTTAAATTTTAATTTAATTTCCAGACTTGTCAAAGATCTTTAACATTAACATAAAAATGAAACGGGGTTACAACCATACTATATACACATTTTACAAAGGATTAAGAGAAGCTTTAAGTCTTTCAACAACCACTATAGGCTATCTTCAATGATTCACAAGTATCATTGAGAACAAAAAAGAAAGATGGTCAAATGTCAATGCTTTCTTTACAAACATGAACTGTGGCTGCAATAGTATAATTCTTTACAAGTAAAATTAAAGACAATGTGGGCTGAACACAGCACATGAATAACAATAAAACCAATCCTCCCTTTATTAGTGACTTACTATGTGATGCTTGTGACTCCACTTAACCTCACAGTGTGTCCATTCCCCATTCTATAAAACAGGGTTAAGAACTTTAACCTACTTTTCAAAGATAGTAGGTGAATTAACTATGATAATAATTAATTAATTAAAAACACAAATATGACAATGTTTTAGCAAGAACTATAATTTCTCAGGTAAAAAAATGTGAATTTCTTTTCTAGAATTGTTCCAAATGCTTCAGCTAATAATTCATAAGAATAAAAAATACATAGTGACCTTCCCTTTCAGTGACTAAAGATACTCTCTGAGTCTTTTATTTTTTAATAAAAGCTTAAGTTTTCTGAGGTATGAAAAATGACTTTGATCCTATCTCAGCTCAGTAATTCAAGGGATGGCAACTCAGGCAAGAAGATTTAAGAGCACTGTCCCCCACTTACAAGACTGCACTGAAAAATACTCATCTAGCAGCTTCAGAGTTACCTTGACCTAGAATTTATGCCAGAAACAACAAGGGCATAAAGATAAAATGGCTTTAGCCCACTAATCAAAATAAACTTATCCTAGTCAAATTTACTGAATAATATGGGCTAGTCAATTCAATTGCCTACCCAAACTTCATGATTGTAGGAGTATAAATTCCACATGCCTAAATACTGTTCCTAAAACAATTAAGCTTATTGTTTCTCCAGAAATTGGAACTATAGGTAAACACTGAAGTTCATTGTTCAGCATTCAACATAGCAGTTACTAAATAGTCAACTTGCATTTGTTCTTTATAGAAGTATTCACATTCCCATCACAAGTGAAATGTTAAAATGCTGGTGCAGAAAACAAGTTAAAATAAACATTAGCAGGACTAAATCTGCATAACATATCCCAGTATTAAAACCTGGATAACTACAATTTATTAACACCACAAATAGAATACCTACATTGAAGTTAAAATGCTTAGGATGAGGGAAGGATTTTCTATAATCTGGCTACACAGTTTTCCTTCAACTTTCAAAGAATTACAACTTCATTGTATGATATCACCACATTTTCCCATCAGGGTGCAAAGGATAAATCACATTGTCTATAATAGGGGTGAGGTCCCAGGACAGAAGGTCATAACCTCCATTCCAGAAGGAATGTGAACCCTTTCATTTTGGAATAGAAACAAGTGTGCAGAACAAGGCATCCACCAAGCTATATGGCTACACATATTAGAAAAAGTAGGTCAGAAAATTCCACAGTAGAGAGGAGAACCAAGATGATAGCATAGGTGACCGCCTAAATTGCTGCCTTGCACAACAATTTCAAAAGTACAGCTAAAAGACAGAATGGACATCATCCAGAACCATAGGAAAGCTAGCTGAGTGGAAATTCTACAACTAGAAGGAAAGAGAGGGGCTCACAAAGACTCAGAGGAGCTGCAAAAAGCTGAGGTATGGAGACATGTGCATAAAGAGGACGGGAGGTGGAGTGCCTGGTTGGCTTCCTCTAGCGGGAAGAGAAGGAAACTCCCCACTGCACTGAACCCCAGCTCTGACTGCACAGAACCTCAGTTCCAGGTGAGACTCATACAGGGGGAAGTCTGGACTGTCATGAAAAGTGAGGAGTGCATGGAAACTTAGGGGATCTGTCAAAGGCAAAGGTCTGGAGGTGTGTGCACCAGTGCACGCAGAGAGGACTGACTGTTCATTGTGCCATTGGCCTTCTCTAAGCAGGAGGAAGACAGAACCTCCCAAATGCGTTGAAATCTACTTCAACTACACTGAACCCCCGTTTCAGGCAAGACCCTGGGGATCCAGACTCATATGGGTCCGCAGAGCACACAGAAACTCAGGAGAGCTAGAAAGGCACAGGTCTGGAGGCGCGAGAGCACAAGTGAGCACAGAGAAGACTGCAACAATTACAGAGGCATACTGAGACCCAGAGGCTGCATAGGGCAGGGCTGACGGGAAGCCAAGGCTGTCTGCTCAGCCCTGAGACTCTGCCCCATCCAAGCTGAACACAGAGGCTTTTGCAATTTTGCAAGTCTTGTATCATAAGGCTGACTCCAGCACAGAAATTCTCCTCGCTTACACATAGCTGATCCTCACAACCAATTGGCTTGGAGGTCAATCCCCCACAGTGATACCAACAACAATCAAGACTTAACTACAACAAGGCTGTACACAAAGTCCACAAAAGGGTGCATAAAGAGAATTTACCTCATGTAACTAGGGAGGTGGAGATATTGGGCCATATAGGACACCTAAAACACAAAGCTACTCTACCAACTCAGGGAAACAGCAAAAATGCAGAGACAAAGAAACAGATCACAAACAAAAGAAATGGAGAAAAACAAATGATGGGATATAGAGTTCAAAACCACAGTTATAAGGTTTTTCAAGAATTTCCTAGAAAAGATGGATAAATTTAGTGAGACCCAAGAGGAGATGAAAAAGGACCACTAGAAATTGAACATACACTTACTGAAATAAAAAATATTATATAGAGACCTAACTGCAGACTAGAGAAATGCAAGAATCAAGTCAAAGATTTGAAATACAAAGAAGCAGAAAACACTCAACTGGAAAAGCAAAATGAAAAAAGAATCCAAAAATTGGAAGATAGTGTAAGGAGCCTCTGGTACAACCTCAAGCATACCAACATCAGAATTATGGGGGTGCCAGAAGAAGAGAGAGAGCAAGATACTGAAAACCTATTTGAAGAATAATGACTGAAAACTTCCCCAACCTGGTGAAAGAAATAGACTTACAAGTCCAGGAAGCACACAGAATCCAAAAACAAAAGGAATCCAAAGAGGACCACCCCAGAACATGTCATAATTAAAATGCCAAGAGCAAAAGACAAAGAGAGAATATTAAAAGCAGCAAGAGAAAAACAGTTAATTACCTATAAGGGAGCACCCATATGATTGTCAGTTGCTTTATCAACAGAAACTATGCAGGCCAGATGGGAGTGGCAAGAAATAGTCAAAGTGAAGGAGTGCATCAACACAAAATAGTCAAAGTGAAGGAATGCATCAACACAAAACCAGTGTTATATGAAATTTTAAAGGTACTTTTTAAGAAGAGGAAGAAGAAGAAAAAAATTAAAGATAAAAATTAGGAGCAACAAATACATATCTAACAACAAGTAAATCTAAAAATCAAGTGAATTAAAAATCTTATGAACAGAATAAACTGCTGAATATAATAGAATCCAGGGCATTGAAAGGGAGTAGACTGAGAATTCTCAGGGGGAAAGAGGTGAGGGGGTGTAAGGAGAAACTGGACAAAAATCATACACCTATGGAGGGGGGAGGTAAGGGCAGAGGGAGCTATGGGGGAAAAAAGAGGAATAATTGTAATAATCTGAACAATAAAGATTTATTAAATTAAAAAAAAAATGGAAAAGAAAATTCCCACAGTAGCAGCTAGTGAAACAGTGTTTGCAAGGTCATAAAATGATACCACTTTCAATTGTCCTCCCTTACAATATACAAAGAGAGAGAAATACCCAATTTTATTAATGTAGTATGTCTTTCTGGAGATATTCCAAGCTTTTCGTGATGTTTTTTCCAGTGAAAACTTGAAATATGAGGCAAAATTGGAAAAAAATAAGAATTAAAAACCACAAGGAGTAAAATACTGGATTATTTTCAAGTTGTTAACAAAGATGTGACATTCCTCATTTTTAAAGTTTTATCCTTAAAATATGGCTTTTAAGTTTTAAAGTGATAGGTTATATGACCATAAAATGCTGGATTGCTCCAACTGTCTAGGTATGATCATTGTTTCCAAAATAACTAGAGATACACTGAGGGAACATTTGAAGTGGAGTAGCATTAATCATGAAATAATATTATATTCTTGTTATTCAAGCTAAATATCCAAGAATAATGAAAATTTTAAGAGAAGTGGGAAGATTTGAATTAGTGTGAAATATTCATAAAATTTAAGTAAAACAACTCTTTTTTAATAAAAATAGAGCAGCCTATCTACAGGTTCTCAAATAATACAGATGGTCTACATTGGCATAAGCCTATCATCTACTTACATTTCAGAGATGAATTCTTATAGTCACTGGGCCAATTTAAATAATATAAATGGATATAGGTAATCAAAGCAGAAGTAGATCAGAAAAGTTTCCAGGTCCAATATTAAAAATGAAATGAGTATATGATGAGACTGTCTCTCTGCTTCAGACTTTCTATTCTATCCTCAGAATAGCTAACCTGTGCCTTCTGAGGTCCTTACTGCACTATTTATTAGAGAAATATATCCAGATGAAAAACCTTTCAATTTTGTTGAATAATGTTTGACTGTAGTTTCTACCACATAAGTATGAAAGTGTATTAGCAAATATGATGGAAATGCTCATTAGAACATGAAGGCAATGTGTTCAGTGCAAAATGAACATGAAAATAAGCATTATAAGTGCTGGCACATTGAAAGTTCTTAAATCAGACAGCACATTTGAAGAGAAATGTGCAACACTTGTTATTTCCTATATTGTCAACCAGGATAAATGCATTATTTTTTAAAATATTTTTTTAAATTTATTTCAGAGAGGAAGTGAGAAGGAGAGAGAGACAGAAATATCAAGGATGAGAGAGAATTGTTGATTGGACTGCTCCTTCACACCCCACACTGGGGATGGAGCCCACAACCCAAGCATGTACCCTGTCTGACAATCTAACTATGACCTCCCAGTTCATAGGTTAATGCTCAACCACTGAGCCACACCAGCTGAGCTAAATGCATTATTAATTTGGATAAAAATCTAAATCTATGGATCTCCAATGAATAATCAAAAACCATTGGAAGGAGAACCAAAATAGTGGCATAAGATATACATCTATACATGCTATCTCTCACAACCACATCAAAACTACAACTAAAAGACAAAACAACTATACCCCGGAACCACGGGAAAGGTGGTGGAGTGGAAGTTCTACAACTGTAAGGAAAGGAAAAAGTGCATTCAGACCAGGTAAGACATGCAGAGGCTCAGAAAGGCAGAGGTACAGAGACGAGCGAGAATTGGGCTGGCATGCATTGTTGTTTTACAATTAGGAGGGAATTATAAGTTTCTGACTCCCTGAACTCCAGCTTCTGGCGAGATTCTGGGGACCCAGACTCATACAGGGAGAAATTGGACTGTCTGCCATCAGGTCAGAAAGAGAGGGTGGCTCTCTCGAAGAGTTGCGCTCTGGAATCATTGTTTACTGTGTTGGGGTGCGGGACACAGGACACTGAACAGAACACAGCAGAGAGGGCTGACTTGCAGACTCCCTAGCCTAGAGACTCCCTGAGACCCTGCCCCACCCAATTTCCAAACCCACCCAGCTGTGCGAGCGACTTTTGCATGTGAATGGCTTGCCCTCTGGCAGCTTAACCTAACAAATTGCAACTAAGTCAGACAACTCCAAAACTTCCAAACTACAAGCATAGAGGAGAAATCAACTCCAAAACTTCCAAACTCCAAGCAAAGAGGAGAAATTGACAAATCTCCCTGTAGCTACTGCTGGGTGGCCTCAGACACTAGCTGACTTGTACCTCCTTGGAGATCCAGGAACCAGTGTACCTAGAGATCAGTGTGAGAATACACCAGATTTCAACTCCTCACATATATAAGTGACACACTCAAGAGGCAGACTCGGTGAGCACCAAAGCCCCACTGAAGCAAGTTCTACCTCATAGGGGTGTCTTTAGCACAGCAGTTCTGCCATTAATAGACACAGCTAATCCTCACAGTCAATTGGCCTGGTGGTCAATTCCTCCCAGTGTACCAATGCAATCAAGGCTTAACTACAACAAGACTGTGAACCCAGCCCACAAAGGGGTTCACCAAGAGTGTCTACCTCAGGTGGTTGGGGAGGCTGAGCTACTGGGCCCTAAGGACAACTAGCACAAAAAGCCACTCCATCAACACCAGGAAGAGGACAAAATGCAGGGACCAAGAAACATATCACGAATGAAAGAAATGGAGGAGAAATAAATGGAGCTGGTTCCAAGAAGGTGGCATAGGTAAACACCTACACTGCTGCCTCGCACAACAATTTCAAAACTACAACTAAAAGACAGAACGGACATCATCCAGAACCACAGGAAAGCTGGCTGAGTGGAAATTCTACAACTAGAGGGAAAGAGAGGGGCTCACGGAGACCCAGAGGAACTGCAAAAAGCTGAGGTATGGAGACGCTCACGTGAAGAGAGCAGGTGCTGGTTTTCTCTGGCAGGAGGGAAACAGAGACTCTCAAAGGCATTAAACCCCTTATCCTATGACACTAAACCCCAGATCCAGCCAAAACTCATACAGGGGGAGTTTGGACTGTGAAAAGGGAGAGGTGCACGGAAATTTATGGGAGTCGCAAAAGATCAGAGGTCTGGTGACGGGCACAGCACTGCGCAAAAGACAGACTGCTGATTGTGCTGCTGGCTTTCGCGAAAGGGAAGGAGACTGACCGTCCCAACTGTGCCACTTCTGACTCCACTAAGCCCCTGTTTAGGGTGAAACCCTCGGGACCTAGACTTATGCGGTCCTGGGGCTCAGGGGAGCCGGAAAGGCAGCGGTCTAGAGGCACTGTGCGGCACGCACAAGGACTGCTCCAGTGATTACCCAGTCACGTGACACTCAGGGGCCATGGCAGCGGGGCAGACTGGAAGGCAAGGCAGTCCCTTAAGCCCTGAGACTCCACCCATCCCAAGCTCAACAGAGAGGCTTCGGTGGTTTTGTATCATAAGGCTGAATCCAACACAGAAGTCCTCCGGCATAGTGAAAATGCTGAGACAAGGGAAGGGATCGCAAACAAAAGAAATGGAGGGGAAAAAATGACTGGATATAGAGTTTAAAGCCGCGCTTATAAGGTTTTTCAAGAATATCCTAGAAAAGTTGGATAAAGTTAGTGAGAGCCAAGAGGAGATGCAAAATGACCAACTAGAGATGCAAAAGATCCAACTAGAGATGGAAAAGGTCCAACTAGAGATGAAAAAGAACCAACTAGAAATTAAACATATACTGACTGAAATAAAAAATATTATACAGAGTCCTAACAGCAGACTAGAGAAAGGCAAGAATCAAGTCAAAGATTTGAAATATAAAGAAGCAGAAAACACTCAACTAGAAAAGCAAGAAGAGAAAAGAATCCAAATATGTGAAGATAATGTAAGGAGCCTCTGGGACAGCTTCAAGCGTACAAACATCAGAATTGTGGGGGTGCCAGAAGAAGAGAGAGAGCAAGATACTGAAAACCTATTTCAAGAAATAATGACTGAAAACTTCCCACATCTGGTAAAAGAAATAGACTTACAAGTCCAGGAAGCAAACAGAACCCCATATAAAAGGAATCCAAAGAGGACCACACCAAGACACATCATAATTAAAATACCAAGAACAAGAGACAAAGAGAGAATATTAAAAGCAGCAAGAGAAAAACAGTTCATTACCTACAAGGGAGCACCCATACGACTGTCAGCTGATTTGTCAACAGAAACGATGCAGACCAGACAGGAGTGGCAAGAAATATTCAACGTGATGAGTAGCAAGAACCTACAACCAAGAATAATCTATCCGGCAAAGCTATCATTCAGAATTGAAGGTCAGATAAAGAGCTTCACAGATAAGAAAAAGCTAAAGGAGTTCATCAACTCCAAACCAGTATTTTATGAAATGCTGAAAAGGTACTCTTTTAGAAGAGGAAGAAGAAAAAGGTAAAAGACAAAAAATTATGAACAACAAATGCATATCTATCAACAAGTGAATCTAAAAATTAAGTGAATTAAAAATTTGATCAACAGAATAAACTGGTGAATATACTAGAATCAGGAGCACAGAAAGGGAGTGGACTGATAATTCTCAGGGGGAAAGGGGTGAGGGGTGTACAGGGAGAGAATGGACAAAAATCATCCACTTATGGATGAGGTCAATGGGAGGGAGGTAAGGGCAGAGAGAAGGGTGGGAGTTGGGTGGAGGGGTGCTATGGAGGGGAAAAAGGAGAAACAAATGTAATAATCTGAATAATAAAAAATTTAATTAAAAAAAGAAAGAAATGGTGGAAAGCAAACGACTAGACATAGAGTTCAAAACCACATGTATAAGGTTACTCAAGAATCTTCTACAAACCACCGACAAATTTAGTGAGACCTCTGAGAAACTTAGTGAGACCTTCAAAGATCTTAATGAGAATGGCAAAAAAATGGAAAAAGACCAGTCAGAAATTAAGCATGCACTGTCTGAAATAAAGAATAATATACAAAAATGCAACACCAGACTAGAGAATCCTAACAATCAATTCAAAGGTATGAAATATGAGGAAGCAAAAAACACCCTAACAGAAAAACAAAAAGAAAAAAAGAGTCCAAAAATGTGAAGATAGTATAAGGAGCCTCTAGGACAACTTCAAGCATATCAACATCAGAATTATGGGAGTGCCAGAAGAAGAGAGAGAGCAAGATACTGAAAACCTATTTGAAGAAATAATGACCGAAAACTTTCCCTACCTGATGAAAGAAATGGACTTACAAAATCCAGGAAGTGCACAGGACACCAAACAAAAAGAATTCACAGAGGACCACTCCAAGACACATCATAATTAAAATGCCAAGGGCAAAAGAAAAGAAAGAATCTGGAAAGCAGGAAGAGAAAAACAGTTAGTTACCTACAGGGAGTACCCATATGACTGTCAGCTGATTAATCAACAGAAACTATTCAGTCCAGAAGGGAGTGGCAGGAAATATTCAAAGTGATGAATAGTAAGAACCTACAACCAAGAGTGCTCTACCCAGCAAAGCTGTCATTCAGAATTGAAGGACAGATAAAGAGTTTCACAGATAAGAAAAGGCTAAAGGAGTTCTTCACTACCAAACCAGGATTATATGAAATGCTGAAGGGTCTTCTTTAAGAAGAGGAAGAATAAGAAAAAGGTAAAGATAAAAATTATGAACAACAAAGTGATAACAAATACATACCTATCAACAAGTGAATCTAAAAATCAAGTGAATAAAAAAATCTGATGAACAGAATAAACTGGCAAATAAAATAGAATTAGGGGATTAGAAAGGGAATGAACTAACAATTCTCAGGGGAAAGGGAGAATGAGAGGTGCAGGAAGAGATTGAACAAAAATCTTACAGCTATGGATGAGGACAGTGGCGGGGGTTAAGGGTATGGAGTTGGGGGTGGGTGGGGAATCAGGTAGAGGGCTGCTATGGGGGAAAAAGAGGAACATCTGTAATAAACTGAACAATAAAGATTTATTTTAAAAACATTGGAAATACTAAGTAAGAAGCAGGCCCTTTGTACAATGATTTCTCATTTCTATTTTAAGTTTCTAATATGTAGTAAGAAAAGATTCTAATAATGAAAATCAGAGCCTGAGTCACCCTCTGTCCTGACCTATGTGAATGCCTAAATTTCCAGGTTCAGTTGCCAGTTTCACAGAAACTGAAAACTGTGCCACATTCTGCTTCATTCCCACATGCAAACTCAATGAAATTTAAAAATGTGCCTTTCTAAAGAAAACAGAAATGTTTTGTTCTTTACACATGGAGATGAAAAATAAATTCTGCCACAGAAAAGATTAGTGTAAATTTTAAAAATTTACTTCCAAAAAATTTATTATAGATGCTACTTGTTTCACTATTGTAACTAAAATAATTTATAGCAGAAATATCTTAATCTTAACTTTGAGTGTTCTCATTGCATAGCTGTGGGCTCAATTTGATTGTTGTAGGTGTTATAATTTTGATTCCAAGATTTAATCAAAGGTTTCAGTAAGCCATTATAATGGATATGGTGAATACAATCATATATTTTGACCAGTGCAATCTAAAAAGGAAACACACTGTCTTTCCTCCTTCCTTTAAATTAAATAGGTTCAACCCTTTAAAGCACAAAACTTATCAGTGGAACCAAATGAATTCTTTTTTATTATCAATGTGCCTTTAAATTATTTTTTGTGTGAATATATATTTTTTACAATTTATTTTTTAAAAATTTTCAATTACAGTTAACATTAAATATTATGTTATTTTCAAATATATAGCATAGTGGTTAGGCATTTATACAAGATGATCCTTCTGATAAGTCTAATTCCCACTTAGCACCATATATAGTTATTACAATATTATTGTCTATATTTCCTATGCTGTAGTTGACTATAATGTGCATTTTAAAAAGTACTATCATAAGTTAGCATTCCATTTTCCTCTTTTAGCACATATTTATGGAATGCATTTTTATTCATTATATAATTTTATCATTGCATGGGGGCAAGGGGAAATGGAGGGTGGGGGCGGGTCCCTCAGCCTAGCCTGCGCCCTTGGGGGATGTCCTACTGCTCTCTCACAATCTGGAATGCTGCATACACCAGTGACCATACTTTTCATACAGGTGAAAGACATCTTGCTGTTGTATGGACTTTTTTTTTTTTGCCCTGATTAAAAAAATATTTAAAAATATATATATTTAGAGTAGCCTTGCCAGGTTTTAATTTTTAAATCTAAGAGACTGTTCCCAATATATAGGGTAGGATCCTTAGGCCTGGCTGGCATTCAGGGCCAATCTGTGGGGTGACTAGCATGTGGGACAATTGGGAGGGAGGGGAAGGCTGGCACTCACCTTGGCTGGAGGCTTAGCACTGCCTGCTGGCTAGCCCTGAACCCAAATCGCTACTGCTGGTCACCTTCCTTTGCAGGAGGCGACCTGGTGGGTGCTCACTGGCTGGCCCTATACCGTGATCGCCACCTCCTCCTGTCACCTCCGTCTTGAGGGGCAGTGCGCATCATAGGAACTGTTCAAGCGCTGTTTGGTCAATTTTCATATTAGGGTTTTATTATATAGAATTGCCAGTTGCTACAAATATATGTCCATTATCTCCTCTGTGCAAGGAAATGTGCTAGAGGTAGTAGTTCTCACAATAAATTAGCTAATTCCTTCCTACTACATTCATATCATCACCCACCTATAAGAACCACTTAGAATATTCATATGTGGAAGCCAGTCCTTCACACTTCTAGAATTATAAATATGTTGAGAAATCAAAAATCCTTAATAATAACAACTACTATTTCTGTAACATTGTGATGGTCAATTCACTGACTTTCTCTGCCCCTCTGGGCCTTGCTGACTTCTATGGACTGCATGACCCAATCTCTGAGCCCTTGGCTTCTAATAAGTTTAACCCATGGGACTATCCACAGGAGATTAAAAAGCAAGAAGAGAGAGGTCGGGACTTTTTTTGTTCCTTCCCTGCTTCAGGGAAAGTATCTGGCAGTGGCTGCCTTCTTCCAGGGCCATGGCATTTCCACAGTCTACAATCTCACCAGGTTCTGATAATGGCACCCTACTATTGCTAGTCTCTAGTTGTTTCATCACCCCTTCTTTTCTCCCTTCATTCTGCACACACTTCCCCATACACATTTACTAAAATCTATTAATTGGAATCAGATATGGTAGGCATAATTCTAAGATGGTCCTCTCATGTGCACACTGTATGTAATATCCTCCTCTTGGGTGTGGATGAGTTTAGCCTAATCAAGTTAGCCCTTTAAAAAGAGGGTCTAGGGGTCAGAGACAGAAGTCAGAGAGTTTCAAAGCTGCAGCAGATAATCTCCTGAAAGTCGTGAAGGACCCAACTGTCCTTTTATAGGAAAGGCCATAGGCAGGGTATGGCAGGCAGGCTTGAGGAGCTGAAAGTGGGGCTGGCGAACAGCCAACAATAAAACAGGGACCTCAGTTCAACAACCACAACCAGAAGAAGCTTGCAGAAGGATCAAGCTCCAGATGGCAAAGCCTTAAGTTCAGTTTTGTGAGACCCTGAGCAATAGACCTAGCTAATTCATACCCAGACTTCTGTCCTACAGAAATGGAGGTAATAAATGGTTGTTTACATCATTACACAAATATGTCATACTAGTTGATTAAATAACAATGCTAATGCTTTGCTTTAATAGTACAACTTCATGTAGTTAAATATATATGTGTGTGTGTGTATATATATATATATATATACATATATATATACCTTTTATTTTTCTTACCCTTTCTCATTCCAAAAAGGAATTCTAATAGATAAACTAAGTTTCCATATATTTTTATAGTCCAAACCTTTCAAAGATAAGCACTCCTAAAGTTTGTCTGTATCAGTGAGTTTTGTATTGTCTTAAAAACTGATCTCTGAACTTCGAATGAATTATGACTCTAAATAATAGAAAATCTTTGTCTTCCTTAGATATCTTTTATTTATTTATTTATTTTATTTATTTATTTATTTTAGTTTTTAAATTTTTATTAATTTTTATACATATCTCCCCATTGCCCCCCCTCCCTCCCAGGCATACCCCAACCCCCCAGTGTCTATGTTCATTGGTTATGCTTATATGCATGCATACAAGTCCTTTGATTGATCTCTTATCTACCTCACCTAACTTTAATCTTCCTGCTGTAATTTCACAGTCTGTTTGAAGCTTTACTGTCTCTGTATCTATCCTTTTGTTCATCAGTTTATAATGTTCTTTATTATCCCCCATGAGTGCGATCATGTGATGCTTCTCCTTCATTGACTGGCTTATTTCACTAAGCATAAGGCTCTCCAGTTCCAACCAGGTTGCTGCAAATGGTAAGAATTCCTTCTTTTTAATGGCAGCATAGAATTCCATTGTGTAGATGTACCACAAGTTGTACTGTTCTGGTTTATTGTGTTTTTTCTTTCCTCCTATTCCTATCACTGTTTCAAAATTATGTGAATGGCTGGCTAACTTCTTTCATTAATCAAATAATATTATTCCTGAGGTTTCAATAGAGTAAGTCAAGCTTCAGAAACTAGCATGGATACTTAGAGTAACTCTGTTATGTGGACTCCAAGAAATGAAGGACTCTATGAAATCTATACTAATAATAGGGTACTATGCTAATTGGTCAGGAAGCCATCACAGTAATAACCAATCAGCAGGCTGTGTGCACAGCAGGCATGGATGGGTAAGGACTTGTAGTGGTCGGGACAGGGGCAGGGCTGAAGCAAAGAGGCATCTCCATCATGGCCCCAGAAAGGGGTCCACAGGCACCGCAGAGAGGCCTCCACCTGAGGTGCAGCTCCTGGGTGAGCAACACAGCTTCAGCAAAGCAGCCAGCCAGGAGGCGGGAGGCGCTAGGGGTGCAGAGTGGTGCTGAGGCAGGGTCACTGGAGGGGGATTGGGCCAGGGCATGGGGCCAATGGGCAGGGATCTGTCTCACTTGCGGGGAGCGAGATTCTGTATTGGCCCCAAGACATGGGTCAGCCTGGTGGGGAACAAGGGGTGATGACTGCCAGCATGGAAGGGTACCTGTGCAGCGGGTTGCAGACCCACAGCCCTGAGGCAGGGATTGAGGGGTGGCGCCACCTCAGTGGAAGGGCACCGCACTGCCAGGTATCCAACTGTGGCAGTTTGGCAAACCTCCTGGCACTAACGGAGCCTCACCCTGGTGGCCATTGGCCGTCATGGCAAAGGCCACTTCACCACTCACCTTTCTACTCCATGGCAAGACAGGTAACCACGGGGTGCCTGCGCACTTGAGAGGCGGTGACTCCTGCTCCCACCTAGGCTCAAAAGCAAGCCCATACCCACCCTGGCCTGTTCCCTGCAATGGTGGCAAAGCCTATCACCTGCTTCCGAGAAGGGGGAGCAGTAAAGAATGGGGGCAGAGGTGGGGGAGAGGAAGGAATGTCAAGCATCCATGATGAATAAGTGCTTGAGAACGAGTCTTAGAAGCCTCACGGGGAGGTTCATTCTGTTTGCCCCATGGCTGCCCCTTAGAAAGAGCAGAAAGAGTGGCTGTGAGGGCTCCCTGCACACTGAGTCAAGTTCCACAACCAAGTGGAATTGGCATTAGTTTCTGTAAAATGGATTAAACATGTCCCAGTGCCTTCGCTGAGCTTTGATGACCAATTGAGATACTGCATAAGGAAAGTGAGGGAAGAAGTGAGAAAGAGAAGGAAAGGCGAACAACACAAAGAAAGACTGGAAGGAACCTGTAAACCCATTGTCACTTAAATAGGGAATATAGTCAACAGTGTTGTAATGATGGTATGATGCCAGGTGGGTACTAGAAATGTCGAGGAACACTTTGTAAAGTATATGATTGTCTAACCACTTTCCAGTAACTAATATAAAACCTGAGACTAATACAAAATAATATTGAATGTAAAGACATGTGTTAGGTCAGAGGAATTCCAGAAGCCGATGCTTGTAACCAATGGTGACACAGATAGCAGACTAGTGCACCAGACAGATGGCGACACAAATGCTGGTCCCTTTCTGGAACCGTGACCCACCAGTGCTCCAGGTGCAGATATTGGCTCCATTCCTAGAACCCTTGCCTGCAGCAGAAATTCCACCCGCCCTCACTTAGCTCCTCCACCCTCACTGAACACCTGTATTAAAAATATGCCTCACCTCCCACCCAGTGTGACTTCTCTGGCCCTACCCTCAGGACTTTGCCAGGTAGTGCAAGATTAAAAGTTCTTCCTTTTGACTGGCCTGGACTCTGTCTTTGTTCCCTGCACCGTGAACCTCACATTTGATGCCGAAACCCAGGAGGGTGCGAGCACTCCATCTGACCGTTCACGGTCTGGGGTGCCCCCCTCTCCTCTCTCTCTAGGATCCTCCAGCTTCTCCCATGGTTTGGCAGGGTCAGCAGTAAGTCCCGGTCCATGCTGATTCCTGACGGTTGTCCGGCATCTCTGTCCATAAACCGCAGCCTGCATCAGAGATTGCCTTCCGGACATAGCCCTCCAGCCCCCAGCCCCCCCCAGGAGGGGTTTCGAATCTTGGAAGGTAGCAGAGATGTCCTTGCCACCCCTTAGTTCTCCAGCCTTTTGGTCTCCATCTGGATGGAAGATAGTGGAGATGTCCCTGCCATCCCTCGGGTGCCGTCAGTAGCCTGAAAAACTGGGATGCTGGGCCTTTAGTCTTGGCTACTGACCTTAGGCATCGAGTAGGGATAATCAAAATCCTAAAAACCGGATCCAAGCACACCTCTAGAGTTCCTGCTCACCAATCTGGCTGAGGTAGGCCTTTCCCAGGATCTGTTTCCTAAACGCCTCATTTACTTCTGTTATGTGACATGGCCTCAGTATGAATTGGACAACGGGTCAAAATGGCCCGAGAACAGAACTTTAGATTTTAACATCCTTAGTGACCTCAGTAATTTCTGCCAGCAAACCGGGAAGTGGCCTGAGGTCCCACATCTTCACTCCCATCCCTCCCTCTGCTCCTTCTGTTCCACAGTCCAAGTTCTCCTTGGTCACGAGAAACCTCCTCTATCTACTGACACCCCTCCATTTTCCACCTTATCTGAACCCCCCAAAAATCTTTCCTCCACTCTGACTGGTCCACCTTCCTACACAGGCCCTCTCCCCACAGCTTCTTCCACCCCACCACCCACTCCTTCCCTTCCCCCATCCTCCCCCACCAACTTTCTCTTTTAGAATTTCCCAGCTAGTCACCCACTTCATCTTGCAGTCAGCCCCACATATTCAGAAAAAGTTAAAAAAGGCTGAGGATGGCCCTCAGACCCTGGTCTGGAATCTAGTGAACATGGACTTTAAGATTTTTAATGCCCATGAGGAGCAGGCAGAGTTGGATCAGGAAGCCCACCTTCAACAGAAGATAAACCTGCAAACCCAAGCCCTGGTTGCAGCCCTGCAGCTGACAGCAACCACACATGGTCCCAAGAGAGCTGTGCATGGTAGGAGTGCAACGGGAGGACTAATGCCATCTGTAAGATGCTTCAAGTGCAGACATGAAGGCCACTGGACAAGGCAATGCCCCTGGCCCCGGGCTCCAACCAAGCCCTGCCCAGTATGCAGTCAAAGTGGCTACTGGAAAAGTGACTGCCCCTGCAAAAGTGACAAGCCTTTTACATCTCAGCATGAAGGGGCTGCCCTTCCAGGTCATGACCCATTGCTGGCACTGCTGGGACTGGCCAAAGACTGAAGATGCCCAGACTTGATGACCCCCATCACCCTCACTGAGCCCTGGGTAGCAAGTAATCCTGTATCCTTCCTGGTTGACATGGGGACTACCTTCTCTGTCCTGCCTTCCTTTTCAAAGCCCCTTTTCCCTTCCACAATCTTGGTCATGGGTATTGATGGCAAATCTACCTGCCCACTGGCCAAAGGACCCCTTCCCTGTCTCCTCGATGATAGCCCTATAACCTACTCATTCTTTGTCATGCCTTCATGCCCTATGCCCCTTTTAGGATGGGATATCCTCACCAAACTAGAGGCCACTCTGCAGCTCACTTGGAGCCCTTCAGCCTCCCTGCTTCTTCCACTCCTGGCCCCCTCCCTTCATGGGAACGTCGATCTCCCGCTGCCTGAATCCCTTGTCAATCCAAAAGTATGGGATACCTCTATCCCGGTTGTTTCTAGGCACCATACCCCGGTCAGGATCAGACTTAGGGACTCCTTCATTGAACTTTTAGATCCCGAGGCCAACATTCTCACCCCTTTAATGCTCTGAAAACTGCTCTGATCTCAGTACCTTCTCACCCTACCCTACTCCCCTACTTCACCCTTCCCAAAGAACAACTTCCTTGCCAGCTATTATTAGAAACTAAGATGTCGCAGGTGACTGTAAACCAGAAACTAAGATCATTATCTTTAGTAAAAATGTGGCAGTTTAAAATTCAAGTAGCTAGAGGCCTTGAAACAGGCTGTGGGGTCTGCTTCCCTCTCTCCCTGCCTTTTATACTTAATGGAAGGTCTGAGGCATAGTTATGCATTTTTGAAGGACATAGAAGGAAGATTTGAAGGCTAATTTGAAAGTGTGAAATTTTGAAGGTTGTGTATGTGATGAGAAGGAAAAGAAAAATGTTGAAAGAAAGAAAGAAGTTCTAAATTAATTATTTACAAGAATTGTACAAGGACCATTTTACTCTGAGCAAGAAAGTGAGGCTTCAGTCTCCAAGCTTTGCAGGACAAGGTTGCTGGATACTTCTTAAGCTAAACCAGAATATTCAGAGTATCCAGCCTCTTATCCAACTATCCAGGTCCCTGGCTTCCACTACTCCTTTCTTTCTCTTTCCTTCCCACTTTCACAGCAATACAATCTAAACCACTCATCTGTCACCCCTTATTGGTAGCACTATGGTGACTACCCTCTTAACTTGGAGCTCGGAACTAGAAAAAGGAATCTCATACTCTTTAGTCCACCTTTTCTTCTTACACCTTTCAGCTTGTCTCCATGATCAGGGATTTTTCTTTTTCTGTGGGGAAAACACAATTATCTGCCTCCTGACCAACTGGACAGGAACCTGTACTCTCATCTATCTCTCACCCAATGTAGATGCAGCCCCAATAATTGGTCTTTACCTGTCCCTATAACCCATCATATCCAACACAGAAGAGAAGTCTAGATAATCCCTCTCCCCATAACCCTCGGCATCAGAGCAGGATTGGAACTGCCATAGGGGGCCTAGCCACTGCTCTACCTATTTTGAAACCCTATCTCAGGACCTACAAGAAACATGTGGATGCCCAGCAAGGGGAAAAACTGGGAAAGCAAGAATCTTACCCCCAGATAACCTATTCTTCCCTTTCACTAGTAAGGCAACTGAAACCCCTACTCTTTTCCCCCTACAAATAACATCTAGGTCTCAGTTGTATTTCAGCTCCAGGCCCAGAAAAGCAACAAAACCAAGTGATGCTGTGGCAGCCTCAGAACCAGTTTTTATCTCCCAAGTGACTCAACAGGATCGCTCTCGAGACTTCACCAACCAGTTTCTTGGGGAAATCATGCTGCTGCACCCCTAATCCTTAGCAACAGTAACCCTACAGAACCCACAGGCTCTAGACCTTCTTACTGCAGAAAAAGGGGGAACTTGCATATTCTTTCAGGAAGAATGCTGCTACTACATCAATTAATCTGGAGTGGTAGAACAGAACGTGCAGACTCTGACCAAGCTGAGTGAAGAGCTATGTGCAAGACACTCCCGGGACAACTCTCTTTTCGGCTGGCTCCAAAGCCCCTTAGCTACCTGGATCTGACCCATGGGAGGGCCCCTAATTCTCATCTGTGTCTTTTTTCTCCTAGCCCCTGCCTCCTCAAATTCATCCACTCCCAGATCACGAAGATGTCGCAGGTGACTGTAAACCAGCTCCTGCTCCATCCCTATACTCGGCTGCCCTCTGACTTGATTCTACCTGACCCTCTTCGCCCCTGGACAGCAAGAATTAGCCAGGATGATTTTGGTGTCTCATATCACCAAAGGCCGGGATGTTAGGTCGTCCTGCTCAGCACGATTTCTCCAGCCCTACCTTCAGGACTGTTGAACTTTGCCCAGAAATACAAGATTAAAAGTTATTCTTTTTAACTGGCCTGGACTCTGTCTTTGTTTCCTGTGCCACAAACCTCACAAAATGAAAATAGGAGTGAAATTTTTATAATCTTCAAAGTTTAAATAAAGCTCTAAAGGAAGGAAAGGGGAGAATAAAAATAGTGTTTTTCATTTTACCACTTTATTGTTCTTTTAATACAAGAAAAAGATAGTTGTCTTTATATGGTGCTTTTATACTTTTCTAAGTCATTATCTTATTTGATGTTCAGGGCAAAATAAAGACAAGATAATTATTCCCTCCAGTATTCAAAGAAAAGAAATCTTGGTGTCTGGCCCAAATGATTCAGCAGTCAAGCTTTTATTGTAAAGCAGGGTTAGTGAAATTTTCTGTGAAGCATCATATGTATAGTAATAAAAGCCTTGGGGCGATCAGGCCAGCAGGGGAGGGAAGTGGGGATGATCAGGATGGCAGGGGAGCAGTTAGGTCAACAGGGAAGTAGTTAAGGGGTGAACAGGCTGGAAGGCAGAAATGGTTACAGGCAATTAGGCAGGCAGGCAAGCAAGCAGTTAGGAGCCAGTGGTCCCAAATTGTGAGAGTGATGTCCAACTGCTGGTTTAGGCCTGATCCTTGTGGGACATCCCCTAAGGGGTCCCAGATTGGAGAGGGTGCAGGCCGGGCTGAGGGACACCCCTCCATGCATGAATTTCATGCATCTGGCCACTAGTAGGTCTATATAAGTCATAACCCACCCATAATAATCACAATTTCTACTGCTGCTGCAAATAATGAATGTTTAAATTCTAAATCATTCCTTCAATTACCAGAGCTGTCATTCCTGCTCTTTGGCATTTCGCTGCCTATGGGGGCCCTGACCAGAGTATGCCAGAGGTTCAAGGCCCATTCAAATATGCATGTGTGCAGGAGAGGACACAGAAGTATTACTATGTTAAAGGCTCCTTTGCCCTTTGCATGTACAAGGGCAATGACTCAGCAGTAGCAATATACATACTGTGCAAGCACACCCTTGTATAATCGGTTTATATTAATATAGCATGAGTGTCACCAATTGGCAAGAGGTCTTTTTTGTTTGAGCCTGTATATAAGGTGCCACTGCTTTGTTCATAATAAAGCATGTCCCACCTATCTACAGTCACTCGTGTGTTCTTCCAATTTTCTGCACCCAGAGAATTCAAGTCCCTTGCTGAGGAACTTGCTCCCAGCACTGCCTCAGCAAAATTATATCCATTAATGCTATTTCTTCAAAGTTCTCAAATTCTTACCATCAAAATTTTTTCAGAGAACTGGAAGTTTGCAGGAAGCAGTGATTATCAGTGAATACAGGGATAAGAAAAGGTCTCTCTTTGCAGTATATTTAATCTCTCTTTCTCATCCCTCTCCCCATCAGATCTTTCTCTATAAAAATTTTAACATCATCAGATTACTCTGATTCATAAAATAAATCCTCTCTCACACTTATATGGACCTTTACCTCATATTCATTTCTCAGTCAAACTCCTGGAGTTATTGGTATTTACTTTATTCCTTTGACCTTGACCCATTAACTTTGGCTCCTACCTCCATTGCTTTACTGAAATAAGATTCCCAATGATCCTATTGTTAAATACAAAGGATGTTTCTGTCTTTGTTTATTTACTATCTCTGAAATATTCTCCTGAAATCTCTCTTCCTTTGGCCTCTGTACCACACTCTCCTGGTTTTCTCCCCCTCCCCCCTACCCACCCACCCAACTGCTTTATTTCATTTATTTGTAGGCTCATTCTGGTCTATGAACCACTAAATGTTAGCAAAGAGAGTTGATCTTTTAAAGACATCTTTGGAATCCCCTTCTTCAAGTCTGATTACTTTTGCCTTTTAAATAGTTTCAAATCCATCTATACCTCCCCATCTCCATTATCAACCCCTTTCATCCAAGCTATAGCAGTCTTCTAATTGGTCCCCCTTTTATTTTTTTTTATTTTTTTATTTCTCACTTGAGGATATTTTTCCCAATAATTTCTAGAGAGGTTGAAAGGGAAGATGAGGGAGAAGAGAGAAGGGGAAACATGGAAACTGACTGCTTGCCTCCAGCACACACCCTTACTGGGACTCATGGGGAACCTGCAATTGAGGTATGGGCCCTGACTGGGAATTGAACCCTCAAACTTCTCTTTCAGTCCACAAGCCAAGACTCCAACCACTGAGCCAAACCTGCCAGGGCATGGTTCCCCTTTTAATATGCTCTCATGATGAGGCCAGAGGAGCACTCTACATATGCAAGTCTGCCTATATCATCCTAATTCTTTTACATAATCTGTTTTTGTGGCTTATTATTGCTTTTAAGAAAAAAAGGCCTTTAAATGACCTTCATGTTCTTTAAATGATCTGCATATTCACTGCTACCTATCTACTGTCATCCTACACCATTCTTTTTCTCCTCCTTATTTGCATTCTGTGGTACCTTCAACAGCCAATATCCCTCCATGATCTAGTAACGGGTAGATCTCCAGTGAAAAAAACTCACCACTCTCATCTTATTCAATAATCCCTTATTCAAGGAAGCCTTCTCTGACCTCTCAATCTAGTTTGGGTTCTTTAGTTTTGTTTTGTAATTACATGCATTGTCATTTATTTTATTAGTTAGTGTGGTCTTCTGATTATTTAAAAGTGTTCTTCCCCTACTGAGCTATAAGTTCCTTGGGAAAGGAGCTGTGGTCATTTTATCTGTGGTTGTAGAATCTGCACTTAGTATAGTGCCTGAAAGATCCTCTGTAAGAAAGGTGCTCAATAAATTCCTGGAAAATAAAAGAGTAACATTAAAGCCATGCATCACAATTGCCTGGGCTTGACCCTACCACTCACTCTGTTCCTCTGCTTTTAAGAAAACCATGAGAAACGATGAGTTTTAGTAAAAATAAGGTGCTGCTTCCTCAGTTTTACAAAGTATATTCAATAATTTACAATGCCACTTTTTGCCTATCTTGCTGAATATAGACTTCTCTTGAGAGTCCTCAAAGCCCTCTTCCATCAAGTACCAACCTGCACAGTGTCAATGTTTGCTGAAAATCCTCTCTTCCTACTAAGCTCTTCCGCAAAAATACAAACACACACACACACATACACACATCATTTACATTTCTGGCTCTGACTTTTCAGCTCTGTTGTTTTCTCTCCAGCATGTCTGCACCCCCTCAACCTATCCAAAACTGTGCCCATATTTCAAAGCCTTGCTTATATCTGTCTGTCTCATCTATCTTCTGTGATTTCCCAAAGCACACACTAAATATTTATGTCCCTAAACTTCTATAGCTGAGATATTACAGGGAAATTATGAGCCACATGATCAGAAATCTAGCTGTTCAAGCCCCATTACCTTTTTATAATAATGGCAAGGAACTTATTAACTGTTCAGAAATATGGATCTAAAAGCAGTCCCCAGTTCAGTTGGCATGTCTCAGTGGTTGAGTGTTGACCTGAACCAAAAATTTATGGTTGTATTATCGTTCAGGGCAAATGCCCAGGTTGTGAGCTTGATCCCCAATAGGAGGCATGCAGGAAGCAGCCAATCAATGATTCTCATCATTTTTTAAAATATATTTTTATTGATTTTTCACAGAGAGGACAGGAAAAGGATAGAAAGCCAGAAACATCGATGAGAGAGAGACATCGATCAGCCGCCTCCTGCACGCCCCCTACTGGGGATGTGCCCGCAACCAATGTACATGCCCTTGAGGGGAATCGAACCTGGGACCTTTCAATCCCCAGGCCGACGCTCTATCCACTGAGCCAAACCGGTTTCAGCATCTCTCATCATTGATGTTTTTATCTCTCTCTACCTCTTCCTTCCTCTCTGAAATCAGTAAAAATATATTTTAAAACAAACAAGCAAACAAACAAATAAATAATAAAAGCAGTCCCCCAAAGAGTCAACTTTATTTAGATGTAAGTGCCAATCTAGGCTTAGCATTAACCATTAATTGTGTTGGTTTTTTTTTTTTTTTTGAGTGAGAGCTCTAACATTTAACAAACTATTCTTCAAAACACTAGAACATTTTAGTCAGGACATACCACAGTTCCAACTCCAGATCTTCCTTACCAGGGATTCTTCTTGGTTTCTTTCTCAATATTTTTACAAAAGAGGATGTACTTTCCCAGAGTTTCACAAGAATGAACAAAAGTATTGTTCAGCTCATAGACTGAAGGGTTCTGGGTTTGATTTTGGTCAAGGGCATGTACCTTGAATGCAGGCTCCATCCCCCATAGGAGTGTGCAAGAGGCAGCTGATCGATCATTGATATTTCTATCTCTCCATTTTCTCCCTTTCTCTCTCTAAAAAATTAATGAAAATATTCTTTTTAAAAAGCATTGTCCAGGGATTTGTTGAATAGCAAGGACTTTTTAATAAGAATGATATTCCTATCTCCAAAATTTGCACAGTGTTTTCAACTTAGGCAGTGCTTTTTGACATCCAGCTTTCTCAAGACTTTACTAAGCTTTCCATCTAATAAAAGCTCAATAAATAACTGCTGCTTAGGCAAGGGTCCCTGTGTGTGCGCACGCTCTCGCAGTGCCTCTAGACTGCTGCCTTTCCGGATCCCCTGCACTCCAGGACCATATGAATGTGGGTCCCCAGGGTTTCGCCCAAATCTGGGGTTTAGTGGAGTTAGAAGTGGCACAGTTGGGATGCTTTGTCTCCCACCCTCTTGTGAAAGCCAGGGGCACAATCAGCAGCTGGTCTTCTGCTCGAAGTGCTGTGCGAGCCTCCCGATTTCTGCCCTTTTGCGACTCTCCTAAATTTCCGTGCACTTCTCCATTTTCACAGTCCAAACTCCCCCCGTATGAGTTTCGGCTGGTTTAGTGTCATAGGATAAGGGGTTCAATGCCATTGGGAGTCTTCGTTTCCCTCCTGCCAAAGAAAGCCAGCCAGGTTCTCCAGCACCCACTCTCTCCACGCGTGCGTCTCCATACCTTAGTTTTTTGCCGCTCCTCTGGGTCTCTGTGAGCCCCTCTCTTTCCTTCTAGTTGTAGAATTTCCACTCAGCCAGCTTTCCTGTGGTTCTGGATGATGTCCGTTCTGTCTTTTAGTTGTAGTTTTGAAATTGTTGTGCGAGGCAGCAGTGTAGGTGTTTACCTATGCCGCCATCTTGGTTCAGCTCCCTATTTGCTATATTTTTTAGTGATTATGTAACAAATCATTCACTGACAAGTGTATCTAACAATCCTATATAATAATATGCAAATTATTTGACTGGGAGATTAACCAGGAGGTCAACGACTTGTTATGACGTGTGCTGACCACCAGGGGGTAGCACAGAATATGGCAGGCATTGGCCATGTGGTGCTGGCAGCGGGCAGCAGAGGAGACACTGCCAGCTCTGATGGGCCCCGACACTAGAGGTCCAGTGCACAAATTTATGCATCTTGAAAGGAACTGTGGACCATGAGGCTGTGGTGGGCATGGGGGGTGGTTCTTGGCCCATCCTCTGCACCCCTGCCCAGCCCCTCCTGCCATGCCCTCAGTCCCCTGTCTTCCTACAGCCCCACTCCCACCACTGCCACTCCCACTCGCACCCATTGACAGTGTGAAGCAATTGTGGCCAACGCCAGCAGCAGATCTCAGTAGGGCCAGCATTGTCAGTGGGTGCCAGTGGTGACTGCTGCCTCATTCACCCTCAGGAGCAGGTGATGGTAGAGAAGCCCTGAGGAGTTATCAGGGCCAGCAGCCACCACTCGCACCTGTTATCAGTACCGAGCAATTGGGACCAGTGCTGGGAGCTGGCAATGGGTACAAGTGGCAGCTCTGGTACCAGCTGCAGGATGAGGCAGCACCAGGGCCAGCAGTGGATGCAAGTGGTGGCTCTGGCAACAGCAGTGGGTGTCAGTGGCAGCTCTCAGCCTTGATTGCCCCTCAGGAACAAGGGGAGGTGGAGAAACCCTGAGGGGCAATTGGGGCTGGCAGCTGTCACATGCACCTGCTGATGGCACTGAGCAATCTGGGCCAGCACTGGGCACCAGCAGCAGGTGTGAGCAGAAGCTTCAGCACTGGCAGTGGGTTTGAGTAGGGCTGGAACTGGCAGCAGGTGTGAGCGCTAAGTGGGACCATGGCTAAGGGAGCAAGGAGTTTTCAGTAAAGAGCAGAGGCTCGTACTGATGACAGCAACTGGTGCCCCGGCTTGGTCTGCCACCCCCCCCACTCACTTGCTCCACCACCCCATCATGGCCAATTCCTGCCATGTTCTGCACACTGCCACCTGCTACTGACACACACCATGTTCCATGTGCACTGACTGGTGGTAAGCACACATCATAGCAACCAGTTATTGGGTTGTTTGATTGTTCCACAGTTCAATTTATTTGCATATTACCCTTTTATTATAAAGAACTAGAGGCCCAGTGCATGAAATTCATGCACAGGGGGGTGGGTGGGGGTGTCCATCAGCCCAGCCTACACCCTCTCCAATCTCTGATCCCTCCCACAATCCAGGACTGCTAGCTCCCAATTGCTTGCCTGCCTGCCTGATTGCCCCTAACCACTTCTGCCTGACAGCCTGTCCTCCCCTGCAGGCCTGGTCCCCCCGAACTACCCTCCCATGCTGACCTGATTGCTCACAACTGCTCTCCCCTGCTGGCTACTTTGTGGTGGCTATCATGTGCTATATGGGGGCAGCCATATTTGACTACATGGGAGCAGCCATCTTGTGTGATGGAGTGACAGTCAATTTGCATATTACACTTTATTAGATAGGACACGCCACACCCATCATCCAATCAGGAGTAAGTATGTAAATTAACCCAACTAAGATGGCTACAGCCATGGAGAGAAAACAAGGCTTGGGTTTCCCCGGTAATGGAGGAAGCCAAGCTTTCCTGCACACCCTGGCCTTCATTCAAGGCTACAAAGTTTCAATTATAGAAGATAAATAAATCCCAGATACCAGAGCCTCCACTTGGGTCACTGGGGAACATGACTAGCCTGCAAACTACCACAGGCCCCTCACCCAGGCCGCCCCATGCCCCAAGGGAACCTCCAACCTGATCCAGGACACCCTCCAGGACAAACCAGCTGGCTCTTACCTATGCACCAAGCTTTTATTCTACCTAATAAAAGAGTAATATGCAAATTTTCCATCACTCTAACACACAAGATGGCTGCCCCCATGTGTTCAAAGATGGTTGCCCCCATGTGGACACAAGATGGTCACTACAAGATGGCCAGCAGGGGAGGGCAGTTAGGGGTGACCAGGCTTGCACAGGAAGGCAGTTAGGGGGCAAACAGGCTGACAGGGGAGCAGTTAGGTATCAATCAGGCTGGCAGGGAAGTAGTTAGGGAGTGAGGAGGCTGGCAGGCAGAAGCTGTTAGAGTCAATCAGGAAGGCAGGTAGGCAAGCAAGCAGTTTGGAAGCCAGCAGTCCTGGATTGTGATAGAGATATCCGACTGCTGGTTTAGGCCCAATCCTACCAGGGTCAGGCTAAATCAGCAGTCAGATATCCCTCGAGGGGTCCCAGATTGGAGATGGTGCAGGCTGGGCTGCATGACACACACCCCCATGCACAAATTTCATGCACCTTTCAGTCCCCAGGCCAACGCTCTATCCACTGAGCCAAACCGGTTTCGGCTCTCTTTATTTCTTGATGAATCTGGCTAAAGGCTCATAAATTTTGTTTATCTTTTTAAAGAATCAGCTCTTGGTTTTATTAAGCTTTTATATTGTGGTATGTGTTTTTTTTCAGTCTCTATGTCCTTTATTTCCACTCTGATATTTATAATTATAAAGCCTATTCTACATTTTCAGGTTCTCAATCCAAATATATAGATTAGAAAAGGTCACTTTATTGCTGACAACATTCATGGAAGGGCCAGATTCCTCATAAAAAGGAATACTCACCAATCAACAGAATTATGTAAGTCAAAAGGCAATATTTTTTCCTTTTTAAAATAGCAAAGGAACAAAAGAAGATTGGTGGGGTGTTGAGTGGGCCCCATATTAGAGTGCATAGCTCATCAGATCAAGGCTGGCACCTGTGAGCAGTTAACTTCCTAAGAGCACTCACTGGGTATTATGTCATCTGTGCTACAGTTTTCACCCTGGCAAGTATTTGAAAATATTTTATGCTCAAAATATACACTGAGAGTCCAGATTATTATGATCTCTGAACGCATAATAATCTGGCCACTCAGTGTATATCCTATATTATAAAAAGCTAATATGCAAATTGTCCCCTTGACCAGCAGGCAGGCCGGCCAACCACCCATGTACCCTCCTCCTGACCAGGCTAGCCAGATCCGCCCATACACAAATTCATGCACTCACTGTGGTCTGGTGCACAAAATTCTTGCATGGGGGGGGGTGTCCCTCAGCCCAGCCTGCACCCTCTCCAATCTGGGACTCCTTGAGGGATGTCCAACTTCCCATTTAGGCCCATTTCTACCAGGTAGGATTGGGTTTAAATGGGCAGTCAGACATCCCTCTGGCAATCCAGCACTGCTGGCTCACAACTGCTTGCCTGCCTTCCTTTCTGATTGCCCCTAACCACTTCTGCCTGCCAGCCTGACTACCCCTTAACCACTCCCCTGCCAGCCTGATTGATGCCTAACTGCTCCTCTGTAGCCTGTTTGCCCCTAATTTCCCTCCCCTACAAGCCTGGGTCTTTCCCAATCGCCTTTCCCTGCTGACCCAGTCACATCCAACTTGCCTCCTCTGCCAGCCTAGTCATCCCTAACTGCCCTCCCCTGCTGGCCATCTTGTGGTGGCTCTCATGTGTCCACTTGAGGGTAATCATCTTTGACCACACATGGGCAGCCATCTTATGTGTTGGAGTAATGGTCAATTTGCATATTACTCTTTTATTAGGTAGGATGGGCATGGGCTATCAGCTTATCCTATACCTATGATTCTCAAACTTTAATGAGTGTAACAATCCCCTGGGGAGATTATTTTCAATGCAGATGCCTACCTTACCTTAAGAGATTCAGATCCAAAAACTCTGGGTGAGGGCTCAGAAATATGCTTTTATTTTCAAATCCTTAATATTATTCTGAAGTGGTGTAATTAAGACTATACTTTAAGAAACAATTTTTCAATATGACACTAAAAATAGTGTCCATGTAGGGAGAAGAGAGTCTGGGAGGGGAGGATATCTGTAAAATATCTATAATAATAGAAGTTTGATATGCTAATTAGACCAGAGGTCCTTCCAGATGAAGCCAGGGTTGCAAGGGAAGCCTGAGTCCTGGGTGCTAGAGGGATGCCAGTGCCAGCAATCAGGGGAAGGAATTCTTATTCTTGGATGAATTTTGTGCATCGGGCCTCTAGTTCAACAATAAAGATAAATTTTAAAAATAAAATTTAAAAATTGGTGTATATAGATTTAAGGTATAAACATTAATGTGGAAGTATTGAGTACGCTCCATAATCTTTAAATTTTTATTTATTGTTGAAATTATCACAAAAATCCCCTTCTTTTTCTCCATTGACCCCTTCTACTCTAACCTCACTATACCCAGACCTTCCTCACACTATTATCTCTGTCATAGGAAATGCATATATGCATATAAGATCTTTGGTTAATCTCTCACAACCCACCACCCAACCACACATTCTCTCTGAGATTCATCAGTCTATTTCATGCTTCTTTGTCTCTGGATATGTTTTGTTCACCAGTTTATTTTGTTCATTAGATCCAACATTTGAGAGAGATCAGGTGATGCTTGTATTTCCCTGACTGGCTTATTTCACTTATCATAATATTCTCCAGGTCCCTCCATGCTATATAAAAGGGTAAGTGATCCTTTTATTTTATAGCTGCACAGTGTTCCATAGTGTATATGTACCACACCTTTTTTTTTTTTACACTCATCTACTGATAGGCAATTTGGCTGTTTTCAGATCTTAACTATTATAAATTATACTGCTGTGAATATAGGGGTACAAATATTCTTTAGGGTTGGTGTTTCAGGATTCTTAGAACATATTCCTAGAAGTGGGACCACTGGGTCAAATGGCAGTTCTATTTTTAATTTTTGGAGGAAATTCCATCTGTTTTTTATAATGTCTGCACCAGTCTGAATTCCACCACCAGAGTTCTAGGGATTCCTTTTCTTTACATCCTTTCCAGTACTTATCATTTGTTCATTTGTTTATGGTAGCCATTCTGCTGGTGTGAGTTAATAGCTCATTGTAATTTTACCTTGCAACTCTCTAATGATTAGTCAACTTGAGTATTTTTTCATATGTTGTCTTGGCCTTCTGTATGTCCACTTTCAAGAAGTATCTATTTAGGTCCTTTGCCCATTTTTTATTGGATTGTTTGTCTTCCTTTTATAAGTTGTATGAGCTCTCTATATATTTTGGAAATTAAACCCGTATCAGATTAGAAAATATGCCCTCCCATACGGCAGTTCCTTTTCATTTTGTTGATAGTTTCTTTTGCTTTGCAGAAGCTTTATATTTGGATGTAGTCACATTTGTTTATTTTCTCCTTAGTTTCTTTTGCCCTAGGACAGTGGTCAGCAAATTCGTTAGTCAACAGAACCAAATATCAACAGTAAAATGATTGAAATTTCTTTTGAGAGCCAAATTTTTTAAACTTAAACTTCTTTTAATGCCACTTTTTCAAAATAAACTCACCCAGGCCATGATATTTTGTGGAAGAGCCACACTCAAAGGGCCAAAGAGCCGCATGTGGCTCACGAGCCACAGTTTGCTGACCACTGCCCCTAGGAGATGTATGCACAAAACAAACTACTGCTACAAGAGATGCCTGAGATTTTGCTGTGAATGGTTTCTTCTAAGATTTTTATGATTTTACTAGCGGCCTGATGCACGACTTTCATGTACTCATGGTGGGCAGGGGGTGTTCCCTCATCCCAGCCTGCACCCTCTCGCAGTCCAGGAGCCCTTGGAGGATGTCCAACTGCTATGGAGGCCAGAGAGACTCCTGCCACTGCCGCTGTACTCACCAGCCTTAAGCCCAGCTTCTGGCTGAGCAGCACTCTCCACCATGTGGGAGCACGCTGACCACCAGAGGATAGCTCCTGCATTGACCATCTGCTCTCTGGTGGACAGTGCACGTCATAGTGACTAGTCATTGCATCATTTGATCGATTTGCATATTACCCTTTCATTATATATGATAACTTACATTGAAGTATTTTATCCATTTTTATTTTATTTTTGTATATGGTATAGTGGGTGGTCTAGTTTTATTTTTTGGCATGTATGTGTTGAGTTTTCCAAATACCATTTATTGAAGAGACTGTCTTTACTCCATTGTATGCTCTTGCTCTTTTGTCAATTATTAATTGAGCACAATGACTTGGTCAATTCTGAGGTCTCTGTTCTGTTCCATTAATCTAGATGCCTGTTCTTGTACCAGTGCCAGGCTATTTTGAATTCAGTGGCTTTATAGTCTAAATTGATATCTGGTAATGTGATCCCTCCATCTTTGTTCTTCTTTCTCAAAATTGCTGCAAATATTCAAATCCAAAAACTCTGGGGGAGGGCTCAGAAATATGCTTTTATTTTAAACCCTCATTGTTACTATTCTAAAAAGAGCTTAGAAGTGTTCCTTCTTTGTAGATTTTTGAAATAGTTTGAGGAAATAGGTGTTAATTATTTGAATTTTTTATAAAACTCCCTTGTGAAACCATCTGGGCTGTGCTTTAGATTGCTGGGAGTTTATTTTATTATTATTATTATTATTATTATTATTATTATTATTGCTTCAATTTCATTAGTTGTTATCAATATAAATTCAGTTTTTCTGACTCTTCCCAATTGAGTTTTAGAAGACTGTATTTTTATAGGAATCTGTCCATTTCTTCCTAGTTGTCCAAAAAAACTTGTTGGCATATAGTTGTTCATGTATTTTCTTATAATCCTTTCTATTTCTGTGATGTCAAGTTGTTACTTCTCCACTTTCATTTCTGATTTTATTTTTGGGGTCCTCTCTCTTTATTTCTTCTTCTTTTTTAAAAAATATATTTTTATTGATTTTTTACAGAGAGGAAGGGAGAGAGATAGAGTTAGAAATATCGATGAGAGAGAGACATTGATCAACTGTCTCCTGCACACACCCTACTGGGGATGTGCCCACAACCAAGGTACATACTCCTGACTGGAATTGAACCTGAGACCTTTCAGTCCCCAGGCCCACGCTCTATCCACTGAGCCAAACTGGTTTCGGCTCTCTTTATTTCTTTTTTTTTTATTTTTTAAAATATATTTTATTGATTTTTCATAGAGAGGAAGGGAAAGAGATAGAAAGCCAGAAACATCAATGAGAGAGAGACATTGATCAACTGTCTCCTGCACGCCCCCTACTGGGGATGTGCCCACAACCAATGTACATACCCTTGACTGGAATCAAACCTGGGACCTTTCAGTCCCCAGGCCAACGCTCTATCCACTGAGCCAAACCGGTTTCGGCTCTCTTTATTTCTTGATGAATCTGGCTAAAGGCTCATAAATTTTGTTTATCTTTTGAAAGAACCAGCTCTTGGTTTTATTAAGCTTTTATATTGTGGTATGTGTTTTTTTCAGTCTCTATGTCCTTTATTTCCACTCTGATATTTATTATTTTATTCGTTCTACTTATTCTGAACTTATCTTATTGTTCTCTTATTCTTTAAGTTATAGGATTAGATAGTTCATAATTAATTTTTCTTGTTTTTTTAAGATAGGCCTGTAGTGCTATGAACTTCCTTCTCAGGACTGCTTTCTTTGTTTTCCATAGATTTTGGATTGGAAACATTTTCATTTGTTTCCTGGGTGTTTTTTAACTTCTTCCTTGATCTTATTGGTAACCTAACTATTGTTTAATAATATTCTATTTAGTTTCTAAGTGTTTCAGTTTTTGTGGTTGTTTTTATTGTAGTTGATTTCTAACTTTATGCCATTGTGATCTGAGAAGCTGTTTGATATAATTTCAATTTTCTTTAACTTCTAGAGATGTGTTTTGTGTCCTAATATCTGGTCTATCTTTAAGAATGCCCCATGTGTTGCCAAGACTGGTTTGGCTCAGTGGATAGAGCGTTGGCCTGTGGACTGAAAGGTCCCAGGTTCGATTCCGGTCGGGGGCATGTACCTTGCTTGCTGGCACATCTCCACTATGGGGCGTGCAGGAGGCGGCTGATCGATGTCTCTCTCTTATCGATGTTTCTGACTTTCTATCTCTCTCCCTTCCTCTCTGTAAAAAATCAATAAAATATATTTTTAAAAAAAAGAATGCCCCATGTGTACTTGAGGAGAATGTATATTCTACAGCTTTGGGGTAAAATGTTCTACAATATCAATTAAATCCATCTGATCTAGTGTATCATTTAAAGTCACTCTTTCTTTGTTAATTTTTGTCTGGAAGATCTATCCAGTAAAGTCAATGAGGTATTAAATTTTCCTTCTATGACTGTATCACTATTGACATCTCTCTTAAAGTCCTCCCGAAGTACTTTTATATATTTAGTTACTCCTATATTCAGTGCATATATGTTTACCAGGGTTGTAATCTATTGTTGGCATGATTCCTTTAGTATTATGTAGTGACCTTCATTGTCTCTTGTTATGAACTTCATTTTGAAGTTATTTTTGTCAGATAGGAGTATTGCTACCCCAGCTTTTTGTTTGTTTGTTCCATTTGCATGGCAATTTTTTTCCATCCTTTCACTCACAACCTATGTAAGTCTTTTGTTCTGAAGTAGGTCTCCTATGTTATGTTTTCTCATCCATTCAACTACCCTATCTTTTGATTGGAATATTTAATCCATTTACATTTAAAGTTATTGATATGTATTTATTGATTGCCATTTTAAATCTTTATGTCTACGTTTCTCTCTATATTTCTTATTATTACAGCAGTCCCTTTAACATTTCTTGCAATGCTAGTTTGATGGCGATAAACTCATTTAATCTCTTTTTGTCTGGGAAGCTCTTTATTTCACCATGTTTTGAATGATAGCTTTGCTGGATAGAATAGTCTTGGTTTCAGATCCTTGTTTTTTATTACCTTGTATGCTTCATGCCATTCCCTTCTGGCCTGTAGAGTTTCTGATGAAAAATAAGTTGTCAGCCTTATGGGAATTCTGTTGTAAGTAAGAAATTGCTATTCTCTTGTTGCTTTTAATATTCTTTGTCTTTGATTTTTGGCATCTTTATTATAATTCATCAGGGGCCTTTGGGTTGTTCTTGCTTGGGACTGTCTGTGCCTCCTGAACTTCACCAGGTTAGGGAAGTTTTCTGCCATTATTTCTTCAAATAAGTTCTCTATTTATTGCTCACCTTTTTCCAATTCTGGTCGTCCAATTATGCAAATATTGTTACATTTCATGGTATCCTATAGCTCCCTTAATTTGACTTCCTGTTGTTTTTTGTTGTTGTTATTGTTTTTTTTGCTTTTTGCTTCTCTGATTTTTTCTACCCTGTCTTTTAATTCACTGATCCCATGCTCAGCTTCCTATAATCTGTTTGTTATGCCTTCCAGTGTATTGTCTTTTTTTCTGCTATGTCATTCTTAATTTTTCACTGGATGTTTATCATAGTTTCCATGTCTTTTTTCATTCTGTTGAGCATTCTTATAATCATTACTCTGAACTCTATATGTGATAAATTGCTAATCTACATTCATTTAGCTCTTCTAGAAAATTATCTTGTTCTTTCAATTGGGGCATGTTTTTTTGTCTCCCCATTTTGGTTGCCTCTTTGGGCTTGTATCTATTTATTAGGTGGCTCTTCTATGACTCCTAGTATTTCTTGGGTGAGTTTATGTAGTGGGTGACCAGTGAGAAACAGTGGTACATTCTTCTTGTTCACCAGACCTGGGTGCTTTATTAGTGTCCCTTGTGTACTTTGTGTGGCTCCTCCTCTGTGTGGTTCCTCCTTAATTGAGTCTTGATTGCTATTGGCTCATTTGTGCAGTGAGTCTCAATCCTCAATACACATTCAGTTTACTATGTAGTTGCTTATTATATAAAACAGAATCCTCCTCTGCAAGGTTTGGAGCTTTTCAGTATCTGCCTGTGGATGTACTGCTTGTGAAGTTTATTGTATCATCGGTTATTCTCTGTAACTGGCCACTGGGTTTATTGGTTTGAAATTCTTCAGAGTGTCTCTGGTGCAGATCAATGTCAGATGCTATTTATGACTGGCCCTGAGTATCCTGTTTAAAGCTTAAGTGATCCACAGTTTGTGGCTCCCTCTGCTGGGACTGGATGAACATGGGAGGGACCAAGTTGTGCACTAAGTTCTGCTTTTCCTGGCCCAAGGACAAGAGGCAAGTCAGTCAAAGACTTAAAGCACCCAGAGATTCACCTCTGCAGGCTGATTGTTAATCTCAGTCACTTAATGAGCCTCAGGCTATAGAACTCCATTGTGCACAAACCACATAAGGTGGGGCAAAAGGGTTTCTAAAGGATGGGGCAATTTCTTCCTCCCAGGAAAAATCTGCATTGATGGGAAAGATCTGCATGAGAACGATGGTTTCTGCCATACGGGGCAATGACTAATCACATGGATCCCGAAGGTTGCCCTTGGCCCTTTCTCTACTGAGCTCACACAACTCTAGTCCATTTTGCCCTCCTACTACGGGAGCCCTAGTTAAGTGGTTACAGATAAAATTCAGTGTGCTGGCACTTTAAGGGAGTGTCTGCAGATGTCCAGCCATCTGTCCCTATTGGACAGAACCCCCAGTGCTTTTCTCAGCCCAGTTCTGGTGGGCTGGGCTAGGCAGTCCAAATTGGAATTTAGACCCCAGACTTTTCTGGGGAAGCCCCCCACAACTGAGATATCCTTCCAGAAATTCAGCTACTGACTGTGGGAGCTCAGCCAGTTTTCTCAGGTGTCTGCCCTTCCTACCAGTCTTTCTGCAGTCTCCACTTTACACTCCCAGTTATAAAGGTTCTCTCCAGCTAGTGTTCAGTTGCTTACTCAGGATAATTTTTCTATGTTTTAGTTGTAATTTCATTTTGGCTTTGGGAGAATGTCAGTGTAGCTTCCATTTAATCTACCACCATCTTCCCTCCTCCAAGAATGGATTTTTTTTTAATCGTCACTATAATATTTTCCAAATGTATTAACATGTAATAATTCTTACTTAATATTTTAATCTTAATATGTTAACATTTGTCTTACATGTTATTAGTTTCTAAATATTGTAGATGATTTTATTTTAGGTTGTAGGATTATATACAAAATTTTTCTACAACATTTCATTGTAATTATATGTATTGATAGGGTAAGGTACTACTTTCATCAACCATCCAGTGACTTCCTTAATAAAGTTCTTCTTTTTTAAATACATATTTTTGTTGATTTAAGAGATGAAAGGAGAGGGAGAGAAAGATAGAAACATCATTTATGAGAGAGAATTATGGATCAACTGCTTCCTACATACCACTCATTCAGGGACAAGCCCACAACCCAGGCATATGCCCCAATTCACAATTGAACCTCAACCTCCTAGATCATAGGTCAATGCTCAACCACTGAGCCCCACTGCCTGGGCTATTCCTTTACAAAATTCTAAACTCCATGGTCCTTATTCTTCTGAGGCTCCTGATTGACAATTCCTCATTTGTGCAGTGAGTCTCAATCCTTAATACACATTCAGTTTACAGTTTATTAATTACTTTTAATTAATCCAGTTGTCTGACTTCATTGTTCCCACACAAGGACACCTATATACTCCCTCAGCTTCCCTCTCCAGCTATAATGAATTCCTTACAGTTTCTTTGAATCATTTGCCAAATCCAAAATCTTGTTTTTAATAGTAATGACAAACTCATTACTATTATAATTTTAAAATTCAACTCAGAGAATTGCAGGGTAGAAACTTCTTGGTACTACTGCTTTGCTCAAGTATTCCTTACTCTGCATCCCAGTGATACTCTGAACTTCCAAGAAGCCTATCCCAAACAATTAAAACTCACAGGGTCTTTTCCTTATTCTGCTCATCTCTATCCCCTATATAGTAATATAGATTATTGCACATTATACATGTGTTTATAAACATTGTTTTATTGTTGTTTTATCATTTTGCCTGAAGTAGATGTTAGAAATAATATGTAAAATTGTTTGATGATTTTTAAATGCAAATAATGGTTATCACAAACAGAAGTTAATACACTCTCCCTCTGACACTCATCATGACTTCACCAATATTTCTTCTTCTTCCAAACTAAATTGATCCTACACACCTCAGTTATATGTTTGGACATAAAGAAGTTTAACACCACAAAGGGATCACAAGATGAAGTAGTGGAACATAAAATGCTACCAGATCTAAAGACTGTAGAAACTATACTTTTTTTTTAGAAGAAATTATTGGAAAACTCAGAATGTCTGCATATAAAATGTGAGTATAATAAAATATTGAGAGAGAAATTAGGCTCTTGTCTCATAAATGGTACCATGAAGACAAAGCTGATGACAGGGCCATAAAATATTTTGCTTTGTAAAGAAATCTGCAGAAAATTGAGGACCAGACAGTTCATCCATGGCTTACTAGGAGAAAACCAAACCAGTACTGCACCCCTCCCAATAGATCACTCCAATCCCCAGAACTTCTTCCCAGCCCAAATTTAGAGCAATACACTAAGGATAATAATGGAAGTGGAGAACAATAACAGTTATGCCTAGTAAGAAACGACTCCAGTTTTAAAACAACCCACTTGTGAATTAACTTCTTAATTGCCCTTTGTGTGCTGCATAGGATGCGATAGCTCAATTGAGGACATTTCCAGACATTGTACAAAGATGTCGCTCAAAAGCCAGCAGTTTAATTTCAACAGGATTTTCATCTATGTCAGTATAGCATGGCAATGACTGAACATTAACTCTGAAATACAACTTTCTTTTATTCAGATTTTATAATCCTGTGACTAAGGTTACAAGTCAAACATTTAAAGATCATTTTTACACCACTTCTATTCATTTTTAAAAAATCTAGTCCTGGTAGGGATTAGTCATAACAATAAAAATATTCTACTTTCTTAGTAAATTAATTTCAGGTCTCAGTGCCACCAAGGTTAAGCACTCCACTGAGAAGCTACAGGGCACTACTCTTCTTGAATGAACCATACAGTGATGCTTGAGGTTGATGCATTATTAACCCTCAAGTGAACTGGAAAAGAAATCTGATGACTTAGCCACTGCTCAGAAGTAATTCAAGAAAATATTATAAAAGAAGCCTCTTATTTCTGCTTTGAGCTATTGGATGGAGAAAAATTATCCCAAATAAGTCTGGTGGCTCTGAATAAGTCAAATGATTCAATGATTCATTTTGTATCTATTATCTATAATCCATAGAATGAAAATGGTGATGGTGCCATTCTGTCATCATCATCTACACATGCTAAAATGGTAGCAAAGTGCAATTTATTTCCATAGTTTTTTTTTAGAAATAAGCTGTGACATATTATGCAATATTTACTGATATATCAATTCACAATTTATTGTGATTATCACAAAATGTTATACTTCAAATAATGTAAAATAGAAGTGATTCTTTACCATAAAATAGAGAATGATCATTCATCCGATAGTATCTCTGTCCTCCTACTTTCATAACTCAGTATGTGGACATGTCTACACCACATTACATTTCCATCCAGACATAATCTACACCATGTTAGACCACATACTTTGCCATATGGCAGCTGTAACAAAAGAGAAAACCACATCAGACTTGGAAATAACTAGATTGGGTTCATAGTGCAGTTTTGTCACTTATCAGCTGGACTAAAAAACTCGCATGTAGTTTAAAAACTCTTAGAGCCTCAGTTTCCTTACCTGTAATATTTGAACAATCTTTTAACTCTTTCACTTGTGAGAGTGTTTTTTTTTTGTTTTTGTTTTTATTTACTAGAGGCCTGGTGCACAAATTCATGCACCAGTGGGGTCCCTCTGTGGGATTGGGCTAAATTCAGCTCTCCAACATTCCCTGAGGGGTCCTGGATTGTGGGAGGACACAGGCCAGGCCAAGGGACCCTATTGGTGCACAATCAGGACCAGGCAGGGAAAGGGGAGGTTGGCCTGCCAGGGAGGGACTGTCTAAAGGATCTTGGACATGTCTGGCCCATTTTACTCAGTCCTGATTGGCCAGACCCCAGCAGCAAGCTAACCTACCAGTCTGCCCTCCTTGGTGGTCAGTGCATGTCATAGTGAGCTATTGAGTAGCCTTAGCATATCATTAGCATAATATGTTTTGATTGGTTGAATGGATGACCGGACAACTAGACACTTAGCATATTAGACTTTCATTACATAGGATTGGTGTGACATTGGTTAATAAAATTATAAAGATTTCAGATGTACAATTCTATAATACATCATCTGTATATTGTATCGTGTGTTAACCACCCAGAGTCAAGCCTGCATCCATCAACATTTATTCCCCCCTCTGTCCTCTTCTATCTTCTCTACCCTCCTTTCCCTCTGGTAATCACTATACTGTTGTCTATGTCTATGAGTTCATTTTGAGGGTGTTTTTTGTTTAGTCTTCTCATCTTTTCCACCCAGCCCCACAACTCTACTCCCTTATGAGCTCTCTGTCTGTTCTTAATATCTCAGTTAAGGAGTGTAAAGTTAGAAAATATTTGTGGAAACACCTAGCACAGATGTTCCTGAGTACAGATGCTTAGTAATCAATCTTCTCAAAAATATATTAATAATGGTATTTTTCTAAGTTATCTCTATAATACTTATTCTTTTATTTTTCTGAAACTTGTTATAGCTGTGGCAAAATTTCCATGTAGAAATGAAGACCCTCATCAAACTATAAAGTAACAAAATTCTCGAACAGCCATTTCCTGCCTGACAGTTGGTATGCATATGTTTCCCTGACTTCACTGTGTAGCCATGAAACTTTTATCATAAGTGTCATTTGGCTTTAACTTTGCAATAAAGTAATTATAGTGCTGAGCTTATTACAAACAGACTCCATCATAGGAGACTTTGACAGATGTTGGTGGAAGTTCTAACTCGACAGGCAAGTGGGATGAGCAAGTGCATGCGAGAGCTCAAGACATTATATTACAAATGCTGTTTATTCTCTGTCAGCTATAAACTATGCAGTAAATAACAGATTATAAAAGATATTCAGAAATAACATTAAGCTAAAATGGAACCATCAATTATTCTCTCTTCTGTAGCTTTCAGAAGATTTTTTTTCCCCTTCACTGTTGGTACTTTTTTTCTTTATTCATTAATTGCTTTTTTTCCTGACTCCCCTCTTCTGTTCCAGTGCCTATAAATCACTGTAAAAAAGATAAAATGTTACTATTATGAAACTAGTGTAATAAATAAATTCACTTTTGCCACTAGCCAACTTTTCTCTAACCTTTAAGCAAAAGTTTAAAGCTACTACTGAGAATGTTGTAAACTCCAGCAGAGTGCATGTATTTTTAGCCCTCCCACTATTTTAGGTACTGGGCAGAGTCCAAACTGGAGTAGTCACTTCACAGTGAGTTTTATGATGTAAATTTAAAATATACTATAGTGCCGAAACCGGTTTGGCTCAGCAGATAGAGCTTCGGTCTGCGGACTGAAAGGTCCCAGGTTCGATTCCAGTCAAGGGTATGTATCCTGGTTGTGGGCACATCCCCAGTAGGGGGCGTGCAGGAGGCGGCTGATCGATGTCTCTCTCTCATCGATGTTTCTGACTCTCTATCCCTCTCCCTTCCTCTCTGTAAAAAAAAAAATCAATAAAATATATTAAAAACAAACAAACAAACAAATAAATAAATAAATAAATAAATAAATAAATAAATAAATATACTATAGGAAGAAGTTCAAACTTTTCTGTAAGGAGCAATTTTGAAACATATTCACCTAGTGCACTGGATCATAAAGGATTGTGGACCAGCCAGCTACAGCAGCAGAATAATAATAAATGGAGCCGAATGGGATGAAGGAGCAAAGAAACAAGTAGGTGATAACTTAGGTCTAACCTAATTGGGTTCCACACTGGCAGTCATGTCCATATCCATTCCTTAGGAAGTCCTTCCAGTTTCTTTGGGTTCCTTTCCCCATGTGAGGGTCCAAGGACCACATTTACATCACTAAGTAGGTTCCAAAATTCTATCACATGTCCAGCATCATGATGAACACTGCTTTTACAAGTGAGTCATTCATTTAAACACTTGAGTATCTAATATCTGTCATATATCAGGATTCAACTGGCCCCTATTCTCAAGGAACTTACTCTTTACATCTAAATCTGCTCTTAAAATATTCAGGCTTGCTTGGACAGCATGGCTTAGTGGTTGAGCCCCAACCTGTGAATCAGGAAGTCACAGTTCCATTTCCAATCAAGGCATATGTTCAGTTTACGGGCTCCATCCTCAGGGTGGGGCGTTTAGGAGGCAGTTGATCAATGATTCTCTCTCTCAGCATTGATGTTTTTATCTCTCCCTTTCCCTACTTTTCTGAAATCAATAAAAATATATTTAATAAAAAATATTAAAGCTTAATTATGAAAATTATTTTATTTTATCCAGGATAATTCCTATTAGATATAGCTATATTGTCACTATATTAGCAATTTATTGGCAAATACCCCTTTATTATATAATTAGTGATGAGCATATCATTGTTATAGGTAAAATAATGTTTGTGTGTGTGTGTGTGTGTGTGTGTGTGTGTGTGTGTGTGGCAGGGGGGAGGGGCAGGAAAGGGAGACCTTTTGTTGCTCCACTCAAACATATCTATTTATATGGGTCAAAGCAGAGAACTAAATGGAATTGAATGGGATGGATTGAATTAACTACTTTAATAGGGCTAATGTTCATATCTCAATTCCATTAATGAATTATATAATTAGAATTTAGTCAACAATTCTGTGCACAACAGAAACACACAAATACAAGCACACATCCAATAAAACCCTTTGAAGTGCAGTCCTATAAAATTTCAGATTCTTCAAGATTTCAGGATTTTAGTGAAATTATGACATGGCTGCAGGTATTCAGCAGCGCAAGAGGCAGTGGACACTTCAAATAGTGGCAAAGTTACTTATAATCAAAGCAAAAATGGCTATCAGTCCATCATTGACTTTTTCAGCCATATACAGATAACTCATCTTATATTAAAATAATAAACAAATTTTAATGCATTTTATTAGAGAATCTTAAATTCCTTACATCCCTGCAGATAGCTAGAGACCTTCTAAAATGTATCACAGCACCATGACTGGGAACCACTGTCTGGTAATAAAAATGTCATATGGCAGGAGGCGGCTGATCGATGTCTCTCTCTCATCGATGTTTCTGACTTTCTATCTCTCTCCCTTCCTCTCTGTAAAAAAATCAATAAAATATATATTTTTAAAAAGAAACCTCTAAAAAATGTTATATGAATTACAAGGCTTTGAGAAATATTAACTGGGAATGGGTGTGTGTTATTGGCTAGCATAAAGTACCAAGGGAATAACTGGAAAGTACTTAAAACCACTGCTCATTATTGCAGCTCATTAGGAATGAGATATAAGAACAGAAAAGCTGATGAACTTAGGTAACAGGATTAAATATCATTGACAAATCATTGCAAAGAAATCCCCAACATACCAGGCCAACCCAGAGACATTCCATCATTTCTTTAAGTTTCTGGTCACTAAAATTCTCTAAGACCATCAAATAAAATTTTGATAATTCTATTTAAATACTCTATTGTAAGGAAAGTGAGCATTGTTATAAACCAGATGTTTATGTTCATGAAAGAATGGCATATGTGGTATCAATATACAAGCAGCAATCAGAATCCTCTTCAATCATGGGAATCTCTTAAAGCCATCACTTCTCCAGAATGTACACATTGGATGTTTGTTGATAGTGCCACTTTCCTAGAAGGATATTCTGGTACATTCTCTCTTTACATCTTAGAATATAAGTTTATAACACATATTGTTGATGTGGGATGAACACATGGACAATTAAATTCAGAAGACTCAAATTATGATTTCACTAGGTTTTATTTCATTTGGATGTTTTGGTTTCCTCAACTATAAAATGAGGATAATTTCAGAATCTTTTGCCTAAGCATGTTATAAGGAATAAAGTGATAATACATGTATTGTGCCTAGAGTGACGCTTGTATAATTACTATAATTGATGCTGTTGAAATGTTGATAATATCTTTACCAAGAGTATAACTGGTATGTATATATCAATATATATTTGTGTGTTATATTGTATATGTATATATTTATGTGTGTGTGTGTGTGTGGTGTGTGTGTGGGTGTGTCCTTATAGAGAGACACTAAGATAGATAGACAGAGAGACAGTAAGAGAAAGAGAGAACTTATGCAGAATGGGTAGGAAACATGCCTGAAATATGGTGTATTTTTTAAATACACAACTGTTTTGTTACCTAAAACCATTTAAGATTATTCTAAACAATAACTATATAGTCTTGCTTGTGTCCAATGTATAGAATTCCACCCATGTACCCAAGTGCCTCCCTGGAAGCCTCTTACTTCTCCACCAGGACAGCTACTTGTCCTTGAAGGTCTCTGTTCCTATAATGTCTGCGCATATCTCTATTAAAGCACTTTTCACATAATGCTGGAATTATGTCTTCCCATAGAAATCTTCCACCAAACTGTTAACTCCTACGAATTGACCCTATCTATCCCTGAGTCCTTCAGTCCTAACATAGTACTACATTCCTAGTTTTAAGGAAGAAGTAAGTAAAAAGTAAAGAGAGCAGAGGAAATGAAAAAAAGGATAAATAAAAGGATAGAGAGAGAACAGGAGAACCAAAATGATAGTTTAGGTAAATGCAGGTATTTGCTACCTCCCATAGCCACATCAAAATTACAACTAAAATTTAAAACAACCATCATTCAGAATCCTGAAATCTGGCTGAATTAAAGTCCTGAAACCAGAGAAGTAAATAAGAAGTCACACTGAAACTGATAGGAGGGCAGAAGGGTGGAACATGCTGATCCAACACCCACTGTGGCTTTCTTTTTAATCGGTAGGGATATCATGGTTGCAGAGACTTCCTATGAGGAATAAGGGGTCCCAGCCCCACACCAGAACCTGAACCCAGGATTCCAGTGCCTGTAACTTCAGTCTGTAAAAGCCAGCAGGGATTGTTGCTGGCACAGAGGCTGCTGGAGACCCAGACAGTTCCTCTTAAAAGGCTGGCACATGGACTAACTCAGATTCAATCCCTCTGGGTTCCAGTGCTGGAGTGGTGCCTTGAAAGGAATGTGGGACATTTAGATTGTCTGGCATGAGAGCAAGAACTCAGGGGGATGGGGGGAGGACTTTCTCCCAGACAGGGGTTATCACAGGTGTCATTGTTCCTATGTTGAAATCTTTACTGTCACAGAGCTAACTGGCAGCCATATCTGAGTTTCCATTAGCTTGGCTAATATTGTTTATTCCACCCTGGTGATTTTCTGAGATGCAGCCTCATCCAATTTGCAGCTGTACCCAAGCTTTTTGCAGTGGCTTTTCCATATGAATAGCCTGTCCTGGCTGAGACTTTAGACTTTCCTAAAATCTCTCAAATAAGCAGCAACTTGTGTCAGCATGCTCCATATCTAACAGGTAGAGGCCCAGGGCCCAACACTAGCACCAGCGTGCCTTATTTCACAGCTTGACCTCACCTGGGCATTTCTAATCCCAATACAAGTAGTAGCCATCTACAAATCACTTTGTAGCTCCTGTCAGATAGCTTCAGGCAATGGCTGACTTTGCACCTCTCAGGAAGCCCCAGAGCCAGTATATACAGCTTCAGACCATACCAGATTACAACTCTACACAGCACAAGGAACACACTCAAGAGGCAGACCCAGTGAGCACCAAAGCCCCCAAAGTTTGTTCCATAGGGGTCTCTTGCACAGTAGCTCTTTCACTATAGTCACATCTATTTCTCATAGCCAATTGGCCTGGATGTCAATTCTTCCCAGTGATGCCAACAGCAATAAAGGCTCAACTACAACCAGATTCTCCACATAGCCCACATAGGGGTGCACTTAGAGTGTCCAGCTCAGGTTACTGGAGAGGCAGAGCCACTGGGCTCTACCTGACACCTACCTATACACAAGGCCACTCTACCAATTCTAAGAGACATAGCAGCTCTACCTAATACACAGAAACGAAGAAGCAGCCAAAATGCAGAGACAAAGAAACATGTCACAAATGAAAGAACAAAAGATATCTTTTTTTTAAAAAAAAAGAACTAAATGAAATGGAATCAAGTAAACTTTTAGATACAGAGTTCAAAATAATGGTTATAAGGTTGCTCAAGCATCTTAATGGGAGCTTAAGAAACTTAGTGAAGCTTTCAAGGATCTTAGTGAGAATTTTAAGAACCTTAATAAGAACATCAAAGACATGAAACAGGATCAGTCAGAAATTAAGAATAATTTACAGGGATTTAGTAGTATATAGAGGATTTCAAAAATCAAATTAATAATTTGGAATATGAGGAAACAAAAAAACATCCAATCAGAAGGACAAAAAGAAAAAATAACCCAAAATTATGAACATAGTGTAAGGAGCCTCTAGGACAGTGGTTCTCAACCTTCCTAATGCCGCGACCCTTTAATACAATTCCTCATGTTGTGGTGACCCCCAACCATAAAATTATTTTCGTTGCTACTTCATAACTGTAATTTTGCTACTGTTATGAACTGTAATGTAAATATCTGATATGCAGGATGTGTTTTCATTGTTACAAATTGAGCATAATTAAAGCATAGTGATTAATCACAAAAACAATATGTAATTATATATTGTGAAATATTTATTTCTAATTACAAATAAATGAAATTTTGTCTTGAATTGTGGTGAAGCATGGGTAACAGTCTTAATATGACAACAGTAAACTACATTGCTACATTTTGCTACACTGAGGAGCGGTGTGTTGGTTCCTAAGACCATGGGAAATAGGTGTTTTCCAATAGTCTTAGGCGACCCCTGTGAAAGGGTTATTCGACCCCCAAAGGGGTCGCGACCCACAGGTTGAGAACCACTGCTCTAGGACAACTTCAAGCATACCAATATTTGCATTATGGGGGTGCCAGAAGGAGGAGAGAGAAAGCTAGATATTGAAAACCAATTTGAAGAAATAATGACTGAAAACTTTCCCTACCTGGTAAAAGAAATAGACTTACAAGACCAGGAATCACAGAGAGTCCCAAACAAGAGGAGCTCGAAGAGGCCCACACCAAGACACATGAAAATTAAAATGTCAAGAGTTAAAAGAGAGAGAATCTTAAAAGCAGCAAGAGAAAAGTAGTTAGTTACCTATAAGGGAGTACCCATACAACTGTCAGCTGACTTCTCAACAGAAACTTTGCAGGCAAAAAGGAGTGTCAAGAAATGTTCAAAGTGATGAATAGCAAGGACCTACAACCAGGATTACCCAGAAAACTATCATTTAGAATTGAACATCAGATAAAAAGCTTCACAGACAAGAAAAAGCTAAAAGAGTTTATCACCACCAAACCAGTATTACATTAAATACCAATGAATATATATTTATCAACAATTAAATCTATAAATTAAAATAAATGAATAAGGAATCTAATGAACAAAATGAACTGATAAATAAAATAGAACCAGAATCATGGAAACATGGAATAGACTGACAAATCTTAGAGGGAAGCGGGAAAAGAGGTGATTAACCAGAGATCTTACATACATATATGCATTACCTATGGACACAGAAAATAGGGTGGTGAAGGCCTGGGGTGGAGTGGGAACTGGATGGAGGAGGGCAATGGGGAGAAAAAGGGAAGGGGCATACATCTGCAATACTCTCAACAGTAAAGATTTTTTTTAAATACTAACAGTTATCTTCATCTGACATCCTAGGGAGAGGAATTTGGCTTGAAATATCATTCATTGAGATAAACAATGATTAGCCCAGTAAAAAACATGTATATATTATAATATATATTAAATTTTGATAATTAATCCCATGCTGTCTGATTTCACAATCTGTTTTAGACTCATATATGTATGTAATGTTTCCACAATGAGATTGTAAACCTTTAACTTTCCAGCTACCAAAGTTAAGTACCTAAAATAAATTGTCTATATTTGTTAGGCGGAGAAATAAAAGCCCAAATTCAAAAAAAAATAATAAAAATAAAAAAAGATAGAAAAAAAAGAGAGGGGAGAGGCAGAATGCACAGAATGAACTCTCCATTTCACATTTCTAGGTTCTCTTCTCAGATGACTATGTTATTGATTGTCAGAACCTTTTCTGGAATTTTTTGGCTCTTGGATCTAGTTTGAATCTGAACTCTCAGAGACAAAATGTTATTGGTTCAACAATAACAACAACAAAAAACAGTTGCCTACAAGAGAGTACCTATGAAATCACAAGAAAAAAATGGTGAAAAAGAAAAGCTTTCATTTAAATATTTAGGTATTATCCACTGCATATGGCAAGAATTTAAGAAATTATTAATTCTACACATTTAAAGAAATTGTGATTATCTTTTTTTTTTCATGAAGTCCTATCAATACCTGTTACACTTTAATTAAGCCAGGTTACTTCAGCATTCTTCTGAAGATTGGAGTCTGCCTATATGAAAGCTTACATGCCCAAGAATAGAGACACACAGAAAATCAATAATATGTTATGAGGTGGTAGGAAGGGAGGAGGGAAGAGAAGGAATAGGGGAATCAGAGTGCCTAGTCCAATTTTAAATAAGCTGGTCAGGTTAGGTGACTGAAAAAGTGACATTGGAATAAAGTGCACAAACAGTTGTCAGGGAGTATTCCACAAAGAGGGAAAAGCCTATGCACATACACCTGGTCCTGTAAAAGCACCAAGGAGGTATGCTGGCACAAGGGGAAGAGGAAAGTCATAGGACAAAAGGGTGGCATATCATGCACAGCCTTGTAGCCACTACACAGACATGGCAACACACAGGAGAGTTTGCCTTGATTTACCTTTCTTTTCCTATAAGCAGCTTCCTGTAGTTGCCATCTTATCTCTCTCCCTAGACAGGGGGCTTTTTCAGTTAACCTGACTGCTTTTGCTTTTCTAAAAAAATTTAACTATTTAACTACCAAGGGCAAAGTTAGTTTGATACCAAATGCACTTTGACCTAGAACAGGTGGTTCTTGTCCTGGATACCCTACTTTAGAGATTCAGCCCTGCTCTGCCTCTCTCCTGGCTGTGCCTTTCTTCATGGGGTGAGGAAGCCAAGAGGTGAGGGCTCTTGCTCACCCAGAATTGTCTCCTTCTAGACCATACTGCAATGCCCAGGAACTTTCTGCCTAAACAATAAACTCTAATCTCCAGAGCCTGGTCCACCTTCCCTAACCAGCCCAGGCTCCGCTTGGACAGCTGTTTGCAGGAGGGATAGAACTTGATCTTTCAGGCTGGAGAAGGAAGCCACAAGCACTGATTTAAGGCCTCCTGAGGTGTGGATGGAACCAGAGAGGGTGGGTGGGACAGTGGCCTATTCACACTCCAGCCTCAGCCCTACAAGTGTCCAGTAGACTAGGTATCAAAGCCTTTCACCTAGAATACTAAGACTCTCCTGCCAAAAGCAAAAGGGAAAACTCCTCCACCTGTTTCCAATTGCACCAGGAGCTGGTTTCCCCTGTGGTTCTCCTGTCCTTACTCCTCTGGCTTATTCACATTATCAGAATGGATTTCCAGATCAGGGGTTGATGTGGAGCATATCCCCCAAGGTAAATCAAGGCAAACTCTCCTGGTTTCTAGGCTGCAGCTTTCAATGAGATAAAAATCCTCAATCAGCTCTGAGTTCTTTTCAGCCACAGGTCATCAGACACATCATGAAAATTGATTCTCATATTCACTCCAATACAGAGGCAATAACTGTCTGTCAAAATGGCTATTGTCAGCAGCAGCAAACACTTTTTAAAGTGACTAAGCACTTACGAACAATTTTAACTTGAACATAACATTTTCAACAGTTAAATAGTAGCTTTCTCCATAAGAATATTTCTTTTTAGATGTGTTTTCAAATCTATTATATCCTTTTATTATCTTAACATCTCTGTGAAGCAAGTAAACTATTGAAGGAACAGAATCTCAGAAAGGATAAAGGATTTGACCATGATCACTTACAAAGGTAATCTTCCTTCTAAGTCTAAATCTCAGTCTAGACTGAATCCAATAACCTTTCCAGCAAAACATGAAAACTGGACCACTGCCTGTTTTCTGAATAATTCTCTCCCCACCAGACATCCTCAATGTCTTCAGTCATTTCCAAGTCTCATGGGATATTGCTTCCTTTCTAGATTTGCCATATGAGTATAGCCTATCTTAGAATGAAATCAGTGTAAGAGGGTTTATGTTTTCATGTCTTTCACTCAGATAGTATTTGTGGAGTGCCATTCTGTTCCAGGCACCATGTCTAGAGAACCTGAAATAGTCAACATCCCTGCTCTGCAAGAGCTTTGCTAGAACACACCAAAAGAACAAGAGAGCAACAGAGGGTGCTCTGCCTTGTCCTCTCCCTCTGTACTCTCTGTTCCCATGCTGCCAGCTCAGTGGCTCCCTCCTGAAAGCACGTGTGAGTTTTCACATGAGACTTTCTCTGGCTTGCTTGGCCCTCAAGCAGGACAGGCCTGAGGTGTGGGGACTTGAGAGTAACAGCAACAGCACTTAACCAATAACAGATTAGAGTTCATAGATAAATGCCCCAGCTTTCTCACCTCTTTGTGGGACAACTTTGAAGAATGCTCTTCTACACTGTCACACAGGTACCCCAGTGATAATGATCCCTGATAGTCCACAACAATCACTACTCATTAAAGTACTCTGCATTGGGTTCCATTGCCTCTCATACTTATTTCTATGCTTCCCCACCTATACCTCCTGGGACCACCTCTGCTGGAAACCAAACATTGTCTCACTAATAGAAAGATGTGGACAGGAGACCAGAAGGCTGGTCAACCTTAATTGCTCTGAAAGGTCAGAGTTAATCACTCACTGTTTAGCTGAAACATTGTTAGCTGAAGCAACCTCTACCTGTTTGTTTCCTGTAAACTTCTGTTCTTGGAATTTCCTGCCTAAAGGTCATGGGTGTGTCCCATAGTTTTAATAAAAGGGATAGAAAGGCCAGAGCAAAGGGTAGTCTTCTCACTAGAGGCAGGCTCCCACCTGGCCCTCCAATATTGCCAAATTAATACTTTTCTAGTCTCTCTTTTCATTTGTGTGCGGCCTCCTCCAGAACCCTAACTCTGAACTGGGAACACTGAATCATGCGAGACGTGAAAGATGTTCCCACAACCTCCCACAAAAAATGTGTAAACTCAAATTCTTGTCTGGGAGTACTTCTAATAGTGATAAATACTATGAGAAAATAAGTTTGTGTAATGTGAAACAGACTGAGGGAAAAGAGTATTAGATCTGGTGTTCAGGGGAGACTAGAGAATAAGGTGATGCTTGAGCTGAGGTGATAGTTGAGCTAAGACACAAATTACAAGAATCTGGGGGATCTGACGGTCAGGTCAGCACTCTAAGGAGAGAGAAAAGGAGGTGGGAAGGTCTGGTGGCTGAACAAAGTTAGAGTGTTTGGAGAACACCCCAGGCCAGAGTGGCTGGATCAGATGAGGTCAGAGACAGCAAGATCTGATCCCAGAGCCCCTTTTCTGGATTTTACTCTACACATAGTGGGAAGCTGCTAGGAAGCTGCTGGACAACTGAGCCACATGGTGGAGTGATCCCATCCACCTTTTTTGAAAGGTCATCTGGCTTTTGTTAGATTTTGCGCCCTCCATACCAACGCCACACAGTGTATATGACCAACCCCTTAAAATGGCTATTAGACCATATATGAACTATACATTTATCTTTAAAGGGTAAGGGGGATAGCAATTTAAGAACTTTCCTATGGTTAGCAGAGAACTTCCAAAATCTCTAGCCCCACAAACTCCCCACAACAATAATGTGTTCATCAAGCCCTTTGTGAAGAAAGTCATGGGAAGTAATTGGGACATTATCACACCCAAATATGTGTCAAGTAGCACTGTGTATAAGAGTTCTGCATCTCATACATAAAAGTTTAGAATATTCTATCACTTTCCTGATAAATCCTTTGGAATTAAAAAGGAAAAAGAAACCTTTTGCTAATCTGACAGGAATGAAGGATAATATATCTGACCATCTGGCCCGTGATTTCAAAAGACCACTGCTTTTAAGTGCTTCCTGCTCTTAATGGTGCTGTACTAATGCATATTCCTCCTGATAGCAACTGCTTTGCCATTTTGTCATTTAATGCAGATGCTATAGAAGCAAAGGTTAGCATCTTGCACCTTTTAGGGCAAAAAGATGAGGCTAGTTAGACTGATATTTGACCAAAAAAATCAGAATAAATTAGTTTCTCCTCTCTGAAATGATCTTTTGTCAGAGGAAACTGGGGTAGGGGTGGTAGGGTCAGACACTATTTTAGCTCAGCTAATGCTGCCAAGAGCAGAATATCAGATGAGATGCAGAGGAGTTTATTTAAAAATCACTGATTTGAGTTCAAACATCTTTTATTTTCCCATAGGTGAAAGTGTATTTTATTTTCTATTGTAGTTTCACAACTTATCTTTTTGAAACATTACAAAAATAACCTTTCCCATGAGGAGGTTTTTTTTGTTGTTGTTTTTGTTGTTGTTTTGTTTTGTTTTTGTGTGTATGTTTGTGTTACATGTATACATATCTCCCCATGTATACATTACCCCGCTCCCTCCCAGGCATACCCCAACCTCTCAGTGTCTATGTTCATTGGTTATGCTTATATGCATAGATACAAGTCCTTTGATTGATCTCTTATCTACCCCACCTCTCCTTAATCTTCCTGTTATAATATCACAGTCTGTTTGATGCTTTACTGCCTCTGTATCTATCCTTTTATTCATCAGTTTACAATGTTCTTTATTATCCACAAATGAGAGAGAGCATGTGGTGCTTCTCCTTCATTGACTGGCTTATTTCACTAAGCATAAGGCTCAAGCTCAAACATCTTGATGCCTATCCATATGGTACCATCTGGTCCATCACACTATTCTCAAAGGCTGATGCCATTTTGCCCACTGTTCCCAAGAACTATTTGCTGGGAGGCAGATTATTTGGGGGCAAAATCTGTTGCTAAATTCCTTAATCTATGTGTTCATGGAAATAATTATATAGGGGAAAACTCTCAAAATTAAACAAAAGAAAGCAATTTTGTATATGTTTTAAGGGGAGATTTTTTTTTAAGAATGAAATATAGAAACTTTATTCATTTCTAATTTTGGATATTTTTAGAACATTTATATCCCAGAAGAGTCACTTCTTGATTAAAATGTTTGGCAATTTTGGTTCTCAGCAATTTCCCTTGTAACTTGAGTGTGATGTCAGCAGGCAACAATGGAAAGTCATGCACACCTAAAATCTTAGAAGTGGTTATGTTTTGATAGAGCAGTGGTTCTCAACCTGTGGGTCACGACCCCTTTGGGGGTCAAATAACCCTTTCACAGGGGTTGCCTAAGACCATCAGAAAACACAGATATTTACAATATAATTCATAACAGTAGCAACATTACAGTTATGAAATAACAACAAAAATAATTTTATGGTTGGGGTCACCACAACATGAGGAACTATATTAAAGGGTTGTGGCATTAGGAACTTTGAGAACCACTTTGCTAGAGAGATGAGATTATAATCAGCACAGTAACAAGGAAAGTCTTCTGTGAACCCTACTGCATTCAAAGTTATTGTTAAGAGACAGAGGTAATGCTTTTTTTTGCCATTTTTATTTTTATTGTTTTTTTTAATTTAATAAATCTTTATTGTTCAGATTATTACAATTGTTCCACTTTTTTCCCCCATAGCTCTCTTCTACCCAGTTCCCACCCCACCCTCTGCCCTTATCTCCGCCCCACTGTCCTCATCCATGGGTGTAAGATTTTTTTCCAGTCTCTTACCAAAACCCCCTCACCCCTTTCCCCCTGAGAATTATCAGTCCACCTCCCTTCTATGCCCCTGATTCTATTATTTTCAGCAGTTTATTCTGTTCATCAGATTTTTAATTCACTTGATTTTTAGATTCACTTGTTGATAGATATGTATTTGTTGTTACTTTTTTCTTCTTTTTCCTCTTCTTAAAGAGTACCTTTCAGCATTTCATATAATACTGGTTTGGTGTTGATGAACTCCTTTAGCTTTTTCTTATCTGTGAAGCTCTTTATCTGACCTTCAATTCTGAATGATAGCTTTGCTGGGTAGAGTAATCTTGGTTGTAGGTTCTTGCTATTCATCACTTTGAATATTTCTTGCCACTCACATCTGGCCTGCATAGTTTCTGTTGAGAAATCAGCTGGCAATTGTATGGGTGCTCCCTTGTAGGTAATTAACTGTTTTTCTCTTGCTGCTTTTAATATTCTCTATTTGTTTTTTGCTCTTGGTATTTTAATTATGATATGTCTTGGTGTGGTCCTCTTTAAATTCTTTTTGTTTGGGGTTCTGTGCACTTTCTGGACTTGTAAGTCTATTTCTTTCATCAGGTGGGGGAAGTTTTCAGTCATTATTTCTTCAAATAGGTTTTCAGTACCTTGCTCTCTCTCTCTCTTCTGGCACCCCCATAATTCTGATGTTGGTATGCTTGAAGTTGTCCTCAAGGCTCCTTACACTATCTTCCAATTTTTGGATTCTTATTTCTTTTTGCTTTTCTAGTTGAGTGTTTTCTGCTTCTTTGTATTTCAAATCTTTGACTTGATTCTTACGTTCCTATAGCCTGCTGTTAGGTCTCTGTATAATATTTTTTATTTCAGTCAGTGAATGTTTAATTTCTAGTTGGTCCTTTTTCATATCCTTAAGGGTCTCACTAAATTTATCCATATTTTCTAGGAAGTTCTTGAAAAATCTTATAACCATGGTTTTGAACTCTATATCCAGTCATTTGTTTTCCTCCATTTCTTTTATTTGTGATCTATTTCTTTGTCTCCACATTTTTGTTGCTTCCCTGAGTTGGTAGAGTAGCTTTGTGAACTAGGTTTCTGTCCCGACCCGTGGGTTAAGTCAACGAGGACCCTAGAGGGGGAGTGGGGATGAAAGGGACAAGAGACACAAGGAATGGAGACAAGACAAAGTTCTGATCAAATCTCGTTTATTCAACAGTAGATCGAGGTATTTATGGGGAGAAGGGGAAATGAGGAAGTTAGCGAAAATTCCTAGCCCTAAGGCGAAATGCCTGGCTTTTGGGAGATGGGGAAAGAGATAGGGTTTGGGGTAATAGAAACCTAGCCTGAGGTTAGTGCTAATGCAGGAGATAGGGAAAGAGATAGGGTTTGGGGTAATAGAAACCTAGACTGAGGTTAGTGCTAATGTGGCTGGCGCTTACTACAAAATGGCTATCAAGCACAACAAGTTTCCCACAGGTTTCCTATATGGCCCCATTGTTCCACCTCCCCCATTATCTAAGGTGGACACTCTTGGTGCACCCCTTTGTGGACTGTGTGTGCAGCCTTGTTATAGTTAGGTCTTGATTGTTGTTGGTATCACTGAGGGGAATTGACCTCCAGGCCAATTGGCTGTGAGGATCAGCTGTGTCTATGCTGGGAGAACCTCTGTGCTGGAGACATCCTTATGAGACAAGACTTGCAAAATTGAAAAAGCATCTGGATGGGGTGGAGTCTCAGGGCTTAGCAGGTAGCCTTGGCTTCCCGTCAGCCTGTCCTCTGAGGCACACATATGCACCTGTAGGCCTCTGTCTTTCTAGCTCCCTTGAGTTTTCATGTGCTTCAGGGACTCATATGAATCTGGGTCCTCAGAGTCTCACCCAAAACTGGGGTTCAGTGCAGTTGGGAGGTTCGGTCTTCCTCCCACTAGAGAAAGCCAGTGGTACAATCAGCAGTCAGCCTTCTCCTCGTGTACTCATGCGTGCCTCCACACCTCTGCCTTTCACAACTCTCCTAAGTTTCCATGCATTCCTCCCTTTTCACAATAGTCCAGACTCCCCCTGTATGAGTCTCACATGGAAATGGGGTTCAGTGCAGTCAGAACTGGGGTTCGGTGCAGTTGGGAGTTTCCGTCTCCCTCCCACTAGAGGAAGCCAGCCAGGCACTCCACCACCTGTCCTCTCCACGTGTGTGTCTCTGTACCTCAGCTTTTTGCAGCTCCTCTGAGTCTCCATGAGCCCCTCTCTTTCCTTCTAGTTGTATAATTTCCACTCAGCCTTCTTTCCTATGATTCTGGATGATGTCCATTCTGTCTTTTAGTTTTGTGTGAGGCAGCCATTTAGGTGTTCATCTATGCTGCCATCTGGGTTTCTCTCCAGAGGTAATGCTTTAATTGATTCTGATTTCATAGTAGCAAAACTGAAGGTTTAACTTTGATTTTTTAACTTCCGTTTCTGTTTTATTGCATCACTTATTTTCATTCTCAGAGTAATTATCAGTGTTGCAAATATTTATGTAAATAATTATTCAAGCTTATCAAGTATGTTTGTGGAATAAATTCCAGTAAAGTCAATTGTTTTTATTTACATATGTGAATAAATAAACACATATATTGATCTATAATTTCTACATTATAAATTTGCATAGGTATATTATGAACAAAATGTGAGATTATTCATTCTATTATTAATTTAACAAATTATATGGGGTGCCTATTCTGTACCAGGCATTGCTCTTGGTCCTGAAAAGCAGTAGTGAGCAGAAAACCCTTCACCTGTTGGAGTTTACATTCTAGTGAGGAAAGGCAAACCAATAAAAATCCAGGCATATGCATGTTTATTCTAGAAGCAATAAATGATCAGGAAAAAATTAAGCTTAGATGATAAACAGGGATGGCCATAGAAATGGAATAACTATCTTAAATAAAGGGTCCTGGGAGCTTCATTGACAAAGTAACATTTGATCAGAAACCTGAAAGGGTCCAAGAGGAACACTGCAGGCTAAAATAATGGCAAGTGAAAAGGCTTTAAGTTATAAAGAACATGAAGTAAATATTCTTTATCTAATATAAAAAAAGCAGGAGATGAAGATAGAAATATAGATAGTAAGCAGAATCCTGGGACAAATTATGGAGGGCCTTGCAGGTGGTTATATGAAACTATCAAGTATCTTCTATAAGCCAGATACTGAGGTTGTGGCAGTAAACAAAAACAGCTAAGGTCCCTGCTGTAGAGAGTTTAATTCTAGTAGACACACACACACACACACACACACACACACACACACACAGAGTTTCATTGGTTTATTGGGCCCTGTTTCCAACTACTAAGCACTTACCAATAGCTTTTTCCATTCTCATGGCTTGTATCACTCCCTTGGAGTATCTTTTCTTCATAAGCATTGAGTTCATCATGCCCTGCCTCCTCACTTTTTCTCCCTTACTGACTCCTAGATAAAAGCTACAGATTGCCTTTTGTACAATAGAGGTAGAGAAGAGGGTTTAGGTTGAAGCTAGGCTGATATTTACAACTCCCAAGAGCAGCAAACACTCCAACCCTGTCCCTCTGCTTCCAAGCTAGGACTCAGTGGCTTAATCTGTACACAATGACAAAGGTTGATTAATTAACTACTTCTGCCCTGGTTACTCCTAGCAACTGGCTTTAGCTCATGACTAAATCCTAACTAGAGATATTTCTTGGCAATTTTGTTAACTTATACTAGAAGAGAAATTTGATAAGAATTTAATGTAGAAAATTAACTGGTTTTAAGAGAAACCTTTTCATTGATTAAAATCTCAAGATCCCCATCTTCTAATGGTTGTTATGTCCTCATTACTCAATAAGAAAGCCCCTGGATACATGCTGTACTATCAAATTAAAGAAACAAACATCCAGTGGCCTTTAAACCAATCAAAAGCCTCCCCTCACAAGGCCCTGGAACAGAAATGTGAACACCGATATGAACTAAAGCAAGGGATCTGGAGTGGGATGACATAACTCACACTGGCCAGTTTCAGCCACCACAGCCATTTTCTGATGTGTTCGCCAGCCCACCCCACGCCAGTCAGTCTCCACCCTCTCCCTTAGGAAATCACTCTGGGCTATTATGGAAACAGTTTGTGCCTTGTTCAGCCCATTAATTTCTCTGTATTTAAGAGGAACAGCCTTTCCATATCAGATTAGATTCTGTCCATTAAACCCTCATCTCACTTTCCAACCTGCCAAATTTTCATCAGTAGAAATCTGAGATTCAGACACCACAACCCATTAAGCACAACATCGTGATATTTACAATTTTATTTTACAAAACCTTCTACAGACAATCTGTTTCACATATATTAGCCTAGTAAAAGTTTAGATATAAATAGGTGTTTTCTAAAGCATTTTTAGTCTATTATTACTGGCTTAACACTTCACAGATAAACTATTTCCCTTTTGCAGAATATTCTTAATCAGAGGCAGTACACAAAGACTGGAGAATTCAAGTTCTTTAATAATAACTACTTAAAGTTACCACTTGTTAGTTTTCTTTTCAATATTTTAATTAGTGAGGGAGGGAAATATAATGATGATTTGGGAGCATTTACTTTAAAAGGCTTAAAGTAGAAGATTTGGGTGACCAAATTGCATTTTGCCAAAAACATTTGGAAAAGCCTGAATCCTTTGGGGGAAACAGGGCAGCTCCCCGATCTTCATTTTCCTTGGTGTGACTTCTCTGATCACAGGAGGCTGATCATAGAGGGTGTATTAAATAATTCCAGGGTACAGTTGAGCAACATCAAGCCTTACCCTTAAACTTCCACATAAGCAATGCATCACTGGCCAAAGAAGTGGGTCAGGGAGTGCATGTAGGATGGATTATGCCTACTGATGCCAGAACTGGTAGATCCCCCCTTCTCCATGAGGGAAGCAGGAAAGGCCAGAGAACTTAGTTCTGGCCCTGGAGCTGGGTAGAGGTAGGGAGCTTGAAAAATCCACAAGCCTAGAAATCCTGATCCAAATAAGGATTTTACCATGGGAAGAAGCTGCTTTAGCAATTTTATAAATAATCACCCAGCCTCAGGAAATAAAAGCAGGGCTGTCCTCTGAGGAAAGGCATATGAGGGTTTAAATATTTGGGACTTTCATTCTAATGTAGAAGTTAATCATGTCAAAGATGTTTTAAAAATTCAGCTACAGTTTCTCACGTCTCCTGATCAGGCTGCTCTCTAATGTGATTACACTGTGATCATAATAAAAATGTTTTATTTAGTAGATAATTGTACATGCTGGTGTCTACCATTTTCAAATGTCTCCTTTTATTACACTTGTTCAAGAAAGTCTTAATATTTAAGTGATTTATTGATCACTTAAAATGCCAGCCTCACCATTAGGAGGTACATTCACTATACATAGTTTAATTTTATAGTACATTATTTCTTTATAAACAGACACATTACTGTAGAACATTAATTAAACCTTTTCTGCATTATGCATTACATTTTGAGGACAACAGTGTTACCAAGTGTTGGACTGATTGATGTGCTCGTGACTCCATTTCTTGGCTCACAAGGAAGCACGTTCCCCATGAAGTGGGGCTACTGGGACTCCAGGATTAAGCAACAGACAGCTCTGATTTGTGAAAGATGCACTTAATGAATAATGCATGGTAGATGTGCTTCAACAACCCAATTTGCTGAACTATTTAGCATCAATAACCTAGCTATAATAGAAAAAGAAGGCCTTTTAGAACTAGGTTATGACAATACTTTTAATAAAATGATATTACTCTAATCATGTGCATCACATTTGCATTTAGTAGAACCTAGTGTTTGGACCAGTATAAAAGAAAAACTTTTGCAGCCAATGCTATTGTTTTGTAAGCTGCTACTCAGAAATATGTTGGCATATGGGTACTGTGCCAGGATCAGCCATTGGAGAAAGATTTGAGGAAATACATAGCAAGGTCTTTTCCCTACAAATCACATAGTACTAAAAAGGCCGGCTCTGGTTTCAGCAAACCCTTTTGGTTAAAAAATAATTATAGTGAGGAACATAAAATCACAAGCAAATTTCTTATTTGCTTTGTGACCGGATCACAACTGGAATAATAGATTTTCTAACATTAATGGAAAAGGGCAAGAGTAGTGCCAAGAAACTAATTTTTTGTAAATCTTTTTATATTTCCCTAGTCTCCAAAATCAAGAAGCAAAAACAAAGTTCCATGGTCTGATACTTGAAAAACCATGCAAAGGATGTGTTACCATTACTTAAATGCAAATTTATCATTTAGTTCCTTCTCACTGATAGTAAAAAGAAAGGTACAACTAAGTCAACTTTTCCATGACTAATAGCATACATAAAGAACAGGATTAATTTGACAATAGGGTTTTACTATTTTTTTATATTTACTTATTTACAATAAATAAGCAGTATTTATTGAGTAAACAGAGGTGAGTTCAACATTAAATATTAATCCTATATAATAAAAAGCTAATATTCAAATCAACTGAACAGTGAAACAACTGGTTGCTATGATACACACTGACCACCAGGGGGCAGATGCTCAATGCAGGAGCTGCACCCTGGTGGTCAGTGCACTTCCATAGGGGGAGAGCTGCTCAGCCAGAAGCTGGGCTCATGGCTGGCAAGCACAGCAGTAGTGGCAGGAGCCTCTTCCACCTCCATGGCAGCGCTAAGGATGTCCAAATGATGGCTTAGGCCCACTAAGCCATCAGTTAGATATCCGCCAAGGGCTCCTGGACTGTGAGAGGGTACAGGCTGGGATGAGGGATCACCCCTGCACACCAGTGCATGAATTTCATGCACCAAGCCTCTAGTAGTTATATAAAAACTAAAGTAAATTTCCTAGGACCAGCGACTAGTCTGGAGCTCATGTTCCACTCAACAACTTAAACCTTCTTCTAAAAGGAACACACTAAAATCCCCCAAAGCTAGCTTTTGTTATATCCCTAGAAACCTTGAAATCCAAGGATACCTTTGAAGCCTAGGAGTTGGCCAAGATTGAGCTTAGGGACCGCAACCTCTAAGTAGAATCTTGTCATAGTTCAAAATCATCTTCCATTTGTAAAGCATCTCACATAAATGTCAGACCAAATATGAAAAGAAAGATCTGCTTCCATAGGTGGCTTAATCGCTTATTTATATGTGAACAATTAGGGCCATAGAGACAGTCATTATCAATGAAAGACATCAGGCTTCTGTGAGAAGGGAACTGATGATTGTTGAGTAGCTTCTACATCTAGGCTTTATGTTAAGTGATCCACACACCATGAGTAAGGATTAGAAAATATGAATATTAAAATTAACAAAATAAAATGAAAGCAAAGTGAATGGAAGAGCCAAAGGATATCTTTGTGTGATGCAGCTTTGGGAGAAAGATAAACAGAAGCAAAATAAGACATGAGAAGGATTACATTCTTATCTGTCTTGGAGAGGTGCTGGATGAGCAGGTTGACAAGTTCTGTTGCATCCTGGAATGAAGCAGCAGAAATTCCTATATCCCTGTGTACTGAAAAAGAACATGGAGAAATAGCCCACAGGCATGTTTTTCCCTAGCATCTCAGACCTAAGTTGGTTTGTAAAAATGTCCCAAAACTTCTCCTAGGTCAAGCATCCAAATTGCTTAGGAATGAATATATATATATATATATATATATATATATATATATATATTATCTCAATGAGTTTTGCACTTCATAGGAGATGAAACTAAGGTTTTAAATATATAAATTGTTCATGTCATAGACTGTCTTGTGTATTAGGTCTGGTTAACCCCAAAACCCTGAAATATCACCTCTCAGATCTGAAAAAGCTAAGCATTTAGGGTAAAGATTCAACAGAATCTGAGTACTCTGGCTGAGTCAAAGATTCTCAACTTGCTGTGAATTTATTTCAAATTCCATCTAAATAAGAAAAAAATATTGCAAAAGTTCTTATTCAACATGTCCAAGAACAACTCATAATTTTCCACTCCCCAAAATATATGTTCCTTCTCCTATGTTTCCCCTCTCAATGAGTGGTACTAACATCCACCTATTTCTGCCACCAGTCAAAAATGTGGAAGTCATTCTGGACATTTCCATCACCCTCCAATCTCTCTCTCTCTCTCTCTCTCTCTCTCTCTCTCTCACGCACGCACGCACGCACGCACACACACACACACCACACCCAGTCTACCTGTTAATTTTAGCTCCTAAATATCTGTCAGAAGTAGGTAATTTTCTCTATACCTGCTGCTATTGTCTAATCCAGGCTATCATCACCTCCCCTGGACAAGTGCAGCAGCTTCTCAATACCATCCTTACATCAACCATAGCCTCACCCAGTCTCTTTCACTTCTGCATATTGCAGCCAGAGTATTCTTTTAGAACTGTGAACCTATAATGACATACTCACTCCTGTCTTAGTTCTTAATACATACCAAAAGCTTCTTATCCTATATAGTAAGAGAGGAATAAGCTAATCATCCATTACACCCTGAGGTATAACGAGTGACCATGTAATGACCGGATCACAGATCAGCAGGAGGGTGGGGCAGCGAGCTACAAGCAGGAGATGGAGAGCTACAGGAGGGAGAAGGACAGAAAGCTATGAGGGTGAGGTCAGGGGAGCTACAGAAGGGCAGATCAGCAACCAGAGAGCTACAGGAGGACAGGGCAGCGAGCTACAAGCAATGGAGAGCTACCAGCGGCGGTGTGCAGGTGGCCAGCTGAGGCAAGTGACAGCAAGCTACTTGTGCACAGATTTTTACACAGGGCTACTAGTTGTTAATAAGACAAAAACCTTAGCATGATCCTAAATGGACTGACTGCTACTTATCTCTCTAGACTCATTAAATTATTCTCTTTCTGTGTGTTCCAACCACTTACAGTATTATTTGTAAAATATAGTATAATTTGCAGTCTTCAAACATTCTATGCTTTTTCTCTTCTTAAGACTTTTACCAGCATATAGAATTCACCCAGAATATTCCTCCCCACTGTTATGGCAGAAATCGGGTTGGCAGAAAGGAACAAACCAAATGTGCTCAGGGGTTCAGAAAAGGAGTGTTTAATTACACCAGTGCTGGCGCCCCAGAATCCTCTTCAGAGGCTGACCCAAAACAAAGTGGGGCTTGACCTTTTTTATTTTTCTAGGCTCTTTATCTACCATATATGCCATACATACTCATTTTAGATATTCTTTCTATGTTACATGTTAAGCCTGCAGGCATCTGCTACAATTTGGGGAGGAGGACCATAACCTGAGACAGTAGAAGCTTGACTGGCAGCAAACCTTACTGGAGCAGAAGCAGAGGAAGCAAGCAGGATTACAGAAACTGAGGGTGGTTATAGTGATGCAAGCATAGAGAAAGCTTGCCATCTTACCACTCCCAACCAACTGGAAACTCCTATCCAACCTTCAAACCTCAGCTCAAATGCTGAATTCTAGTAGAAGCCTTTCCTAAGTTCTCAGACTAAGATAGGACCTCTTGTTAGATACCCACAGAGCATCCTATGCCTTCTTTGCATTTTACTTATAAGGGTTTATCATTATAATAAAGAGGTAATATACAAATTGACCATCACTCCAACACACAAGATGGCTGCTCCCATGTGGTCAAGGATGGCTGCCCCATGTGGACACAAGATGGCCACCACAATATGGCTGGCAGGGGAGGGCAGATGTGGGCAATCACGCCTGTAGGGAAGGACAATTAGGGGCAAACAGGCTGGCAGGAGAGGGCAGTTTAGAGGTAACCAGCCTGGCAGGGGAGATAGTTAGGGGCAATTGGGCCATCAGGGGAGCAGTTAGGCATTGATCAGGCTGGCAGGGAAGTGGTTAGGAGTTGATCAGGTTGGCAGACAGAAGCAGTTAGGTGCAATCAGGCAGGCAGGCAGGTGAGCATTTGGGAGCCAGCAGTCTTGGATTTTGAAAGGGATTTTTGACTGCCCTCCAGGGGTCCCAGATTGAAAAGGGTGAAGGCTGGGCTGAGGGACAACCTCCACCCCCGTGCATGAATTTCATGCACTGGGACTCTAGTGTATTATATTATTATTCTCTCTTCCTCTTCTTCTGTCAGTTGTCAAGTTCTCTGAGTGAAGGGCCTGCATTTATCTGCTCCTCTCCTTGGAATCTCTAATACCAAACACAATTCCTGAGACCTATTATGTGCTTAGTAAATATTAGTAATGTCAGAAGGAAATATTAAAGGAAAGAAAGAAAGCAGGAAGGAAGAAACATGATGAAGATGACTAATTTATAGCCTGAATCTCAGGATTGGCTTGTGGAATGGAGTGGGTGAGTCATCCCTGCTTCTAAGAGCAGGAAAAGACTGGGTTATGAGGAGCTACTGTGCTCTCCCTGAGAATCCACCTGCTTGGCTACCTGTGAGGCTGCCCTATGGGAGCCTGAATCTGCCTAATAGGATGTCCTCTAGCCTTTGTCCTACTTTTATGTGAGGTGAAAATATAGAGTAGGAAGGAGCTGAAAAAACATTACTATCTCGCACTGGCCTAAAACCCTGACCGTATTTATGTAAGCTATAGCTGTCCAAGAAAGGTCACTGCAAAGTGTGTAGTGAGGTTAGTATTGTGTTGCTTTTTCCCAATGAGCTGTTCAGATTATCATATTCTATATTTCTGTTTCACCTGGTTGTTTGTAGTGTTTCACGACTGCCTTAGAATTTCTCTTAGAGGTATTCCTTTTCTTCTTTTCATATTTCATATGAAGTCAGCTGTAAGCTAACCTTATCTAGCTTTACTCCTAACTCCTTCTGAGCTGCTTTCCAGCTTACACCTGTTCCTCTGTGAAGTTGGCTCCTGGTGGTGATTTTAGAAATGCTGACTTGCATAAAGGGCATAACAAGCCACTGGGCTGTCACATCTGCACCATGTCAATCCTGCTTATGTGCTCAAAGGATTCCTGTGGTGCATTAGTTACAGCCCAAAAGCTAAAATCCTGTGTTTACCATAGACAGAAAGGAATGTTCTAGGCAAGCTCTAGCTCCTGCTACCCCTGAGCCCTCAGTCCTGCCAGTTTAGAGGACCATGTGAAAAGCTACTGCCAGTGGCTCCCTATCAGTGTGGCTATGCAGCACATTTTAGAGACTCTCAAAAAGCTCATGCCACTGGCACAAAGACAATCTTTCTGGGAATCAAAGACCAAGAGGCTGGAATGATACTAGCTATACTCAGGGCCCTCCACTTATCTACTGATTGCAAACAAAAGAGGGCTTAAAAGAAAGGTGGTGGCTAGCAAGATAGAGGTTAGGGAAGGGAAGTGAGTGAGGGGACAAAAGGAGAGTGTATGGGTATATGTGTGGTGGGTGTGTGATTAAGTGAGGGACATTTGAATCTCACAGGAATAGTGGGGGCTGGCAGTCTAGGCTTCTTGGACAAGGAGAGACTGCCGTCATGGCTGGCACTCCCTGGACTGCGGGACTCAGGCACGGAGCCCACGCCATCTTGCAGGGGAAGTGGCCTTTCTTTGGGAACTCATCAACACCGCCAGCCAGACAGGACTTGGAGATGCCCTGCAACCCTACAGCCACTCCACCAGCCAGAGGCCCGCAGTCCTGTGGACCCTGCTGACCTGCGGACCCTGGGACCTCTGCCTCCAAAGCAGTGAATGCAAGCTCCCCCTCCCCTGCAACATCTGCGCAGCTGCAGCCACACACTGGTGCCCGCTTGCAGAACTCCCGGGTCACCACATTGTGTGCACTGCAGTTCCCAGTCTGCAGCATCCCTTCGGGCTAGTGTGTGAACCACCCTAGTCCCTGTGTTTGCATGTTCTGGTCACCCCATCAGTGGCGTGCCCTCCTATCTGGTTTGTGGATCTCCCTGGTCACAGCATTTGTGGTGCGCTCTCATGGCCATCACCCAACATGGATTTTCAGCAGCTCGCTTCTGGCGGTCTACCCCCTAAGCAGTGCTGGGGAGCCACTGGGAGCCTCAGGGGTGTGATTTTTTAACTCTGGGCACCACAGTCATGCCTCTCTAGGCTGTAGGCCCCCTGAAACACATCACCACAACAGTAGGGTCCTTGGTGCCACTGTGTATCTCCACTGGGCACACATGATCTCCATTAAGGGTTCATAACAGCAAAAATAGAGACACTCCTCTCCACGGCTGCTGACTTCTAGACACCATAGTTGTGCTGCTCAAGCTCACAGATCTACATCAAGGGAACCCAAATAGCTCAAGTAGAGAACTACAATAGATTAACAAACACAAAAGAACTGAGAGAATACACCAGAAGCACCATCCCCCCAAAAAAATAACTTGGGTAATAAAGCAATTGGATCTACAATTAAAATATTAACAATTCCTTGGATCTACAAGGAAAACATGGGAAGATGTAAAAGCAATCCCCAAAGGAAAGAAAAAGAGGAATCACCAGAAAGGGAGTTAGATGAAATTGAGGCCAGCAGCCTTTCAGAGAAAGAGTTCAGAGTAATGGTTTTAAGGATGTTTAAACAGATAGAAGACAAATACAACTCAACGACAATATCACACAACTCAATGAGAAACATAAGGAGCTGAATGAGAATGTTATCAACATGAAAAGAAACCAAGACGAGATGAAGAACGACATAGCTGAAATAAGGAACACAATGGAAGGCCTAAACAGTAGACTAGAAGAGGCTGAGGACTGCATCAGCGAATTAGAAGACAAGGTAGGAAAAAACACACAAACACAGCAACAACTGGAAAAAAAAGACTTGAAAACAAGAAAAGAGCCTAACGGAGCTTTGGGACAACACAAAATGAGACAACATATGCTTAATTGGGACACCAGAAGGAGTGGAAGAAAAGCAAAGAATAGAAAACCTATTTAAAGAAATAATGACAGAAAATTTCCCTGATATTGGCAAGGAAAAAATATGCAAGTCCAAGAAGTACACAGAGTCCCAAACAAGCTGAACCCCCAAAAAGATGACACCAAGACACATCATAATTAAATTGTCAAAGACTATTGACAAAGTAAGAATCTTAAAGGTTGCCAGAGAGAGACAGAAAGTTACCTATAAGAGATCTCCTATTAGAATATCAACTGTTTTCTCAACAGAAACACATCAGCCCAGAAGGAATGGAATGAAATATATAAAGTGATGCAAAATAAGGGTCTGAACCCACGAATACTATACCCAGCAAGGCTATCATTCAAAATTGAAGGTGGAATCAGGAGCTCTGCAGACAAGAAAGGGCTAAGAGAGTTTATCACTACCAAGCCAACAATGCAAGAAATACTAAAGGGACTGCTGTAAAAAGAAGAAAGAGAAAGACAAGGAAAAAAAAAACACAAACACAAAGGAAAAATATGACAACAAACATGAACTTGTCAATAACATCATTAAATGTAAAATGGGTTAAATGCACCAATCAAAAGACATAGGGTAGTTGAATGGTTAAGAAAACATGACCTATACATTTGCTGTCTACAAGAGACCCACATCAGAGGAAAGGATTCACACAGACTGACAGTGAAGGGATGAATAAACATTTTTCAGGCAAATAGAAATGAGAAAAAAGATGGAGTGGTGATACTTATATCTGATAAAATAGACTTCAAAGTAAAGGCTATAACAAGAGATAAGGAAGGCCAGTACATAATACTAAAAGGAGCAATTCATCAAGAAGATATAACTCTGGCTGAAACCGGTTTGGCTCAGTGAAGAGAGCATTGGCCTGCAGATTGAAAGTTCCCAGGTTTGATTCCAGTCAAGGGCATGTATCCTGGTTGCAGGCACATCCCCTGAAGTGGGGGTGCAGGAGGTGGCTTGATCGATGTCTCTCTCTCATCTATGTTTCTAACTCTCTATCCCTCTCCCTTCCTTTCTGTAAAAAATCAATAAAATATATTTTTAAAAAAGAAGAAGATATAACTCTGGTAAACATATACACACCTAATACAGGAGCCCCTAAATACATTTTAAAAAAAAACTCCTGGAGGATATCAAGGGAGAGATCGACAACAATACAATCATAGTAGGGGATTTTGATACCACTGACATCTCTGGACAAACCTTCTAGACAAATAATCAGCAAAGAAACCGCAATTCTAAATAACTCACTAGATCAGATGGATCTAATTGACATCTTCAGAACATTTCACCCCAAAGCCACCAAATATAGGTTCTTCTCAAGTGCACACAGGACAGTCTCAAAAATAGACCACATATCGGGTCATAAGCAAAGTCTCCCAAAATTCAAAAAGATGGAAATCATATCAAGCATTTTCTCAGACCACAATGGCATAAGATTAGAAATAAACTACAATAAAAACATTCCAAAAAATTCAAACACTTGGAAGTTGAATAGTATCTTACTAAACAATTGTTGGGTTATAGCCGAAACCGGTTTGGCTCAGTGGATAGAGCGTCAGCCTACTGACTGAAAGGTTCCAAGTTAGATTCCAGTTAAAGGCATGTACCTTGGTTGCAGGCACATCTCCAGTGTGGGGCGTGCAGGAGGCAGCTGATCGATGTCTTTCTCATTGATGTTTCTAGCTTTCTGTCCCTCTCCCTTCCTCTCTGTAAAAAAAAAATCAATAAAATATATTAAAAATTATTGGGTTATAAATGAGATCAAAGAAGAAATTAAAAATATTCTGGAGACAAATGACAATAAAAACACCACAATGTAGATGCTACAGGACACAATGAAAGCAGTGCTGAGAGAGAAGTTTATAGCTCGACAGGCCTACCTCAAAAAACAGAAAAAAAATGGTAATGAATCACCTAACTCAACAACTCTAAGAACTAGAAAGAGAGCAACAAGAAAAGCCCACTGTGAGCAGAAGGAAAGAAATGATAAAGATCAGAACAGAAATGAATGACGTAGAGACCAAAAAAACGATACAAAAAATCAACAAAACCAAGAGTTAGTTCTTCAAAAGAATAAAAAAGATTGATGCCAGGCTCACCAAGACGCAAAGATGGAGGACCCAAATAAACAAAATCAGAAATGAGAGAGGTGAAATAACTATAGACCCCACAGAAATACAAAGGCTTGTTAAAAAATATTATGAACAATTCTATTCTAACAAATTTCACAACCTAGAGGAAATGGACAGATTCCTAGTAAAACACAACATTCCAAAACTCACACAGGAAGATTCTAAAAATCTCAACTTGCTGATAACTATGGAAGAAATTGAAGCAGTCATCAAAAAGATTTCAGCAAACAAAAGCCCAGGGCCAGACGGCTTCACAGGGGAATTTTACCAAACATTCATAGAAGAACTAAAACCCATCCTTCTCAGACTATTCCAGAAAATTCAAGAGGAAGGAACACTTCCAAACTCATTCTATGAAGCCAGCATCACCCTAATACCAAAACCAGATAAAGATAACACAATGAAAGAGAATTATAGAACAATAACCTCATGAACATAGATGCCAAAATCCTCAACAAAATTCTAGCAAATCGAATCCAGCACTACATCAGAAAGATCATACATTATGACCAAGTAGGATTTATCCCAGGGACGCAAGGATGGTACAATATCCACAGGTCAATAAACGTGATACATCACATAAGCAAATTGAGAGATAAAAATCACATAGTCATATCAATTGGTGCAGACAAAGCATTTGACAAAATCCAACACCCTTTCTTGATAAAAACTCTCAACAAGGTAGGAATAGAAAGATCATAATAAAAGCAACATAATAAAAGCCATATATGATAAACCCACAGCCAACATCATACTCAATGGGCAAAAACTAAAACCATTTCCCCTAAAAACAGCAACAAGACAGGGATGCCCATTCTCACCATCCTTTTTAACATAGTTCTGGAAGTATTAGCCATTGCTATGAGATAAGAAAAAAAATAAAAGGCATCTAAATAGGAAGAGAAGAAGTAAAACTGTCCTTATTTGCAGATGACATGATACTGTGTATAGAAAACCCTAAACATTCCAGCAAAAAAAAAATTATTAGACGTGATAAATGAATTCAGCAATGTAGCAAGATACAAAATTAACACCAAGAAATCTATGGCATTGTTATATACCAATAATAAACTTACAGATAGAGAGACTAAAAAAAGCAATCTAATTTACCATTGCACCAAAAAAAATTAAGATACCTAGGAATAAACTTAACTAAGGAGGTAAAAGACCTATATGCAGAAAACTACATGACACTAAAAAAATATAGCTAGAGTAAAACATAAACAGATGGAAGAACATACCATGTTCATGAATTGGGAGAATCAATATTATCAAAATGTCCATTCTACCCAAAGCAATCTATAAATTCAATGCAATCCCCATGAAAATACCAAAGACATACTTCACAGGCCTAGAACAAACTTTCCAAATATTCATCTGGAATAAAAAGGACCCTGAATAGCTGTAGCAATCCTTAGAAAGAAGAACAAAGTAGGTGGGATCTCAATACCATATTTCAAGCTGTATTACAAAGCTACTGTTCTCAAAACTGGCTGGTACTGACACAAGAACAGACACATAGATCAATGGAATAGGATAGAGAACCCAGAAATCGACCCACACCACTATGCTCAATTAATATTTGACAAAGGAGGCATGAATATACAATGGAGTCAAGACAGTCTCTTCAACAAATGGTGTTGAGAAAATTGGACAGAAAGATGCACACAAAAAAATGAAACTAGACCACCAACTTACACCATACACAAAAATAACCTCCCAATGGATAAAGGACTTAAACATAAGACAGGAAACCATAAAAATACTAGAGGAATCCACAGGCAGCAAAATCTTCGACATATGCAGAAGGAATTTGTTCACTGACACAGCTCCTTGCACAATGGAAACTAAAGAAAAAATAAACAAATGGGACTACTTCAAAATAAAAATCTTTTGCACAGCAAAAGAAAGCATCAACAAAACAATAAGAAAGCCCACTGCATGGGAGAACATATTTGCCAATGATATCAACGATAAGTGTTTAATCTCCAACATAAACAGGAACTCATACAATTTCACAAAAAGAAGATAAACAACCCAATCAAAAAAATGGACAACTGATCTAATTAGGTGCTTCTCAAAAGAAGACAGAAGTAAGGCCAAGAGACATATGAAAACCTGCTCAAAGTCATTAACCATCAGGGAGATGCAAATCAAAACAACAATGTGATACCATCTCACTCCTGTCAGAATGGCTATCATCAACAAATCAACAAATGACAAGTGTTGGCAAGGATGTAGAGAAAAAGGAACCCTCCTGCACTGCTTGTGGGAATGCAGACTGGTACAGCCACTGTGGAGAACAGTATGGAGTCTCCTCAAAAAACTAAAAATGGAACTCCCATTTGACCCAGTGATCCCACTTCTAGGAATATACCCCAAGAAACTAGAAACTCCAATCAGAAAGGATGTATGCACCCCTATGTTCATAGTAGCACAATTCACCATAGAGAATATTTGGAAACAGCCTAAGAGCCCATGAGCAGATGATTGGATTAAAAAACTGTGGTACATCTACACAATGAAATACTATGCTGCATTAAAAAAGAAGGAGCTCCTACTATTTGCAACAACATGGATGAAGATGGAAAGCATTATGCTTAGTGAAATAAGCCAGGCAGAGAGAGAAAGATAAATGTCACATGATCTCACTCATCTATGGAATATAATGAATGACATAGACTGATGATCAAGATCAGATCCAGAGAATGCAAATGTCGATCAAAACATCAAATCTTGGGAAAAGTGGGGGTTGGTGGGAATAAAGGGGAGAGATCAACAGAGGGACTTTCTTACATGCATATGAGCATAATCATTGGGCACAGACAACGGGGAGGGTGGGGCATGACAGGGAATCCATATAGTGGTCACTATAACCTAAGAGAAATTGTTTCATGAGACAAAGATTTTTATATGAAACTCTGTAACATGAAAATCATTTTGGAAGGAAAAAAAGAGAAGTTTCCTTTAAATGTCATAAGGATTGTAATTGAAAGTCAATATATTTGGCCTCTTGAGCTAAGGAAAGTAATCTGTGTTTTTGCCTCCCTAAAATAGTTTATATAAAGTTACAAAAAGAAATTGACAGCCTGTTTGAAATTGCATTGTCATGGTCTAGAGCAAAGAATATCCTTACATGATATTATCCTACAATATCGTTTACTTTTTGATATTTCACAACAGCATATTGTACAGCTATCCCAGACAAACATATAAACAAAATCTTTAAATGTTTAGCAGCAATTTTAAAAAAAGACATGAAAGGATTTAATCTCTTTCAGAAATAATTAAGGCATTGGGAAGGCACCTGAACATTCTATACTGGCCCTCTTTCCTCTTTTGCCAAGAGGGACCCTCTTCTCACAACCCAATGGCCCTCAGCTGTAGCCTGAGCTCTCTATTCACACTGAGGTTGAAGCCTTGAACTGGTTGATATAATGAATCTGTCTCTCACCAAATGGTGTGAGCTGGGCCCTCCCTGGAGAAGGAACCTGAATTCCCCAAGATAAGTGATCAGTGCCGGGCCCCCTGCCAGCAGGCAAGGGGATCCCCAAGGCAGGTTCTGGGCGTGGAGGCCACGAAGGGAGGGGAGGCATAGGCTACCATGGAGACAGAACTGAACCTTACAACACCCTACCTGGCCCAGGAGAATGACTGGTTAGCCAGAGACGGGTAAGATTCCTCAAGGAAGGAATGACCTAAGACAGGCACTGTCGCAGAGGGGCCATCAGGAGAGAACTTGCGGGTGAATATAGGTAGAGCACAGACCCTCACCCCCCTAATCTTGCAGGGGTCTGAACCTTCACCCCTCCTGAGGGAGGTCTCCTGCCCCCATGGCTCCCTCGCTTCCCAAGCTCAGCACAGATCGGGACCCAGGTAAGACAGAGATGTGGCCCAGCTTAGATCAGGACCCATGTAACAGACAGAAACATGCCTACAGCAGCTGCCCTATATCTAAATTCAACCTAGCACTAGGAATGCTCAGTGCCTACTCAAGAATGCAAATAAACCTTTCCACAAATATATACAGGGTAATCTAAGATTGTTGGTAGAGTATTAAATTTGACGTAAAAGAGTTATCAAGCTTTCAGATTAATTTAAATTGGTGAATTGAAATAAGTGGACACCCAAAAAAATTTAAATGTACTGGACAAAAAGCTGTTTCTAAAGTATTAATTAAAATTTCTATTGATAGCTCATCTCATGCTAAAATTGCTTAATATGCAATGAACATAAAACAGGCATATTTGTGTGCAAAAAATTAAAATTTAAAGTTATCAAGATTGCATTAAAAAATTTTAGCAAATTCTCCATTAATCAAACAAAGGGAGGGGAGAGTAGGATAATATCATGTAAGGAAAAATATCTGGTAAGTAAATTACATCTAGAAAATTTTCACTTTAGAAAATTAATTTCCATTTGTAATACTAACAGCAAGACACCCATGAAAAACACACATGGTGTCAAAATAAGCCAGAGGAAAAGTGGGTAGGCAAAAATAAAAAGGATCTCAAGTCAATTTTATAGAAAAGATTCCTTTATTAACTCTTGGTCGAGAATATGTTTATATACTTTCAGAAAACAATTCCAAGACCAAGTGGACTCCTGCAACAGAGAGGAACTGACAGGTCTGCGCCAAACACGAAGGCAAGAGGAGAAACAGTCCAGAGATGGAAGACGCTGATCACGCCTTGCCATGGGAGCAGTCAGCCGCTGTGCATTGCTACAGGATGCCTAGGACCAAACCAGAGAGGGTCGGACCAGCATTGCCACCATTTGTCCACTATCCAGATACTATTGATGACGTGTACACATAAGGAACTGTTTGACATTGAAACTGGGACTCAAAGCTATTGTACATTGAAATTGGGACTCAAACATTTTTTTTGTCTCTTGTGGGTTTATTTCTAGCCTACAGGGGCAAGATGTTTTTAAAGACAAGAATCGGGTGGTGGTGGGGAAGCAGATGCAGAGGCAAAGAAGCAATGGACAGACTCGTGCTACAGTGGAAAGTTAGGATAGGTTGGGAGGCATGGGGGTGATGTAGGAGATCAACTGAAGAACTTGTATGCATGTGTGTAGGTATAGCCAGTGGATACAGGGCATTGGAAGTGGGGTTGTGGTGGGGGGGGAGATGGGTGAGGGCATGTATTGGGGGGTGGGGAGGGCTGGGGAGGGCAATAGGGAAAAAGTAAAAATGAAATAAATTAAAAAAATAAAATAAAATAAACTCAACCCCTCCCCGGGGGGGGCTTAAAAGAGAAGAAGGCATACTGAAAAGTCTATTTTATCCACCCTTTAAAGTGGAAATCAAACCTCTTTGTGTCTAGCAATGGTGAAGCAGTAACCCCATTAGATTATAACCCCAGTTTCCTACACCCATAAGTATAATCTGTCGGTACATTACCTAGAGACCACCTTTAAACTGAATTCCAATTCCAGAAGCCTTGGTTTTAGACAAAATAAAACCACAGATGCAACAGCTAAAAATAGTGTTTCTCCTGTGCTACAGGCTTGAGGATCCTCCTTAGAAAGAACATTGGATGGGAGAACGCTCAGTTATGATTTTGGAGGTGCCCCTGCTCAGTTCTTGAAGCTACCAGGAGAACATAGACTCAGTAAATGTGTTCCCATTCTACATTGGTTTATAGCCTATTGCTTATTCCACATGGCCCGAGAAGTAGGACAAACATAAAAAGGACAGAAGCTACAAAGAACAGATTTGAATCCAATACAAACAAGAACTAAGAGCAGCATAAAGGTGGTGTTAGCACCCCTTCCTCGTGGCCATGAGTTCTCTGTCAGAGGATGCCCAATCACAGGTGATTGAGGAACCTCAGGGCTCTTGAAGTCCAAAAAGCTCCATTGGGTGTAAATCCTTGGCATTGATCCTCCACTGGAAGTACATCTGTAGGCAGCACCTTAGCAAGAATCACAATCAGAAAGCATATCAAATTGTCCAAATGAGAAGAAAACAAAAATAAACACATCCAAAGGAAACAGACTCAGGGAAAAGAATCCTTATTCAAAGACAGAGGAAAAGAAGCAAAATTCAAGATCTAAAGTGAAGGAGGAGAAGCAAAGCTTTGAGGAAGCTCCTGAGGTGACTAGCATACTGAGACATCCATCTTGCTTAAGGTTGCTAGAGCTAAGATTGGCCCATGCCTGGGTGAGTTCTTGCTGGGATATCATGGAGGTATTCAAGCTTTGAGTAAATAGTTGGACTTCATCAGTTTCCAGCTAGAATTGCTAAGTCCCCAAATTACATGTCATGAGTATGTATCCCTATACTTTTTTTCTAGAGAGTTAACTACTTTTAACAGATTCTAAACTATCCTATCTAACAAAAGAGTAATATGCAAAATGACCATACCTCTGCTACACCCACCAGCCAATCAGGAGTGAGTGTGCAAATTAATCCAACCAAAATGGTTGCAGCCATGGAGAGAGCAGGAGGCTTGGGTTTCCCTGGCAATGAAGGAAGCCAAGCACTCTGCCTACCCTGGTGGACCCAGGCCTCTGCTCAAGGCTACAAAGTTTCAATTATAAAAGATAAATAAATCCCAACAAAAATGGTGGTGGCCATGGAGCCAGCAGGAGGCTTGATTCTGCTCCAGGCTACAAAGTTGCAATTATAAAAGATAAATAAACCCCAGATCCCAGGGCCTTCGCCTGGGTTGCCAGGGGGCATGCCAGCCTGCAAACCACCACAGGCCCCACACCTCAAGGGAACCCTCACCTGATCCAGGACACCCTTCAAGGCAAACCAACTGGCCTCCACTCATGTACCAGGCCTCTATCCTATCTAATCCTATCTAATAAAATAATAATATTCAAATTGACCATCACTCCAACACACAAGATGACTGCCCCCATGTGGACAAGATAGCCATCAGGAGAGGGCAGTTGGGAGGGACCAGGTCTGCAAGGGAGGGCAGTTGGGGGCAATGAAGCCTGCAGGGGAGGCCAGTTAAGGGAAGCTTCACAGGGTGTGTATACTGAACATTTGCCCTTTTCCTTCTCAAATTGCTTTCCCCCTTTTGACAGCTGCCTCAATTTTTGTTTGGGATCAGCTCCCTCCCACTCTTGAATAATGTGATCTGGGTTAACTCTTTCTTCTTTGTGGGGATGAAATTCCTTCAGTCAGTCATACTTTCTTTGGCCACATGTCTGGGGTAGGGTTGGCAGGGCATTTAATCCATTTGAGACTTGGTGACTCTCAGAGATAAACCTGGGAATACTGGGATAAAGACTGTTGCTTTTTTCATACTGGATTAAAATATCTGGATTATTGACAGGCACCTCTTAACCATGTGGGGTCTCAAAATAGAGCGAACACTGGAGAAGCAGATCTAAGAAATGGGTAACAGGGACTTGGTTCTTGATGATGTGATTCAAGCATAAATCAAGGCACATTTGAGGCTAAATTACATCTCATTCATATGTGCCAATAACCCCCTTCTTTTAAACAACACAAGACAGTTTGAGTCGGGTTTTCTGTCACTTGCAACCAAAAGGCTTCTGATTATAATAAAAATGCAAAACTTTGCTTTGACAGTTATCATTTAGAGTCCCCATAAAATAAAACTATCAATTCAAATAGCTTTTTCTAAGCACACCTAATGGTAAAAGAGTATTTTACCTGCTTTCTCCTCACTGGTGTCTTTGCTTCCTCTCTCCTCTTACAAAAGTATCTCCAAGATAACACAAATTCCCTTGAGGATCATATTTCCATTTAAAACATGCTCTGAAATGCAACTAGCTCTTAAAATCATTTCATAGAAACCTGAACAAGACAAAGCAGCAAAGCGAATGTAAAATGTAATACAGTGGTACCTGAGATCCATATACAATTCTAACCAGTGCAATTATCAGGGAGGTATTCTTGAAGGTATTTGCCTAAAGTGGGTCCTTTAGAGTAGATAGCCATGGTATTTGAACAGGGGATTTTATAGCATAATGAGCAAACAGAACTCCTTCCAATTTCATTTATCCCAAGAAGCTAAAATCAGTGTGAAAGTTAATGTCACCTTTTTTATGAAAATAAATTGATTTTTTTCATGGGAAAAAATTGACTTTGTAACCCAAAACCTAATCCTTTGTTTAAATTTGTGAAATTATAATTCTGATAGTAATTAGCAGGTAACCAAACCTTGACACCAAAAGACTTGAAAGCTATGGTATAGCAGGGGCAGAAACAAAGTCAGATCAATGGACAACTCTTTGCCTGGTTTGTTCAATGAGTTCATGGGTAGTTGACAAACCACTATTTAGCACAGTCCCTTCTTTAATTATAGAAACCCCATGCAATGTCTTGGTGGTAAGCCAGATACACATAATCAGACCTAATTTGAAATTAGGCAAATAATAAATCAATGAATAAAACTACTTGCTTAATAGAAAAATGTTTTTTAAAACAATTGAAATAGCAAAAGGAGTTCAGAATTGATAAAGCACCAAATTCTGCACATTGTGAAACTAAAAGTAGAAGAGAGATTATTTGATAAAGTAGCTGTAAATACCAAAAGCAGTTTGAACAAGCTTTCCAAAATGTCTTCAGCCTGAACATAATAGTTCACAAGAAAGTAAATGTCATGTAAGTAAACTTCTAGATATCTAAGAATTTGCCTCAGTTGGTATATTTTTCCCAATCTAACTTATGTACTGTCATTCCAGAAATAAATAAAAATATACCTGTTAAATGGTTGGGAGTGGGGGCTTCTAAAGTTTATCTAGAGACACTTATTCAGATGAAATAAAATGTTGAGTAATCTACATAAATTAAACTCAAAACTTAAAGTTTTCTAAACTCCTCCACCTCAAAAGGTTTTCTTTTATATTTCACTTAATTGTAGAACTTTTACCTCATAAAATTATTTCACCATCCTTTTAAAAAAGACTAGCTCAGAGAAATATTGGTTAGATCCAATGGCTCAAAATCCAAAGATTTGATAAATCATGGTATTATATTTTTCAACATCCTTGCTTCTCTCCATTTTCTGTAAGTTCTGAAGCATTCACATTAAATTCAAACTAACTTAATTTATTTTTTATTATTATTTTTCCCCTATTGCCTTCCCCATCCCCCAGTACATGCCCTCATCCGTTCCCCACTCCCCCGCCTTCCCCCATTGCCCTGTATCCACTGGCTATGCCTACACACAGATGCATAAAAGTCCTTCGATTGATCTCCTATATTTAAGACAGCTTTTAGCATAATTGGATAGCCATATCTTTTGATTAGAAGATCAATATCTCAAAGGTTGCTCATAGCAACTCTAACATGCTTCCATAGAGATGCATGTCCAGTCTTAGTCTTGGGGGCAAGTTCTGCCTAATTGAAAGTCCAATATCTTTAGAACTGACTAAAGTCAAAATATGATAGCTAAAAGTAATCATTTAAAGTCATTAAAAGATACTTGTTATATTAAGTGCAAAAGCTTATGTAATATTAGACAAAAACTTAAGCAGCTCTTTATATGGCTCACAAGTTTGCAGTCCATAAGACAATATAAAACTAACTACTTGAGATTTAATATGGCAATGGAAATGGGAGATTGGGAAAAGGCAATGCAAAAGCATTTCCAAAATACTGTAAGCATTTAAAGCATAAAAATATGCTAATATACAAAAATAACATTTTATAAATAATCTATCAAACCTAAAATAAAATGGAAAAACAATGAAGACTAAATTTAGAACATAAAACACAGTTCAAATAAATTTTTTTCATTTTTAAATGCATGCATTCCTTAAGTAGTTTGCTCCATGAAATAACACTCATAAAAGAAGCTATCTTTTCTGGAAAACACTAATAGCTAATTAAAGCTACCAATTCACACAGCTGGAGCATGAATTATTGATGAACCTATGGGTTGGTAAGAAGAAAGCATTAAGAGACAGCTTAGCATTGTAAAATACCACAGAAATAGGAGAATCAGGGAAAGGAAAACCAATTCTGTGGAAGAAAAGAAATAAAGCAATCTCTACAATTGAACTCAAATATTCATAAAGCAAGAAAAGTATAGATTCCTGGTAGAAGTAAGAAGCAAAAATATATCAATTCTATTAATAAACATTATTAATGAAGCTAACTGCTAGACAGTATAATTATTTTATACACAGCACATTGGATACAGATTTTTCTTTAAATTGTTATACCTACCTATTCATTAAAAATGGGTGCATGAAGGTCTATTTTTTTAAAGCATCATGTAAGGATAAGCATCAAGTAAACCAAAAATATTCTAGCTCTGAGTTACAGTTGCTTAATCCCCAAACTCCTATCTAGAACATTTTTTAGAAACCAGCACCCCAAAAAGAAATTGATGATTAGCAGCACAGAAAGAGGTATATAAACACCAAGCAGAGCCAAAGGTATAGTCAAACAGTCGAATCTGGGACCACCAGGCAAGAAAGAACAACTGTCTTTCATCATTCACTTGTATGGATTTATCAAAAGTTCCCATTTATCAACTCAGCAGTGCAGAAGAAGCCAAATTTATCATCCAGTTACTGACATCCAGTCTGTTTCCAAATATGCAACCAGAGTGTGCCTCTGTAGCTCTCTTAGTTGAGAAATTTTAAATGAGAAAATGGGGACAGTTGACAATAGTTAGAGCCTTTCAGCAGGTTAACTCATGAAAATACTAGCAGGAAAGAGCCACAGTTTAATACTATTGCATTTCCAATTCAGAAAGTCAACCAGTCTTAAAGAATCTAGCTTGAGAACCTTAGCTCAGTTAATTGTTTTCCAGTATAGCCCTATCTTTATCCTACTTGTTCTGTGAGTTAAAAACAAGGGATGTGACTTTTCCCCTCATTTGTGTGTTTCTTGACTTATCTAATTATTGTAAATCTTCAAGTTCCATAATCTGTGGGACTGAAAAATCTCAGGTATTCTTGAAATAATAATTATCTTCCCATATGGCAGTAATATTTTACTTAATTATAAATCAGTTAACATTTAATCAGTGCTTACTATGTGTTTATACACTGAAAATTCTGGTCACAGAGAAGTCCAAAACTTTATTTTAGCCAAAGTTGCAACCTAATCACTACTAATTTTTTTTCCAGACCTGTTGATGTTCGGGGTTCTTCTCATGTTCTCTTGCCTCCTCCACTTCTGGTGCAGGGTCTCATGAGTTGTGGCAGAAATGAAAGTTAGACAAAAGAATGGAAGCAAAGCAACAAGATTCTACAGATTACCACCCATCACCTCTCTCACTGGAAAAATCTTGTCTTGAACTTTATCCACTGCTGATAAGAATTGTATGAGAGAAGACCAGCATAGCCTATGGCAAAATTTCCAAGGTCATAGGTTAATTTTTAGAGCCAACACACTCCTTTCAGCATCTCCTTAGCCACAGTAGTGCTGGTTTTATCTTTGCATAGCACAATGTCTGGCTCAGAAAGAGGTGCTCAATAAATATTTGTAGTATCAACTAATTAATTAATTAATTAATTGGTTGACTATATTCCTTTTCCAAGAATTCCCTTGGCCACCATCAGTCACGTTCTATACCTCCAATAGAACATGGCCTCTATCCTTGAGCTCTTCATCACAGATAGTCATCCTGAGAAAGTCATCTCAGATTCAATAAAATTCTTCACAAAAGAGAATATATACTCAAAATTGAATATTCCAGGATAGATAACTCAATGAACAACCTTTTACCTGAGAGCATCCATAAATACAATGAATCTCCAGGGCTAAATTTTCAGATATCAAAGCTGAGGCCAGGAGGAATCTCTCTTGTCACCCATCTGCCTCTAATCAATGTGGACCAAATGCTAAGACCTCTGCTGGAGAAAGAAAGGAGGGAGAATTTATTCTTCATTTACAGATTTTTTTCTTTACTTCTGCATATTTTCTGTTATGCTCCTCTAAAGAATGAATATGAAATAGATTTCATATTTTCAATGAATATTAAATAGATTATGTCAAAATTACTTAAAAATATATCACAAGGGCAACTCAAGAACATGAAAATAGTCCTTTTTATTAATTACAAGCACATTATTTACATTGAAGCATAATAGTACACTGGCTGGCAGCACAGACTCTGAGGGTCTTGGACAAGTTGCTTCACCACTCTGTGGCTGTTTTCTTATCTTTCGGAGACAATAGAACTCCTTCCTCATATAGTTGTCATGAGAAAGAATAATGTCTGGCACAAAATGAACACTCAGTAAGGAACAACTTCTATAATTTAAATTCAAAAGAACTGGACAGTAATCAGGCAGGCTAATGACATTTTTGTTTTTACAACATACAAACCTAGGAAAGAAAACAAGCACTAGACTTTCTAACAGATGAACAGAGACTTGATAGGTGAGGCCTCAGATTAAAACAGTAAGAGAGAAATTCACATTATAACAGTGCTCAAACATTTTCAGTTACCATTATGAGTCATTAGAAGTATAAATTCAGGTGTCAATCAACAAATGGAAATTTTAAGAGGCAATGGCCCTCCCAGCAATCTTAACATATATTACAGAGTAAGTCAACCTCTCTACCCACAGATAATAATTAGCTAGAAAATATATTAAAATGCTTCCCTATCAGAGGTTATAGCCTCTGCCTTCAATCCCTTTCCAGCCTTCTCACTAAGGACAACCCAGACTTCCAAAGGGCTAAGCCCTGACACAAGCTCCCAGGGGCTTCTAAGACTTTCCTCCAGACCAGCATTCATACCAGCACATACCATTTGTTAGAGATTGAATTTGATACCCAAGATATGTGTTAAAGCCCTTTTCCTTAGAACCTCAGAATATGACCGACCTTATTTGAAAATAATGTCTTTATAGAGATAATAATCATTATGGCCAGCACTAATTTAATATGACTGGTGTCTTTATACAAGAAGGAAATTTGGACCCAGAGACAGATACACATGAAGATAAGGTATGGTAATATGAAGGGAAAGATTGAGGTGATACATCTAAAAGCTAAGGAATCCAAAGGTTGCCAGTTAACCACCAGAGCCTCAAAGAGAGGCAAGGACCAGATTTCATCATAGCCCTCAGAGGAAGCCCATCCTGTTCACACTTTTACCTCAGATTTCCAGCCTAAAGAACTGGGGGACAATAAAGTCATGTTCCATCATTCCCTAGGAGATGAATACAGTGCTTCTGACTGGACCTTTCCCTGAGGTAGCACCTACCGCCTGGCCTGCTCATTAAACAGAAGTACAGTTCTCTCAAATCTTTGGAAGATAAAAGTGAGATTGTTCTGCAGCCTTCTGAGTATATTCTGAAAACCCAATGAGGCAAGAGCCTTTAGGACTTCAGGAGATATAAGAATCAAAGATATTTTTAAAAGAAGAAAGTAGATAGCATGGTCTCTCAAAGCCTGGGACCAGTTAGATTTTCATGGTTCTGAACTGAAACCAGGTTTCATTAAGAAGGATGACTTGAAGCTTCACCTGCTCTTTAAACCTTGTTAACACCATGCATGACACAAGCAAGTCCTCTGTGAAACTAGGAAAACTATATGCAGTCAAAATAAAGATTCCTGTAGAATTGTTCTACCACGTATGCCTTGAAGGAAATAAAAAGAAGGCCTCCTTCAGAAAATCAACTAGCATTCACATTCTTAATTTTCAATCCTCATGATGTAAATTAAGAATATTTGAAGTAGAGAACTCATGATATTATGAAAGAATTTGATACTCGAACTTCTCCACTTTTTATAGGTATTTATAGGTAGACATTTATAGGTAGGCAATGAGGTTCAGAGGGTCATCGTCAATCAGAAGTGCTGAAACTAGAACATGCCTCAATTTTTCACCCACCACTCAACCAATTATTAAGTACCTATTACATACTGAGGACATAGAGGTGAGAGTGGTAAGGAGTGGGAATGTGGACATCTGAAGAATTAAAGGACAGTGAGCATGGAGAAAACCCCTGGAATAGCAGATGAGAATAAAGGCACACACAGGAGATATCCTCGGAGCCAGACCTTTGAAAATAAGTCAGTGTTCATTAAGTCAACAGGAAGGCCAGGCAGGCAGAGGAAGAAAGTCCTTTCCAATCAGAATAGTAGGATAAAAACCACAAATCCAGTGCAAAGTGCTTGGAAGAGGGCAGACTGCGCCTTGGATAGCAGAAATTTGGGTCTTTCATAGGCCACAGATAGGGTTTACGGAGGACCTGATGGATTGTGTGCATCAGAAAGCTTACTTAGTAGCAATGTTCAAAACAAACTAGAACTGGAGGTAGGGTGGGCACAGGGAGACTTATAGAAAGGTTATTTTAGGAGTCCATGAGAACTAAGAGGTAGAAAATGATGAGTCACTTCAGAAGGGGAACTGACAAATCCTAGTGTCCAATTGAATAAAAGGAAGAAAAGCCAAAGATGTCCCTGAAGCTCTAAGATTAAAAAAAAAAAAGGGGGGGGGGACACAGGAGGTGATGTTATCTGTGAAGCCACAGCCCATGTGACCTCAGGTTCAAAGACTTGGAGAAAGAGCTGACACACAAATTAATTACACAAGACAGGAAATATAAATTTGGAAATTATGTGGGAAGACAGTGTGATCTTGATACAAGGGAGTAAGTTCCAAGTTCCACTGAGTTTCCATTCCCATCTGCTTTTATTTACTAGAATACACAATTGCCTTTTAGGAATGCAAACAGATATATCAATGGTAATGTTTAGTAAACAGTAATATTATCAGGTTGGGGGAGTTTGCTTTAGGCCATTGAGTCATCAGCATTAGGTAATAAAATGCAGATATTCAGCCTTGCAAATATCAAAAAACCCCATTCAGCCTTCCTACTGGACTTCTCACATTTATATTAATTACTTTTGATCTTGACTCCTGGCAGTTATTAACTGGGAAAATAAACCTAGAGGAGTAGGTAACCCTTGGGAAACTTCTAGATTGTCTCTCATAGCTTCTTATGGATACTAACAGCATCATAAAGTTGTATGGAATGGGCATAAAACAATGATAAAAACACTATCCATTGATTTAAGGTAAAGACAAGAAAACTTTTCTTCACATTTTCAGCAGCAACAATACACACATTTCAAATACTTCCCTGGAATTGATAATTATTGTAACTTTGGAAAATAACTCTCAAAAGGGAGAAACATCAAACATTTCTTCTTGTAGGTTACATTAATGACATTGGCAACAAACTAAGGCAAAAAATTGATTTTAATGAATCAGGATTTATATTTTAACATAAATAAGTATAATTTAACTTCAAATTAGATTTAGGCCTCAATAGACATAGATCTACTTTCAATCAATGGGAGCTCACAAGAGAAACTTCAAAGATAAAGGTTTATTCCCATCTTCAGGAGCCTCCACTCTTATTTATATGATTTTAAAAAATATATAGGACATGCATGGGTTTATGCCCAGTAGCACATTAAAAAGTGGATCAAGGGCTCTTTAAAACCAGTCATGAATACAGACTTTGAAATTCTTCACAGAGGTAGCCTTAAGTCTTCTCATTTTATCCACTATCCTCAGAGAATTTCTTCTATACAATTTGATTATTATTCTTTCCTGGGCTCCAGCTTTCTTTAACTGGGTGCCATGCCTATTAGCTCAAACTCAACACAACCAAAACTGAAATCAAATCTTCTGTCTCCCAAAACTTGCTGGTACCTCCTTCCTTATTGTCTACCTTGACTAATAGAATTATCATCTACCTACACTGTCTAAGTCTGAAGCTTAATAGTCATCAAGGATTACTCATTCTAAATACCACAATCAGTCTCCACATCCATTTTCTAGCTAAGTCTGCCCTCTCCCCTTTCAAACAGTATCAATGTCATGTTTCAGGATCCCATAGTTCTTGCTTGGACAATTTCAATATCCTTCTAATTTTTCACTCTGCCTCAAATATCTACATTTTCTACAAGATTTATATTTTCTGAAGTATAAATCTCTAAAGCATCACTATAATTTGGGCTAAATATGTGTCAATAGCTTTCCTTGCCTTCAGTATGAACCTAACCACTTTATGTGGTAAGCAAAATAATGGTTCTCCAAAGATACTCATATCTTAATCCCCAGCCCTAGTGATTCAGCCATAAACCAAGGAATGCAGGAAGTCTTTCTAAGCTTAATGAGGCCTGGAATGGATTCTCCCCCAGAGAATCCGAAAGGAACACAGTTCTGCCAAAACCTTAATTTTGATCCCATAAGATAATTTTGGACATCTGACCTTCAGAAATATAAAATAATAAATATGTGTTGTTTTAAGCCATTAAGTCCATGGTAATTTGTTACAAAGCAATAGGAAATTAATACTCCATTATATGGCATATAGGGCTATTCACAAACTGGGCCCCACCTCCCACTGGTTTCATGCCTCTCCACTCAAACTCAACACAGCCCAAAGTGAAGTCATATCTTTTGTCACCCAAAATCTGCTGGTACCTTCTTCATTATTTTGTCTTGATTGATGGAATCACTATCTATGACCATGCCTTCCAAGGTCTCTACTTTTCAGTCAAACAAAATATTTATTTTCTCATGTTTCTATACCTGTACCTATGCAGATTGCTCTATATCCTCTACTTTTCTTTCATGAGTTTACTAAAACAGCACCTGCTTTGAAAAACTTTTCCAGTTGTTGAGATGTAGTCACATGTTCCCAAGCTATGTGTCCTTTCAATATCCTATAACTAACATAACTTTGTGTTTACTTCAATCTACCCCTTGGACTGCTTTGTCTGCACCTTCCACTAGACCAGCAGCTACTTGAAAACAGATACCCCATGTTAATTAATCTCTACATCCCCAGTACCTAACATAGTGCCTAACTCATAAAGGCAAATTGAATACTCTTGATGGTAAGCATAAGAATAGAATAGTTGCCTAAAAGATAAGCAAGGTTAAAAGTAGGAGGCCAAGAACAGTGTGCTAAGTGGTTAGAGCATTGGGTATCAAAGGGTTGTGGGTTGAAGTCATGTATCTGGGTTGCAGGTTCCATCCCTGGCTCCCTGGCACCTGTCAGCATGCGTGTGGGAGGCAATCAATTGATGTGTCTCTCACCTCTCTCTCTCTCTCTCTCTCTCTCTCTCTCTCTCTCTCTGCTTTCTCTTCCTTCTCTCCCTCCCTTTGTCTCCTCTAAAAATCAATGGAAAAAATATCCTTGGGCGAGGATTAACAAAAAAAGGAGGGAAGGAATATAGGATGATGAGAAAATCTTTATTGATAAATGGAAAAGGAGAAAGAAGATATTGGAGATAGAGGGATTAGATGTATAAATGCAAAAAATTATATAAATTTATTTTACTAGCCTGAAAGTAGTCCAAATAAGTGAGATCATTGACAAAAATAGAGTAACTATATTTGAAAAGGAAGAAAGATTTTTTTCCCTAAGGAAAAAAAAAAGATTAATGCACAGACATTAAAAGATTAATATATATATGCACAAAGTCAAAGTGTATTCTTTCACAAGATCAGGGACATAATTTTATTTTAAGACATATGTATGTAGTTCCCTTATATTTCTTCAAAATCTCTCAGTATACAATAATTTTAACAATAGATCAGATAGCTGGTAGCTCTTGGAAATTTTTTTAGGACATCAGATCCTTTTTCAAGTCAGGAAAACACCTTAGTATTTCCAGCTGCTTTATTTCACAAAAGAAAAATACCAATTTGTTTCCAATCAATTCAAGTTCTGCTAGCAGCCTATTAAAAAAAATCTTTTTTAGGCCAACTCAAACCCAGAGTTTCCATACCTTGACCTCTAGGACGTAGGACTCCAGCTATAGTCCCTTAAATGTATTTTTCACAAGCAAAACACACAAAAGATTACCAAAATATCACATCCCTACTGAAGTCACTGGTGATGAGATAACAACCAAAACACCCACAAGTAAAGGAATACTGAGAAACCTTTACATGTTCACCTGCCTCAAAGAACAATGATGAAAAGGTAATCCCTGACACTGCACTCACCAACCCACTTTTGGAGAGAAAAAAAAACCTCCAATACCGATAGATGTTAATGACAACCTTACCAAAGAATGTGTTCCAGTGGTCAACTTGCTCCCAGGTAGAAACAGCTTAAGAAGAAGCCCTTCCTGATTCCACATTTCAGAGAATGCCTCTCCTGTCCTGCAGCTCATTAGAGCAGCCCTGTCTTTATTTGAAACTGCTGCTCTTCAGCAGTTGTCTGTCACTTTCCAATAATACTTACAAAAGTTTGTTTTTACCCAGTGGGTCAGACTAGTTAAAACAAACAAACAAACAAAAAAACTCAGTCAGGCTTCAGGTTATCAGATCTTCTTTTTCCCATTCATCATGGCTCCAGAAAAGCCATCTTGTCCCATTAACCATCTCACTTTTTTACCTACTTTCCAGTGCCCTATACAACTGGCTGCCACCACACTTGACAAGCCCATCCACAAAGCTCATTCCATTTCAGGCAAGTTAGATGCCATTTCTATAATTTTCTTTAAGAGATTATCTCACCTAATTCCATAAATAAACAAAAAAGATCAATCACATTTCATTCCTTATCTTATTCACTTATTCAATTAATATATTTTTAGCTCCTGCATACAAGCATTGGGCCTCTCCAGAAAGGAAGCTTCCATAGCTGAATGTTTGTGTCCCCCTAACATTTATCTATTGAAATATAATATCCAATGTAATGGAGAAGGTGGGGCCCTTAGGAAGAGATTAGGAAGTGATGGAATTATAAAAGTGAGCCTCCTCCCTTCTGCTACCATGTGAGGACACAGTGAAAAGATGAATTTGAACCAGGAAGCAGGCTGTCACCAGACAAGAACTCTGCTGACACACTCATCTTTGACTTCCTAGTCTCCATAACTGTGAGCAATTAATTGTGGTTGTTATCAGCTATCCAGTCTACAGTATCTTTCTCATCAGTCTGTAGTATTTTTGTTGTAGCATATAAGCTACGATAAAAAGCCAGTGGTATACAGAACTTAATACCTCTGCTCACAGTGGGCTGCAAGATCAAATGGTTCTGGAATGTCACTCACAATCAATAAAGATAATTTCCTGAGTATATATTCTGTTCCTAGCATCACAGAGTTCCAGAAGACTTATAAAACATGGTTCTTACTCCCACAGAGTTTATACAACAGTTATAAAAACACACAAACATGAAGGAACAAGAGAGGGTAAGAACCAATGAAGAGTCTATTTCAAGGCAGATAAGAGTTGGGGGGAAGGGAGGAGAGGAGAATTGTAGGGGAGGGTAGAGGGAGGGGGAGAGGAGGGAGTGGGGAGAGGAGAGGAAGAGAAGAAGAGGGGAGGGGAAGGAGAGAGGAGGGGTTATTTCAGTGTAGGCTCAACCAGACATGATATGGGAGGTTCAGAAGAACTGTTCTAAACAGCACACTAGAATTGAGTGTGCTATTTAGAACAGTTAAGTTTTTTCACAGCATTTTGAAGACTGCTCAGAACATTTCCCATTTTAATCAAAGAAACTACTAAAGACATTTCCTTAAACTAATAAAATACAGAAACTTTGTTTGAGGGCTTAGACAAAGATAATAATGTGAAAAACTACTCATGGGGCAACTTTTGGAAAGGAAATATTACTTTCCTTAAAGGAGAAAAATATTAACATTATCAGCTCTCATCTCATTCTATTACTTTAAGAAACAAGTGCTCTAGAGTTTTACTAACCTATCCTTCTATCATAGAAGACAATGTTCCCCTGCCCTCCCAAATAAAAATGCTCTTTTTTCTGGTATATACAAACTATATGATGTGAAAATGGGAATACAGATAAAACACCTGAATTTTATTGAGGTGGACCAATAACAGACACTATAGACCAACAAAGGCACAAAATGAGGTTCATTTTCCTAATTTATAAAACTTAAAATTTTCAGGAATATTACATAATCTTCATAATTCACAGAATAAAAGCAGCCTTGTCAGATTCTAGTGGATGTAAAAATAGCAGCACTATCATTGTTATATTTTCAATAATGTTTGTAGAATTTATATTTCCAAGATTGAGCAATAGTTCAGAAAGGAACAAATCAAGCATAAACATCACAACAAAGAAAAGAAATAAACAGGATTTGTTATATTAAAATGGTGTCACATTACCAGCTAAAAAAATAAAATACCCTATCTCAAAGAGAATCAAAGGGGAGAGAAAACATTGAAAATAAAGTTAATGGTTCTAACATTCAAACTAAAACAAGAACCAATTTTCTCCTTAACAATGCTTTTCTCCACTTTCAGATCATTTTGGTGACCTTTTATTAATCTCAAGGAAGATATTATATAATAGCCAAAACAAACTGGTATTCGAAAAAGAAAAATTATCTTATTCAAGGGTGGATTTCAAAATACTGACAAGTTTGTACACTGGAGCAAAGAGAGCTTGGATACTCTTTTTTTGTTATTATTGAATAAAGAGGGCCTTGATAAGACTTGGTTATATTTTTAAGAGAAAAGAATTGCATTGCTTAGGTAAAAGTGCTTTGCACATAGAAAGTGCTCAGAAAAAAAACTACTTAATAAAAGAATTTATTAATTTAACTGTGAAAATTTTAAATTGAAAACAAAATCCTGACTCATCAGGTCAGCTCAACTATACAATGAAAACAGCTCTTTTTTTATTTTTTAAAACTTATCTTTATTGTTTAGAGTATTATAGATGTCCCTCTTTTTGACCATTGATGCCCTCCACACCTCACCTACTTACTCCCAGGCTATAACCACACTACAGTCTGTGTCCATGTGGTATGCATATACTATATAATAAAAGTCTAATATGCAAATGAACTGAATGATGGAATGACTGGTTGCTATGATGCACCCTGATCACCAAGGGCAGATGCTCAATGCAAGAGCTGCTCCCTGGTGGTCAGTGAGCTCCCACAGGGGGAGCGCTGCTCAGGAAGAAGCCTAGCTCACAGCTGGTGAGCAAAACAGCAGTGGCAGGAGCATTAAGGATATCCAACTGATGGCTTATGCCAGGGGAGCGGACCTAAGCCATCAGTTGGACATTCTGCGAGGACTCCTAGACTGCGAGAGGGTTCAGGCCAAGCTAAGGGACACTCCCCATCTCCCCACCTAGTGCGTGAATATCATGCACTGGGTCTCTAGTATGCATATACATTCTTTGATTAATCTCTCCCTAACCATCATCCACTCCTGCCTTCTCTCTGATATTTGTCAGTCAGAAAACAGCTCTTTTTCAGATGAAATTATTTTCCTCCATCATTTCCAACTCCCCACCATTAATTTCAACCAGGTCTAGCAGGTGATAATTTCAATCACTAAACAGGAACAATGCCTTATTTACACTGACTTGTTATCCTTTTTCTTCTACAAACACATTTTTTTAATGGTAGCATTGGGCCTAGATTATTTTGCATGTTCCACCACTTCGCAGGAACCTATAAAAAACATACAGAGAAATATCTGTGGTTAAACAAAACAAAAAGCAGTATATATGTATTTTTATAGTCTTTTTATAAAATTGAAACAATTCTGATGCAAATTTTTAATTTGTCTTGGCAGACACAATGAATATTCAATAGGCTTAGTCAAGAAAAAAAAGACTTGCAATAGAAAGATCAAGCAAGCTATGCTTTATTTTTTAATATTTTATTGATTTTTAGAGAGAGAGGAAGTGAGAGGGAGAGAAAAGAACATCAATGCATCAGAGGGTGGATGCCTCTTACATGCCTCTTACTGAGAATCAAGCCCACAACCTGGGCATGTGTCCTGACCAGGAATTAAGCCACCCACCTTTCAGTGCACATGATGATTCCCAAACAACTGAACCACATCAGCCAGGGCAAGCAAGCTGTACTTTAAATACTAGGCCCCCAAGTAGTATCTTTTTGGCAAATGAAACTCATCAGGTGTTTTTCAGGTTACATTCACACTTCTATTTCTCCTTGAGAGATATAAAAAATGAAGACAAGGCTGTTAATCTTCACAGAATTTCCCAATCAGCCAAAAAACAAAACAAACAAACAAACAAAAAAACACAACAAATATCTGCTAAACTTTTATGTTTTCCAATAAAGTACTATTATACTGAGACCCTCCTACAAAATTAAATCTTCCCAAAAATTGTTGAGCATAATGATTACCTCTTATAATATTTGTTAAAGACTCATTTCAGGGGCCCTGCAGCAAGTTCCGGAGTGTGTGACCCTCCTGCCAAACCTTCCACTTCAGCCACCAGCCCTGCTCTATCTGGTGCCTGGACACTTCAGCAAGAACAAATATGAGGAGACAAAGAAACAACCCCCAAAGAGGAGAAATTGCCAGAAAAGGAACTAAATGAAACAAAAGCATAAAATATGTCAGAAAAGGAATTTAGATTTTTGAGCCATACAATTCCTAAACCCAGTAGGATGAGAGAATCAACAACTTATTTCAGAATGAAGAGGAAATAAATAATGATATAGCCACAATAAAAAACACAATGGAAGGTTTCAACAGTAAACTAGAACAGAGGACCGAATTAGCAAGTTAGAAGAAACACACCCAATCTGAACAAAAATTGGAGAAAAAAAATTTAGAGAGCAGGAGATCCTAAAGGAGTTTTGGGACATGAAATGAAATAACACATGTATAATATGAGTATCAGAAGTATAAGAAGAGAAGCAAAAATTAGGAAACCTATTTGAAGAAATGACAAAAAAACTTCCCTGATCTGGGGAAGAAAAAAGTCCTACAAGTATAGTGAATCCCTAATAAGATGAACCCCAAAAGGCCCACACCAAGACACATCATAATTACAATGGCAAATGTTAAAGACAAAGAGAGAATCTTAAAGGCTCCAAGAGAGAGACAGTTACCTACAAGGGATCTCCCATGAGATTATAAAATGATTTATCAACAGAAACACATCAGGCTAGAAGAGAAGGGAATGAAGTATACAAAGTGATACAAAGCAAAGGACTGAATCTAAGAATACTTTATCCAGCAAGGCTATCATTCAAAATTGAAAGAGAAATCAGAAGTTTTTCAGGAAAAAAAAAAAGGTTAAGGAAATTTATCACTACCAAGCCAGCAATGCAAGAACTGCTAAAAAAGACTGTTTTAGAAAGAAGAAATAGAAAGGGAAGAAAGAACACAGACATAAAAAATAAAAATGGCTATAAACAAGTACCTCTCAATAATCACCTTAAGCATAAATAGATTAAATACTCCAATCATAAGCCATTGAATAGCTGAATGGATAAAAAAAAACATAACCCATATATTTGCTATATACAAGAGACTCATCTCAGAACAAGGGACTCGCACAGACTGAAAGTGAAGGAATGTAAAAATATTTTTCAAGCAAATGAAAAAGAAAAAATAAAGCTGGGGTAACAAGACTTATATCTGACAAAATAGACCTCAAAGGGAAGGCCATAACAAGAGATAAGGAATGCCATTTCATAAAACTAAAGGAATCGATTCAACAAGAGGATATAACTCTGATAAATATATATGCACCCAAATACATTAAAAAAAAAAACTCTGGGAGATATTAAAGAAGAGATCAATAGCAATACAATCATTGAGGGAGAGGGGACTTTGACATCACTGGATAAATCCTCTAGACAAAAAATCAGCAAAGAAACAACAATCCTAAATGACTCACTAGATCAGATGGACTTAATCAACATCTACAGAACATTTCATCCAAAAGCTATAGAATATACATTCTTCTCAAGTGCAAATGGGACATTTTTAAAGGTAGACCACATTTTGGGACACAGGTAAAGTCTCTTCAGATTCAGAAAGATTGAAATCATATCAAGCATCTTGTCAGATCACAATGGCATAATACTAGAAAACAACTACAATAAAAACAATAAAAATATTCAAACACTCAGAGGCCGAATAGCATGATATTAAGTAATGATTGATTTATCAAAGAGATCAAAGAAAAAATAAAAAACACCCTGGAAACAAATGATAATGAAAACACAACAATCCAAAATCTATGAGACACAGTGAAAGCAGTCCTGAGACAGAAGTTCATAGCATTTCAGGCCTACCTCAAAAAACAAGAAAAACTGGTATTATATTATCTAACTCTACAGCTTAAAGAATTAGAAAGAGAACAAGAAAAGCCTACAGTAATCAGAAAGAAGAAAATAGTAAAGATCAGAACAGAAATATTACATAGAGACCAAAAAAAAAAAAATCAATGAAACCAAGAGCTGGTTCTTTGAAAGGATAAACAAGATTGATAAACCTCTAGCCAGGCTCACCAAAAAACAAAGATAGATGACCCAAATAAACAAAATAAAAAATGAAAGAGGCAAAATAACAACAGATCCCACAGAAATAAAAAGGATTGTAAAAAACAAAAGAATACTATGAGTGACTCTATTCTAAGAAACTGGTCAAACTAGAGGAAATAGAAATATTTCTAGAAAAATACGACCTTATAAAACTCAATCAGGAAGAATAAAAAAATCTGAGTAGGCCAATAATTTAAAAATCTGAGTAGGAGGAAATTGAAGCAGTAATAAAATACATACATACATACATACATAAACCTTCCAGCAAACAAAAGCCCTGGGCCAGAAGTTTCACAGGTGAGTTTTACCAAAAATTCAAAGAAGAGCTAATACTTATCCTCCTCAAACTATTCCAACAATTTAAGAATAAGGCACACTTTCAAGCTCTTTCTATGAAGCCAGCATTACCCTAATCCCAAAACCAGATAAAGACACTACAAAGAGAATTACAGGCCAATATTGTAAAGGAACATAAATGCTAAAATACTCAATTTAATTCTAGCAGATGAGATACAGCATTACATTATAAAGTTCATACACCATGACCAGGTGGGATTTATTCCAGGGATGCAAGGATGGTATAATATCTGCAAATCAATAAATATAATACATCACATAAACAAATTGAGAGACAAAAATCACATAATCATATCAGTGATACACAAAAAGCATTTGACAAAATCCAACAATCATTCTTGATAAAAACCCTTAGCAAAGTGGGAATAGTTAGAACATACCACAATATAATAAAAGCCTTATATGAGAAACCTACAGCCAACATCATACTCAATAGGCAAAAACTGAAATCATTTCCCTTAAGAACAGGAACAAGACAGGGATGTTCACTCTCACCACTCTTTGACAACATAGTACTAGCTATAGCAATCAGATAAAAAGAAATAAAAAGCTTACAAATTGTAAAAGAAGTCAAACTGTTATTATTCCCAGATGACATGATAGTGTATGTGAAAATTCTCAATCAAAAAATTCTCCATCAAAAATCTACTAGACTTAATGAATGAATTTGGCAATGTAGTAGGATACAAAATTAACACCCAGAAATCTATGGCTTTTTTATACACCAATAATGCACTCACTGAAAGAGAAACAAAAAAATACAATTCCACTCACCATTGCACCAAAAAAAAAAAAAATCAAGATACCTGGAAATAAACTTAACTGATGAAGTAAAAGACCTGAACTTGGAAAACTAAAGATACTGAAAAAAGAGATAGAGAAATATATAAACAAATGGAAGAATATACCATGTTCATCAGCTGGTAGAGTCAACATCAATAAAATATGCATACTACAAAAGCAATCTGTAGACACAATGCAATCCCCATTAAAATAGCAATGGCATATTTCACAGACCTACAACAAACTCTCCCAAAATTCAAATAAAATAAAAAAAGATTCTGAGTAGTCTAAGCTATCCTGCAAAAGAAGAAAAAGTTAGAGGGATCACAATAGCAGATATCAAGCACTATTACAAATGCAGTGTTCTCAAAACTTCCTGAAACTTCCATAAGAACAGACATATAGACCAATGGAACAGAACAGAGAACTCAGAAAATGACCCAAGACATTATGCTCAATTAATATTTGACAGAGACAAGAGCACAATGGAGCCAAGAGAGTCTCTTCAATAAATGGTATTAGGAAAATTGGAGAGATACATGCAAAAAAAAAAAAATGACACTAGACCAGAAACTTATACCATATACAAAAATAAACTCAAAATGGTTAAAGGACCTTAAACAGTTTGGCTCGGTGGATAGAGCATTGGCCTGTGGACTCAAGGGTGCCAGGTTCAATTCTGGTCAAGGGCATGTACCTTGGTTGTGGGCACATCCCCAATAGGGGGGGTGCGGGAGGCAGCTGATTGATATTTCTCTCTCATCGATGTTCTAACTCTCTCTTCTTCTCCCTTCCTCTCTGTAAAAAATGAATAAAATATATTTTTTTAAAAAATGGTTAAAGGACTTCAATGTAAGACGGGAAACCATAAGAATCTTAGAGGACTCCAAAGGCAGCAAAATATCAGACATATGTTGCAGCAATATCTTTACCAATACATACAGTTCCTAAGGCAATAGAAACTAAGGAGAAAATAAGCAATTGGGTCTACATCAAAATAAAAAACTTCTGCACAGCAAAAGAAACCATTAACAAAACAATAAGGAAACCCACTACATGGAAGTACGTATTTGCCAATGTTATCTCTGATAAGGTTTTAATCTACAAAATTTACAGAGAACTCATACAACTTAACAAAAGGAAGATAAACAATCCAATAAAAAAAATAGGCACTGGACCTAAATACACAGTTTTTGAAAGAAGACATACAGAAGGCTGAGAGACATATGAAAACATGCTCAAACTCACAAATCATCTGAGAGATAGAAATCAAAACAACTATGAGGTACCATCTCACATCTGTCAGAATAGTTATCACCAATAAATCAACAAACGACAAGTGCAGGTGAGGATGCAGAGAAAAAGGAACCCTTGTGCATTGCTGGTGGGTATGCAGACTCTTTCAGTCACTGTGGAGTTTCCACAAAAAGTTAAAAATGGAACTTTCAATTGATTCAGTAATACCACTTCTAGGAGTATATCCCTAGAAACCAGGATCAACAGTCAGAAAGGATATATGAACCCCTATGTTCACAGCAGCACAATTTACCATAGCTAAGATTTGGAAACAGCCTAAGTGCCCATCAGCAGATGATTGGATTAAAAACCATGATACATCTACACAATGGAATACTATGCTATTTTAAAAAAGGAAGAACTCCTACCATTCACAACAGCATGGTGGACAGAGATAGCATTATGCTAAGTGAAATAATCCAGTCAGAGAAAGATAAATATAACATGATCTCACTCATTTGTGGAAGATAATAAACAATATAAACTGATGAACAAAAATAGATCCAGAGACTTAGAAGCATCAAACAGACCATAAACCTCAGAGGGAAGGTAAGGAATGGTAGTGGGGGGTGTGTAAGAGATCAACCAAAAGGACTTGTATTCATGCATATAAGCATAACCATAGACACAGACACTAGGGAGGTGAGGGCATGTGCTGGGGGTTGGAAGTGGCCAGGGAGAGGTCAATGGGGGGAGTGGAGGGAGGAGATTTATGTAATGCTTTAAACAATAAAGAATTTTTTAAATGATTCATTTTAAGTCTCAAAATTTAGAATATACTATTTAAGAAAACTTTTTAATCAAGAAAATATTAGTTCATATTATCACTACCAGTATTATTTAAATGTAGCAAAACTATTTCCAACACAGCATTAACATTTATTGGGAAATTTTAGAATGTAGAATTTCAGGATTTATCCCATTTCTAGTAAAAGTCAATATATATTCTAACATATCCTCAAATGGTTCAAATACACATTGAAGTCTTAGAAGCACTGGCCTTTTATATGTTTAAAACATATTGCCAGAAACTATTGCTACCACTCAGAAAGTTAAAGACAGTCAAAATTGGGGTAGTCCACTTTTCCCTGCTAAGCCAATTGCTCTAGAGTCTCACTTGACAAAACCTGGAAAGCTGAAGATTTATGAATTGAGCTAAGATTCTTGCCCTGCTTATTATTAATTGCTTCTGGTTAGTCTCTGCTCAGGTGTCAAGATTCCTCAGGTTGCAAAAGGAGGCCATTTCTTCTCTTAATGTTATAATATTTCCCTGCAAAAAAGCTCTCAGTTTTCTCAGGGCATGCAATAAAGTGGATTGGTAAAAAAAAATATTGACATTCCTATTCTTATATTGTACCTGACATCATTCTTAATCCCCACGGACCTAGTAGAGATTCCAAGTCACTAGTCCAGAGCTACCTTTTATATTATGAGTTTTCCTTTATGTTGCTGATCTTAGTTGGAGCTACTTTTACCCATCAAAGATATTTTAGTAATTATAAATTTCAAAAGGAATAGCTTTAGTCCCTATGCAATTTTGTAAAACTAAATTTGATTCCTACAAATCCAAGATTCTTTCATTTAATGTAATTTCATATCACTCAGTATTAATGGGAACCAAAACTAAATTAGAATTTAGAGTCAAGGCCCCATGTCACTTTCAATTGGAATAAAAATGGCTTTGTTAACTAATAACATTATAATGTTCCTCATTCTTTAATATACAGAGAGCTAAAAGTTGCATTTATATTAAAACTTAAAGGGGTAATGTCATTATGGCAAATAAGTGTTTCCTACTGTTTTCCACTTTCCCTCTTCCCTCCTTCCCCACACACACATACACACAAAACAAATTTAGAGAATCACCCATGGACAGGAGAGCTTTTGTGGAAGTCCACGAGTCAGAAGTGACATTCCAACCCTCCAATGCAGAAACAAAATGTGAGATTGGAAACACTAAAGAAAATTAAAGGCATAGTTTTACTTTACCTTCATTACCCCTCCCTCAAGGCAGCAGAGCTCATTTCCAATAAGGTTTTTCTTGGCCCCAAACTTCTCCCATGGGGGAATGTGAAAGCGCATGAGTGAGCACCTGGCTTCCCCAGTTGTACTGGACCTTGTCAAAGAGACCAACTGCTTTCTTGCTCCATCCAGAATACTGATTTATGAACTACAGGATTACAGGGCAGAGAGCTCCTTGAGGATAGCAGCCATAGGTCAGAACAGAATATAACAAAAATGCATGGTCCCTCTGTGAAGTGTTGGGTGCTCACTTAGTCATGTGTCTCTGTTATGTTCTGAAAGAAAGAAGGGCAGTTAAAATAGTTCACATACTAAGAGAAAAGATATAAAAAAAGAACATCAACAATTATAAATTTCTACAAAGAGTTCAAGGTCAACAAGATAAGAACATTATTTTAGATTTGATGGTATTGGAAACCATTAAGAGTATTTTCAGTAAAATTGTGAGTGAACTTAGTTCATAGGCAAGAATTAGGTTAACCCAAATTCTACATTTCTGAAACATTCCCAATTTCAATTTATGATGTCTCATACACCATGTATTTTGACTTTCCACTTAAAACTATGGTAACTTCATGGTAAAGAGAGAAATAATACAGTTAAAATTTTCAAGATGCTTGTCAATGAAAGGAAAGTGGTCAGCAAGTACTTTTACTTGGAAGGAGAATCAAGAGAAGATGTTTTAGGATTTGGGAGTTCTCAACACACTTGTAAGCGTAGGAAGCTTAAATTGATAAAAGAAAGGGGAGTTATTGGTGGCACAAGTTTCAGAGGAAGGGGGAAGAAGTTGGGATCAATAGCAAAAATAGATGGAAAAAGATACTTCTTTTAAATAGTAGTAACTAAAGAATAGCTAAATATGTGTGCCGATGGATATGTTAGTTAACTAGATGGAGCAATTATTTCATAATGTATACATACATGTTGTGCACTTTTAAGTATCTTACAATTTTATTTGTCAATTATATCTCAAAATATCTAGGGAAATAAAGATGAAGACATTTCCAAAAAGAAAGGGAGTGGCTAATGCAATACTATAAAAATAAGGTCACTAAAACATAAACTCTAGGAGATCAGGATTATTTGATCATTCTGTTTGGCTGACTTTCAATAAATGTCAGAAGAATAAATTTTGTGCTCTCAGTCCTACCAGGAAAGGTAGGATGCATCTTGATTTCATAAAGGGTGAGGATATGGCAGGAGCTTAAAGAGAGAGACTTGGGAAAGTGAGATGACATGACACTGAGATAAAATAATCATTGCTCATGGAGGGAGGCCCACCTGAGGTTATAGCAACAGTTAGCGCTTCATCTCCTCCAACCCATTCAGAAGTAACTTTTGCAGTAAGGTTTTCCCTAGACATCCTAGCTAAAACAGCAACTCCTTCTCCACCCATCGTTACCTTCCTGTTCCTACTCCCTCCTTAGTACTTATATTCTCTGTTGTGCTACATATTTTACTTCATTATTCTATTTATTACCTATATCCCCTCACCAGAATGCAAGAAAGGGTGTGTGTGTGTGTGTGTGTGTGTGTGTGTGTGTGTGTGTTTATTCACCACTCTGTCTCCTATGCCTAGAACAAAGCATGTTGAATAAATTACTGCATCCATATGAGAGAGTCATCAAAGTTAAATGTTTTTTTTCAATAGCAGTGAGTTATTTGAGGGGGACAAGCAGGAGAAAAAAATAGATGATGGAAATATTCCAGAGTGAATAACAAAAACTCAAAGGAAGGAGGAACTCTAGAATGCTAACAACTAGTGGAAAGTGAGGCAGTTGGGATCAGAGAGGTGAAATGATTAAGCAGGGTAATTACCACCATGCTAACTATAGCTACAAATATTACCTTTATCTTAAGTCGGCCACAAAGTGGTGGGGGAAGGGTTGTCTATATGATCTATATGATCTATATGAAAAACAACGTTGCCTGGCATAGTTATATGCTAATTGTCAGCTGGTGTTATTTTTAATATTTTTCATATTGTTCTGATCCAGAGACATGAAGGGTTAAAGCAACTTCATCACTTCTACATCTATATCACACTACCATCTGGTCAGAGGAATGAACCTACAAAAAAATAGGAAAATCATCACCTCTTCATTAATGAGGAAGTCTCAAGCACAGAATACACTTCTACCTGGAAAATCTGTATTTGCCAGGCTTGTCAAGATGCAATTAAATCACCCATCTAATCTTTGCTGAGTTATACCATCCCAACACACACACACACACACACTCCATTATTGGATCACATATATCTATTCACAACTTTGAAATTATATTACCTAAATTGGATTCACACTCTAAAACTTACCTGGCACAGGAAAAGAGTGATGGAGGGAACATGGCTGTGCCCTTTTATATTATAACTAGAGGCCCAGTGCACAAAATTTGTGCACAGAAAGGGGATTCCCTCAACTCAGCCTGCACCCTCTCCAACTGGGACCCCTTGTGAAATGTCTGACTGCCATTTTAAGCCTGATCCCAGGGATGGAGCCTAAACCGGCAGTCAGACATCGCTCTCACAACCTGGGACCACTGGCTCCTAACTGCCCACCTGCCTGCCTGATCACCCTAACTGCTTTTGCCTGCCAGCCTGATCAACCCTAACTTCCCTCTTCTACAGGTCCCCAACTGCCCTCCTCTGCTGGCCAATTTAGTTCTGATTGGGTGGTTCCTATGCCAATGTCAAAAGCTTCACCTTCTAGGCAGCCATTGGCTCCCCATAGCACCCAGATTTGGTTCTCATTGGTCATTTCCTATGCCAGGCAGCATCAGAAGCTCCGCCTCCTACACAGCCATTGGTTCCTCACAGCACCCACCTTTGGTTCTGATTGGTCAGTTTCTATGCCAGTCAGCATCTCCAGGCCTATCTCTGGGCCTGATCAAAGAGGCAGGGCTTAACAGCAGTCCCCTAGGAAGGGAGGCTGGGAAAGAAAGAAAATCCTGGCTGCTGGCAAAGATCAGAAAGAAAGAGGGAGAGAAAGAGAGAGGTAAGTACATTGATCAATAGTTTCCACTGAGGCAGCAGATCAGACTCACTTTCTGGGTCTCAGCTACCTGAGCAGGTCAGTTTTGGGTCGCCAGGCTGCAGCTGGGCAAACCAGTGCTGACTTCCGATGATCTGCTTGCTGCAGGCTCTGCCCCTTCCCAAGCCCCAGGCTTTATAGGTGGGAAGTGCCTTCCCCTCTATCTCCTCTCCCCCAGCCTTTCTCTCCCTGCCCCTCCAATTGCAGGCCCTGCCCAGGGCTGACTGGGAGTGACCTGGGTGCCCAGGAGGTTCCTAGAACCCAGGTATGTATGCAAATTAACTTCCATCTTTGTTGGGTTTATTTGCATACACATTCTGATTGGCTGTAGGTATAGTGGAAGTACAGTCAATTTACATGTTTCTCCATTATTAGGTAAGATGTTGCTAACATTCTCAGATAACAGCCAATTTTAATCCCAGGAGTGTTCATCTCACTTAGCCTTTCTCTGTATCGTGTTTGTATTATTGAATTATTGGCCTGTAGTTGAGACCATACCCTTTGCCCGTATAGATTACCTCATTGGGAAGGAGGGGTAGAGTCCTTGTTCCAATTTGAAGGTCATTTTAAGTACCATCTCCGTGTGAATTGGCAGTGCACAGATCATTGTTGTCATCATCCACTGAATTGTTAGAGTGAATGAACGGGAGGGGTGCTGCAGGTGGGAAAGCTAAGCATCAGTAAAGCTAAATTATTTGCCCAATGTCATATAACTTATAAATGGTGAGATTCAGCTTACTTTTATCCCAAAACTAATATCATTACCCAAGATTTAAGATAGATGACTTCATCAGCATTTTCCATTTCTGAATGCTGAGAAAGAGATCATGGCATAATAAAGTCTCAAAGAGGGACTATATAGTTTTTCTTCAAATATCTGAGAAATCTTTTCCTAATATCTAATATCATTCAATATTCTGCATTAACATTTTGCAACAAATCATCTCTTTAGTTAAAAGAAAACATGTTTCTGCACCGTCATTTTTTCTGGCCAGGAGTTAATTAAAATTTACTTTGTTAAAAACTGTATTTCAACCAATTTTTAAAGAAAAACACTAATTGATGATGAAGCAGTTTGAATCTTCTTTTGTACATATTTTCAAGCTCCGTGTATGTGATGTGAATTTGAAAAACTATGACACAGTTGTTAGAGATTGTTCTCTTTCACATACACATACACAGGGCCATGTTTCTGCATTTCCCAGATAGGACAAATCTTATCTTCACAATCTTGTCTTTCACAATGGAACTGAATAGAAAAAGGAAAGACAGCTAGGTATAGAAACTACCTTTTCCTATTTGAGAATTTTATCATTAAAATGCAGAACTTGTTATCATCATCCGTTAGCCATTGATAATGTGCAGGATAGTAGGCATCACAGGATGTTATAAAAATGTAAAAATCTGGTTTTCTCCAAAAAATGAGATCAAATAGAAAACAGAAATTAAAATATGTAGGAATAGATATGTGCATCTTCATCCATGAAATTTTTCTTTAATTGCTTCCCAGGTAATAGTTTTATAAAGTATTTCTGGGTGCCAGATTTCTCCATATCATAGCTATCTGTTGCTGCATAATAAATAAATTATCCCCAAACTTAGTGGCTTAAAACAATGATATGTGTTACCACCGTTTTGTGCATCATGAGTTCAACAGCGCCTTAGATGGGTGATCTGACACAGGTTCTCCTATGGGGTTGCAAATATGATGTTGATGGGGGCTGCAGGTGGCCGAAGGCTTGCTTGGAACTGGAGGACTCATTTATAAGCTCATATGTGTGGTTGTTGCCAGGATCTTCAGTTCTTTTCTCAGTGTGGCCAGAACAACAGTTATTGTCACTTGGGCTCCTCCACAGGGCTGCTTGAGTATCCTCAGGATCCAGCAGGTGGTTTCTCCCACTGTGAGTAAACAAAGAGTGAGTGAACAGGGAAAAAGCCACAATGTCTTTTATAGCCTAGACTGAGAAGTTATACCCGCCAGTTCTGCCACAGTCAATTCATAAGAAGTAGGTCATTAAGTATAGCCCACACTCAACAGGAATGGAATAGGGCTCCACACTTAGAAGGGAAAAATATCAAATAATATTTGGGCATCTTTTATTATTTTTTTATTTGAATAAATTTGACTTATAACATTGTGTAAGTTTAAGTTGTACAACATGTAAGTTTATACATCTATGTCTATAAAAATAAAAGCATAATATGCTACTTAGACCAGACATCTTTCTGGATGACCTTCCAGATGAAGCTAGGACTCTGGGGGAAGCCTGGGTCCAGGGTGCCTGCCAGTAGCTGCAGGGAAGACAGAGTCCAAGATGTGCACTGTTAAACAGAAGGAAACCCGGGTCCCAGGTGCCTGCCAGTGGCTGGCCCATATCTCTGGTACCTGCCATCAGCCAGAAAAAAGCCGGATCCCAGGTCAGAGGAAAGTCAGTATGGGCAGCCAGGGTAAGGAAGACCTACTCTTGCACAAATTTCTTGCATTGGGCCTCTAGTATTATAATACAACTAGTGGCCCAATGCATGAAATTTTTGCATGGAGGGGAGGATCCCTCAGCCCAACCTTCAACCTCTCCAATTGGGAACCCCTTGGGAGATGTCTGACTGCCAGATTGCCCCTAATCTCTCTGCCTACCTGCCCGATCTCTCCTAACCTCTCTGCCTGCCTGCTTGCCTGATAACCCCTAACTACCTTCCCCTGCCAGTCTGATCTCACCCTAATTGCCTCTCCCTGCCTGATCGCTCCTAACTGCCCTCGCCTGCTGGCCTAATCTCTCCCCATTTGCCTTCCCATGCTGGCCTGGTTGTCCCCAAATACCCTCCTCTGCCTGCCTGGTCTCACCCCCAACTGCTCTCTACTGCTGCCACTTTGGTTCTGATTAGTTGGTTTCTATGCCAGTCAACATCAAAATCTTCATTTCCTAGGCAGTCATTGGCTCCTCACAGTTGACTGAGATTTGGTTCTGATTGGTCAGTTTCTATGCCAGTCAGCATCTCTGAGCCTATCTCCAGGCCTGATCAGAGAAGCTGGGCTGATCAGCAGTCCCCACAGAGGCCCAGACAGAAACAGAGGCACAGCTGCTGTCAGAGTCCGAAAAAGAAAGAGAGAGGCAATGGCTGATCAACAGCTGCCACAGAGGCTGTGGATCAGACCCTGCCTCTCTCTCCAGGCCTGTCTCCAGGCCTGATTTGCATCCCCCTTGATAGTCAATGCTGGGTCACTGTACCCCCACCAGTGGCAATTAGTGCTGGGTCACCACATCAACCCAATACTGACTGCAGGACTGACTTCCGGTGTTCAGTCAAGCCTTTGGTTGTTTTGGATGTTACAGACCCTGAGTTTTATATATTAGGATTGCCGATATAGGAAAACTTATCACATTATCTATATATAGAAAGAGGTAATATGCTAATTGATCCTAACGGTATCCCAGTCATGACCAGTCAACAGGCTGCATGTGCACAGGAGTTGGTGGGCAGAGACTGGGGCGTGGACTTCCGCCCTTAGCAGAGGCATGCAGGCCTTCCCAGTGCTAATGTCACACTGTCTTGAAGGCAGAAGGCACTCCTGACAGAGACACATGCAGGCAGGAGCTGGTGGGTGGGGGCACAGACAGGGGGGCCTGCCTGAGCCACAATGGAGCAGCTTGAGCAGCCCCTGAGTGGACACATACATTTTTTAATGGTGAAAGGACTGGAGTCCATGTTCATGAAAATACCTTGGCAGCTGTGGTGGCCAGCAGTGGCAGCAGTGAGGTGATGGGGGTGGCACCTTCCCCTGATCAGCCTGGTTGTCTCCCACAGATGGGGGAGGCAGGCCTAAGTCATCAGTAGGACAACCCCTGAGCATTCCCAGACTATGAGAGGGGTCAGGCTGGGGGCTGAGGGAACTTTACCCCAGTGCATGAATTTTGTGCACCGGGTCCCTAATATAATTATAGTGCATTGTTATTGTCTATTTCATTATACTGTGCATTAGATCTCTATGGATAATTTACTACTTATTACAAGTTTTTACCCTTAAATACTACCACTCTTATCTCTTCCCCAACCCTCCAGTACCCACCATTTTATTGTGGGTTTTTTTTTTATAGGTTATAGGTATCTTTTAAACCACCATACCCCCTAATGCTTATATCTTCTGCCCTTTCCCCAGTCTTTTCCCAGACTCCTGTCAATATTGGACTCCCAGGACCAATATCAACCACAGTTATATATAATTATTTCAGTATCCTCTAAGTGCCAGGTACTGTTCTATACACAAAAATAAATGAAGCCAAAAAGTCCCTCACCTTGTAAAGCCAGCAGAAGGAAATTGACAATAAATGGATATCATAGGATAGTGATAAATGCCATGTTTAAAAAAATAATAAAACAGGCTGGGGAATTAGAAAGTTATGAGTACTTAAATAGCCAAAAATGCTACACATCCACATATCATACATTACATAGTACACTGCTTCTGGATTCTGAAAATTCCAGTGGCTGCAATCTGCAAAATTCATTATCTTTGTCCATGACCATATGCTTTGTCCTTTTCCTTAACATTTATGTGAGACCCAGCAGTAATATTTGTTTCTGTGTTCTTTCTCTCAGTCTTCCAGGACTCCACTTTAGATGCCAAATCTTAAAACAGCCAGAAATTCTCTCTCAGCATCTCCTCAAGCAGCTATTTTTCTTTCTTTTGTTGCTGGCTCTCCTACGTGGGGACACAGGAGATGCTGGCAGGTGATGCTTTTCCTTCTGGAAAATCACAGGCAGTATTGGAATTAGTGTATGCTCTCCCCCTGAGGCACCTAAATAACCAAACTCTCTCCATACCAGGAATAGGGAAGCTGCTCTTTCTTTTGGTAGCAGCTCTCATGACCATCCTATCTCACTATCCATTTAGCATCCTCACCCAGGCATTGTCCTCACCCAGGGCCCAACCCCTCATCACCTGGTCCTCAAAGTTTCCTATCCCCATCAGAATCCCAACACCTCTCTAAACAATGAATAATAAAAATAACAAACAAAATTCCCTAAGCACCAAATAGCACAACGGATCTTTCATGTAATTTGGAGGTGTTTTATTATCACTTATATATAGTACTTATCACCATTTGCACTTCTAATAACTCTTGTATTTGGTAAACTATGAGCTTAGGAAAGATTCAAATTGGGAGAAAAATTATTTGTAATGGCAGATTTTACATATTGAACTACAATTAAAATTTTTATTTAAAAAAACACATTAATTTCTTAAAAATACCAAAGCCTTTTGTCTAAGTTTTATTTACTCAGCTATTTTCCCCATTTCATCTATACTCTAGTTGTTTATTTCTATTTCATAGAACCCAAGTGGTAAAATGTTAATGTAGAAAACCAACTAAGTCTTTTATCTGCCATATTACCCCAGATGGAACTACACATTGGCATATCAATTGTTTATCTTCTGTACATAGTTGCTGGACCAGTGAAGTATATAAAAATTAAAACTTTCTACTAGTGGCAGACAATATAATTGGATTACAAGGTTCTAAATTTTCTGAATGACACTGGTTGCACTTTGCTATTTTCCTTTTTCTTTTTTTTTTTTAAACTCTGGTCTGAATCTACCATACTATCTTCACATGAAAAAAGTACTCAGCATACATCTTGTGGAATAAAGAAAAAAGGTTGCACTTCCTACTGTCTTTATCAGTTTTTCCTTTTGGCATTTCCTTCCCTCAATAAGTACATCCTATTCTTATAAACTGTTGCACTAGCCTAGTTATAAAGGTTATTTTTTTTGCAGTATCCACATTTGCAGTAAATGACACAAATAAAATTATAACTAAATGCTGACACCATATTCTCTACATTAGCCACTGACTAGAGGAAATGCAGTAATGGAATTGCCACCTGAATCCCCAAACACCTCTACCCAGAGCTCTGTCACGTACTTTTTTAAAAAATATATTTTTATTCATTTCAAAGAGGAAAGGAGAGGGAGAGATAAAAACATCAATGGTGAGAGAGAATCACTGATTGGCTGCTTCCTGCATGGCCTCTACTGGGGATTGAGCCCCAATCCCGGGCATGTGCTCTTGCCTAGAATCAAACCTGGGACCCTTTGGTCTGCAGGCCTATGTTCTATCCACTAAGCCAATCCAGCTAAGACTTGTGCTTGTATAATGGCACTTCACACACACACCACAAAAATGTAAGGGTAGCTCAGTCCACAACCCATCTTTTAGAAGTCAATATATCTTATCTTGGGGTGCTGTAACAAATTGCCATACATGGAAGCTTAAACAACAAAAATTTAACTCAATAGTCCTAGGAGCTGGGAAATCTGCGATCAGTGTGCAACAGAGTCAGGTTCTGATGAGAGCTCTCTTCCTGGATTGCAGAGGGCTGCCTTTCTGCTAGTCCTCACATGGCAGAGAGACACAGGAAGCAAGCTCTCTAATGTCTCTTCTTATCAGAACATTAACCCATGATGGGAGTTTCACTCATAACCTAATTGCTCTCAAAGGCCCCATCTCCAAATACCATCACATTGTTGAGCAGGGTTTCAACATATAAATGGGGAAGGGAGAGGGACAAAGTCAGTCCATAGCAGGTACTAAGATATCAATGAAACATACTGAAAATATTGTACCAATTATATCAAGTTTTCACACATAACTCCTTCTATAACTAATAAAATTGAAAGTGGCCTATCTTGCCAAAATAATGACATTAAGTGAATTTTTAAATTTAATAAATCTTTATTGTTCAGATTATTACAATTGTTCTTCTTTTTTCCCCCATAGTTTCCCTCCACCTGGCTCCCACCCCTTTCTCTTCCCTTACCTCCCTCAGCCATTGTCCTCATCCATAGGTGTAAGATTTTTGTCCACTCTCCCTGCATCCTTTTCCCCCTGAGAATTGTCAGTCCACTCCCTTTCTATGCCCCTGATTCTATTATTTTCAGCAGTTTATTCTGTTTATCAGATTTTTAATTCACTTGATTTTTAGGTTCACTTGTTGATAGATATGTATTTTTTGTTCATAATTTTTATCTTTATCTCCTCCTCCTCCTCCTCCTCCTCCTCCTCCTCCTCCTCCTCCCCCTCCTCCTTCTTCTTCTTCAAGAATAACTTTCAGCATTTCATATAATACTGGTTTGGTATTGATGAACTCCTTTAGCTTTTCCTTATCTGTGAAGTTCTTTATCTGACCATCAATTCTTAATGATAGCTTTCCTGGGTAGAGTAATCTTGGTTGTAGGTTCTTGCTATTCATCACTTTGACTATTTCTTGCCATTCTGTCTGGCCTGCTTAGTTTCTGTTGAGAAATCAGCTGACAATTGTATGGGTGCTCCCTTGTAGGTAATTATCTGTTTTTCTCTTGTTGCTTTTAAAATTCTCTCTTGGTCATTTGCTCTTGATATTTTAATTATGATGTGTCTTGGTGTGGTCCTCTTTGGATTCCTTTTGTTTGGAGTTCTGTGTGCTTCCTGGACTTGTAAGTCTATTTCTTTCACCAGGTAGGGAAGTTTTCAGTCATTATTTCTTCAAATAGGTTTTTAGTATCTTGCTCTCTCTCTTCTGGTACCCTCATAATTCTGATGTTGGTATGCCTGAAGTTGTCCCAGAGGCTCCTTATACTATCTTCAAATTTTTGGATTCTTTATTCTTTTTTTTTTTCAGTGGAGTGTTTTCTGCATCTTTGTATTTCAAATCTTTGACTTGATTCTTGCGATCCTCCAGTCTGCTGTTAGATCTCTATATAATACTAGAGGCCTGGTGCACAAAATTCATGTACGTGGTGGGGGAGTGTCCTTCAGCCCAGCCTACTCCCTTTCCACTCTGGGATTCCTTGAGGGATGTCTGACTGGCTGTTTAGGCCCGATCCTACCTGGATCCAGGATTGATGACTCCCAACTGCTCACCTGCCTGCCTTCCTGATTGCCTCTAACTACTTTGGCCTGCCAGCCTGATCACCCCCTAACTGCTCCCATGCCAGCCTGTTTGCCCCTAACTGCACTCTCCTGTGGGCCTGGTCACCTCTAACTGCCTTACTCTGCAGGCCTGGTAACCCCTAACTACCCTTCCCTGCAGGCCTGGTCACACCCAACTTCCCACCTCTGCTGGCCTGGTCCCTCCTAACCGCCCTTCCTTGCAGGCTTAATTCCTCCCAACTGGCCTACCTTGCTGGCCATCTTGTGGTGGCCATCTTGTGTCCACATGGTGGCAGATTCTTTTGACTATATGGGGGCAGTTATTTTGTATGTTCCAGTGATGGTCAATCTGCATATTACTCTTTTATTTGATAGGATAGAGAATTGGTGTACAGGTGGGGGACAGCTGATTTACCTGAAACATGTCCCAGATCAGGATGGGGTTCCATTGGGGCATGGGGTGGCCTGGATGAGGGACGTGTGGTGGTTTGCAGGCTGGCCATGCCCCGCAGGAGAACCAAGCAGAGGCCCTGGTGTCTGGGATTTATTTATCTTCTACAATTGAAACTTTGTAGCCTGGAGCACAGCCAAGCCTTCTGCATGCTCTGTGGAGGCAGTCATTGAAACTCTGTTGCCTTAAGTGGAAGGCCTGGACCAGCCAGGATGTGCAGAAAGCTTGGTTTTCTTGATCACTGGGGGCAACCCAAGCCTTGCTCTGTGAAGGCAACCATTGAAACTTTGTTGCCTTAAGTGGAGGCCTGGACTGGCCAGGGTGTGTGGAAAGCTTGGCTTTCTCCATTGCCAGGGGCAATACAAGCCTCCCTCCTGCTCTCTCTCTCTGGTTGTAGCCATCTTGGTTGGGTTAATTTGTATACTTGCTCCTGATTGGCTTGTAGGCATGGCTTGTGGTGTGGTTTGTGGGTGTAGTGGAAGTAGGGTCAATTTGCATATTACTCTTTTATGAGATAATATTTTTTATTTCAGCCAGGGTATGTTTAATTTCTAGTTGGTCCTTTTACATCTCTTATTGGGTATCACTAAATTTATCCATATTTTCTAGGAAATTCTTGAAAAACCTTATAACCATGGTTTCGAACTCTATATGCAGTTGTTTGTTTTCCTCCATTTCTTTCATTTGTGATCTGCTGCTTCCCTGAGTTGGTAGAGTAGTTTTCTGTTCTAGGTGTCCTATATGGCCCAATAGCTCCACCTCCCCATTTACCTTAGGTAGATAGATTCTCTTGGAGCACCCCTTTGTGGACTGTGTGTACAGCCTTGTTGTAGTTAAGTCTTGATTGTTGTTGGTATCACTGGAGAAATTGACCTCCAAGCCAATTGGTTTTGAGGATTAGCTATCTTTATGCTGGGAGAACTTCTGTGCTGGAGTAATCCTTATGATACAAGACTTGCAAGATTGCAAAAGCCTCTTTGTTCAGCTTGGATGGAGTAGAGTCTCAGGGCTGAGCAGATAGCCTTGGCTTCCCATCAGCCCTGCCCTATGCAACCCCTGGCTCTCAGGGTCCCTTGGTAATTGCTGCAGCCCTCTCTGTGCACACTCGTTCTCGCACATCTCCAGACCTCTGCCTTTCATGGCTCCCCTGAGTTTCCACACACTCCTCTCAGCACACATTCATGCTCATGTGCCTCCAGACCTTTGCCTTTTGCAGCTCCCCTGATTATCCATGTGCTCCAGGGACCCATATGAGTCTGGGTCCCCAGATTCTCATCCAAAACTGGAGTTCAGTGCAGTCAGAAGGTTCTGTCTTCCTCCCACTAGATAAAGTTAGCCACACAATCAACAGTCAGTCCTCTCTGTGTGCACTGGTACACGTTCCTCCAGACCTCTGCCTTTCCTGGATCCCCTGAGTTTCCGTGCCCTCCTCCCTTTTTCCGCCAGTCCAGACTCTCCCCATATGAGTCTCACCCAGAATCGGGGGTTTAATGCAATTGGAACTGAGGTTCAGTGCAGTCGGGAATTTCCTTCTCCCTCCCGTTAGAAGATGCCAGTCAGGCACTCCACTGCTTATCCACTCCACGTGTGTGTCTCTGTACCTCAGCTTTTTTGCAGCTCCTCTGTATCTTTGTGAGCCCCGATCTTTCCTTCTAGTTGTAGAAGTTCACTCAGCCAGCTTTCCTATGGTTCTGGATGATGTCTGTTCTGTCTTTTAGCTGTAGTTTTGAAATTGTTGTGCAAGACAGCAGTCTAGGTGTTCATATGCTGCCATCTTGGTTTCCCCCAAGTGAAATTTTTTAAGTAAAATTAATTTTTTTAAAAACAATTCTCATTAGTACCAATTGGACTGTATTGAGTATTTTGCAGAATACATGTACAAGATTTGCAGTACAACCATAAGTCACATTAGCACCCTGAGATGTTCTGGGGAATGGTTACTTCAGGTCAATTCTCTCAATCACCTAAAACTCTGAGAAAACACTAAATGACAGAATGCAGATTTCTGGAAATACCTCACTCATTTTATTCAAATTCTAAATATTCTATTGAATATGTTGCTTAATACATTGTCTTCTTTGAAAAACTATCAAATAAATTTAGAAGGTAATAGAATTACAGAAAAAATATGAAAAAAACACTTCTAACACTAAATGCAGAAAAACATTATTTTTAAATATTTTCAATGGTGGTAAAATTTTGAAAATTATTAATGTGCTTTTCTTCTGCCTTTTTAAATAAGAGACCATCACTTTCATTGGTAACTACCTGGGGACAATTGTCACTGAAAAACTACAAAGAGAAAGCTTCTTATATGCTATAAAATTATGCAACAAGAAATAACCTCAAATGTCAGGTATACATTTTGAAAGACTATAATCTCCTGTTTTGTCTACTGCTGCATCTCCCATAAACAGCCCAGTATAGAGTAGACATTCAACAAATATTGGATGGATGAGTGGATAGATGGATGAATGGATGGATGGATGCAGGAGTTTTTCTTCTTTTAATAGCAACCAAGCCTGGAGTTTGCAATTCAGCCTTGAACTGCCAAATTAAGAATTCTCCCCTAGAGTAGAAAATACATTTGTGATAATGAAGGCATGTAGCTGGCTGTTCTTGCAAAGAAAGAGAATGTATGCTGAGAGGCAGGAAGGAGGTTTCACCATTTTCTCCCCAAAGAGATTATGGAAGCAAGAGAAAAGAGTCAGTGAGATAAGAAGAAGTGTGTCCTGATTTCTGTGCATCAGATGATAACATTGAAAAATCCATTTTCTGTTTAGTACTCCTAAAAAAAAGATTTTTTGTGTGAATCTCACACCAATCTGAGGCTGTGCCACATCAATTTGTCAGTATGGTTTAGTCAGATAAAGAGGTTCTAAAATTTAGCATTTCTGAGCAGCTCTACCGGAAAATGAGCAAGCAATCTTCTGTGAGCACCCACCTCCACCTCCACCCCCATCTCCAAAAGTAGAAGGGATACTTAATTCCTAAGGCAGGCAACAGTCTCAACTAAATATTAGGAATGTGAAAACAAAATGGCGGCAGAATAGATGGACGTATCCTGACTTTCATCCCTGAGCAGATAGAGAGAACAGCTGAAGGTCGCACTGGTAATGTTTGTTGGAGAATTAAGGGACAGTTATTTTCCAAAAGAAGGCAGGAGACTGCCGGATGGGGCTCCCTTGCCTGCTGTGGGGTTTTTTCTCCCAGAGCCACCAGCTCAGACATGGAGACCACACCATCTTGAAAGGGAAAGCAGATGTTTATGGAAGCTCAAAAATCTACAGCTATGGCACCCACCAAACAGCTACAAACCCCAGAACACTGGCCCAATTGACACAAACACTCAGATTCAGAGGAGCTCTACACTCCACATGCAAAGGTCAGATTTTGCCTGGGATAAGGAGAGAGAGAGCTACATAACCAGACACCCGGAGAAGAGAGACCATGGTCAGACAAAAAAAATAGCCAGCATATGAAAGAAAAGCAGTCATCACCAGAAAAGGAAGTAAATGAAATGGAGGTAAGAAACCTGACAGAAAAAGAATTCAGAGAAATGGTCATAAAATGGCTGAAAGAATGGAAGACAAATTCAACAATATGAATAAGAACCAAGATGAAATGAAGAAGAACCAAGAGGAAATGAAGAAGAACCAAGAAGAAATGACAACGCATCTGTAAAAACTCATTAGACAGCATCAAAAGTGGATTAGAAGAAGCATAGGACCTCATCAGTGAGCTAGAAAATATGGTAGGAAAAATATACTCAAGTAGAGAAGCTTCTAGAAAAATAAAAATAAAAAGCAAGAGGAGAGCCTAAGGAAACTTTGGGATAATACAAAACAAAATAACATCCACAAAATAGGGATGGAGAGGAAACTGAGTGAGGAATAGAAAACTTGTTTGAAGAAATGACAGAAAACTTCCCTGATAAAGAGAAGAAAAAAAAACACACAAATCTAAGAAGTTCACAGAGTCACAAGCAAAATGTACCCCAAAAGACTGACACCAAATCACATTACAATTAAATTGGCAAACACCAATGACAAAGTAAGAAACTTAAAAGTGACCAGAGAGAGACAGAAAGTTACCTACAAAAGAACCCACATCAGACTAGCAACTGATTTCTCAACAGAAACTCATCAGGCCAGAAGGGAATGGAATGAAATATACAAAGAAATGCAAAGGAAGGGACTGAATCCAAAAATACTGTACCCAGCAAGGCTTTCAATCAAAATTGAAGGTAAAATCAGAAGTTTCACAAACAAAAAAGGACTAAGGGAATATATTACCACCAAACCAGCAATGCAAGAAATGATAAAGGGTATGCAGTAAAAATAAGAAATAGGAAGTGAAGAAGGAACACAGGGGTAAAGAATAAAAATGGCGACAAATAAGTACCTATCAATAATAACATTAAATATAAATGGATTAAATGCTCCAATAAAAAGACATAGGGTAACAGGTTGGATAAGAAAACATGATCTATATATCTGCTGTCTATAAGAAACACACCTCAGAAAAAAAAGATGCACACAGACTGAGTGTGAAAGGATAGAAGACGGTTTTACAGGCAAATGGAAATGAAAAAAAGGCTGGGGTAGCAATACTTATATCTGACAAATTAGATCTCAAAGTGATCTTAACAAGAGATAAGGAAGGCCACTTCATAATACTAAAGGGAGCAATCCAACAAGAAGAAATAACTCTGGTAAACATATATGCACCCAATATAGGATCCTCTAAATACATTTTAAAAAAATTCCTGGAGGATATGAAGGGAGAGATTGACAGCAATACAATCATAGTAGGAGACTTTAATACCCCATTATCACCACTGGACAAATCCTTTAAACAAAAAATCAACAAAGAAACATCAATCCTACATGAATCACTAGACCAGATGGAATTAATTGACATAATCAGAACATTTCACCTCAAAGCCACAGAATATACATTCTTCTCAAGTGCACATGGGTTATTTTCAAAGATAGACCATATGTTGGGTCATAGGCAAAGTCTCCTCAAATTCAAGAGTATAGAAATCATATCAAGCATCTTCTTAGATCACAGTGGCATAAAACTGGAAATCAACTACCCTAAATACAATTCAAAAAAATTAAACACATGGAGACTAAACAGCATGCTATTAAACAACAACTGGGTAAACAGAGAAATCAAGGAAGAAATTAAAAAATATCATGCCAACAAATGACAATGAAAACACAACAATCCAAAATCTATGAGACACATGGAAAGCAGTCTTAAGAGGGAAGTTCATAGCTCCACGAGCCTACTGAAAAAAAAAAGAAAAAGAAAAAATGGTAAAAATTAACTAACCCTACAACTCAAAAAGCTAGAAAGAGAGCAACAAGAAAATCCCAGTGTAAGCAGAAGGAAAGAAATAGTAAAGATCAGAGTGGAGATAAAGGACATAGAAACCAAAGAAACAATTCAAAAGATCAACAAAACAAAGAGCTGGTTCTTTGAACAGATAAACAAGATTGATGCACCTCTAGCAGACTCATCAAGAAGCAAAAAGAAAGGATTCAAATAAGCGAAATCACAAATGGGAAAGGAGAAATAACAAAAGACCCCACCAAAATACAAAGGATTATTAAAAAATACTATGAACAACTCTATTCCAACAATCAGGACAACTTGGAGGAAATGGATATATTCCTAGAAAAATATAACCTTCCAAAACTCAATCAGGAAGAATCTAAACATCTTAATAGGCCAATTATTATAGAAGAAACTGAAGCAGTAATCAAAAAGCTTCCAGCAAACAAAAGCCAAGGGCCATATGGCTATACAGGAGAGTTTTACCAAATATTCAAGGAAGAATTAAAACATATTCTCCTCAAACTATTGCAAAAAAATTCAAGAAGTACTTCCAAGCACCTTCTATGAAGCTTCATCACCCTAATAACAAAACCAGATAAAGACAACACAATGAAAGATAATTACAGGCCAATATTCCTTATGAATATAGATGCAAAAAATTCTCAACAAAATTCGAGCAAATCAGATGCAGCATTCCATCAAAAAGATCATACACCATGACCAAGTAGGATTTATCCCAGGAATGCAAGGATACTATAATATCTGCAAATCAATAAACATGATACAACACATAAACAAACTGAGAGATAAAAATCACATAGTCATATCAATTGATGCATTAAAAGTATTTGACAAAATCCAACACCCTTTCTTGATAAAAACTCTCAGCAAGGTGGGAATAGAAGGATCATATCTCAACATCATAAAAGCCATATATGATAAACCCACAGCTAACATCTTACTCAAGGGGCAAAAACTAAAACCATTTCCCCTAAGAAAAGGAACAAGACAGGGATGCCCACTCTCACCTCTCCTGTTCGACATAGTACTGGGAGTATTAGCCATTGCAATTAGACAAGAAGAAGAAATAAAAGGCATCAAAATTGGAAAAGAAGAAGTAAAGTTGTCCTTATTTGCAGATGACATGATACTGTACATAAAAAAAACTGAAAGACTACATCAAAAACTAATAGACTTAATAAACGAATTTGGTAATGTAGCAGGATACAAAATTAATGCCAAGAAATCTATGGCATTAGCATACACTAATAGTGAACTTACAGAAAGAGAGACTGAAAAAGCAATCCCATTTACCATCACACCAAAAAAAAAAATTAAGATACCTAGGAATAAACGTAACTAAAGAGGTAAAAGATCTCTGCACAGAAAACTACAGGACACCAGAGAGAGAGAGAGAGAGAGAGAGAGAGAGAGAGAGAGAGAGAGAGAGAGGAAACCATAAACATGTGGAAGAGCATATCATGGTCATAGATTGGGAGAATCAATATCATTAAATGTCCATTCTACCCAAAGCAATCTATAAATTCAATGCACTCCACATTAAAATGCCGATGGCATATTTCAGAGACCTTAAAAGAACTCTCCAAAGATGCATCTGGAATAAAAAAAAAATACCCCAAATAGCCACAGCAATCCTAGGAAAGGAGAATAAAATAGGTGGGATCTCAATACCAGAATTCAATCTGTATTAGAAAGCCACTTATCTCTAAACAGCCTGGTGCTGGCATAAGAACAGACATATAGGCCAATGGAATAGAATAGAGAATCCAGATATCAACCCAAACCACTAAGCTCAATTAATATTGGCAAAGGAAGCATAAACATAAAATGGAGTCAAGACAGTCTCTTCAATAAATGGTGTTGGGAAAATTGGACAGATACATGCAAAAAAAATGAAACTAGACCATCAACTTACACCATACACAAAAATAAGCTCAAAAGGGATACAGGACTTAACATAAGAAGGAAACCATAAAAATACTAAAGGAATACACAGGCAACACAATCTCAGACATATGTCAAAGTTACTTCTTTACTGATTCTGCTCCAAGGGCAATAGAAACTAAAGATGAAATAAACAAATGAGACTAAATCAAAATAAAAAGCTTTTGCACAGCAAATATACCATCAACAAAACAACAAGAAATCCCACTGTATGGGAGAACATATTTGCAAATGTTATCACTGATAAAGCTTTAATCTCCAACATCTACAGGCAACTTAATAAAAGGAAGATAAATGATCCAATTAAAAAAAAATGGGCAACGGACCTAAATAGAATCTTTCCAAAATAAGACAGAAGGAAGGCCAAAAGACACATGAAAACATACTCAAATCACTAATTATCCAAGAAATGCAAATCAAACGACAATGTGATACCATCACACACTCAAATCTCAGAATGGCTATTATCAACATATCAACAAATGACAAGTGTTGGCGAGCATGTGGAGAAAAAGGAACCCTTGTGCACTGCTGGTGGGAATGCAGACTGATGCAACCACTGTGGAGAACAGTACGGAGTTTCCTCAAAAAACTAAAAATGGAACTCCCATTTGACCCAGTAATCCCACTCTTAGGAATATAGCCTAAGAAACTAGAAACTCCAATCAGAAAGAATATATGCACCCCTATGTTCATAACAGCACAATTTACAATAGCTAAGATATGGAAACAGCCTAGGTGACAGTCATCAGATGAGTGGATCAGAAAACTATGGTGCATCTACACAATGGAATATTATGCTGCCATAAGAAAGAAGGAATTCTTGCCATTTGTAGCAACCTGGATGGAACTGGAGAGCATTATGCTAAATGAAATAAGCCAGTCAATGAAAGAAAAATACCACATGATTTCATTCATTGGTGGATAATAAAGAACAAACCCTTTCATTCCTAGCTTCAGAATGGAACATAAACCTCAACAACTCAATATTTCTTTGGGTCTCTATTCTTATGGCCTCCAAGTATGAATTAATAAAGTAGACTATGTACATTTTCTCCTATTAATCTGTCACTGTTAATTTGATGATTAGCCTGGCCAGAGGAACTTAAAAACCCATACCTTTAGCCCTGATGGCTGTCTGTCTGTCATGATTTCTAATTAAAGATTAGGAAAGAATGCAGCCATATCCAGAAGCCTTGAAACCTGCCTGTGAAACAGGTTTCAGGCAATATATTGCTTGAGATAAGAACAAGATGTGGCCCACTAAGCACAAGATAAATAGATCTGTTTTCCTTCTCTTAAGGTAACATCTCTGATACACAATCCCAAAGTGGGTTGCAGAACTTTGTGTTGTCTACAAGCATAAAGTTCTCCTGACCCCAAAAATGAAGACCTTAGACAGGATGACACGAAGGGATAAATAAATCAGATTAAGAAGATCATGGAAATTTACATCATAATTGACCAACACACATAGCCCATGATTCTGAACCCCTTACTCATAATTTTTTCCCCTTTCCCCTTCTTTTTCTCTTAAAAGACTTAGAATATAAGCCATTGGGAAGTTCAGGTCTTTGACCACCAGCTTTCTGTTCTCCTTTCAGCAGTACCTTTGAAATATATGCTCTTTTCTCTCATTGTAATGCGGTGTCAATTTATTTGCTTGTCTAGATACTGGGCAAACAAACCCCACTTTTGAGTCAACAACATATCTAGTTCTCCTGTGGCACAATTGAGACAGAGAACTAGCTGAAGAACAGCCAAGGAGACTGGTAGAAGGAGTGCTATTGTGGGGGCAAAGTGGTCCCGAGGCAAGAGCAGCAGAGCAGGTCAGGTCCCAGCTAAATGAAAGACAGAGCTAACTTCAGAGACATGAAACTGCTTATGGGAGGGTAGATATTCCAGAGGTATTGGATTTCTGTTACTGTGTAATAAATAATCACAAATTTCACAGCTTAAAATAATACACATCTTATCTCACAATTTCTGTGGTCGGTAGTTTAGGCATTGCTTAACTGAGTCCTCTGCTCAGGGTCTCACAAGGATAGAGTCAAGGTGTTGACAGGCTGAATTTTTCTTTTAAGGCCTCAAAGAATCATCTTCTCCCTTCATTCAAAGTGTTGGTAGAATTCAATTCATCATGGCCCTGAAGTTTTGCCAGGTGTTAGTTTGAGCCCATCTAGGGCCACCCACGGTTCCTTGTCACATTGGTATCAACAACATGGCTGCTTATGTCATCAGATCTACAAGGAGAGTTTCTGCTACTTGGAGTCTCTGACCTCAGGGACTACACAGGGATCTGACCTAAATCTGCAGTTGGACATCCCTCTCACAATCCAGGCTCACCTGCCTGCCTGATTGCCCCCTAACTGCTCCCTTTCTGGCATGATTGACACCTAACTGCTCCTGTCAACCTGATTGCCCCCAATTACTCTCCCCTGGTGGCCTGATCACCCCCAAGGCTTTTATTAGTATAGATATGACCCTTCACAGAAAATTTTACTCACCCGCTTTACAATAAGGGCTTGACGATCGAATCATTGGAATCAGACACCAAGATTTCCTTTCTTTGAATAGTGGAGGGAATAATTATCTTGTTTTTAAGTTGCCCTGAAATTAAAATGAGATAATGACTTAGAAAAGTATAAAAGCACCATATAAAGACAACTGTTTTTTTCATGTACTGAAAAAATAAAGTGGTAAAATGAGAAACACTCTTTTTAATCTCCCCCTTCCTTCCTTTACAGCCTACTTAAACTTTGAAATTTACAAAAATTTCACTCCAGTTTTCATTTCTTTACATTCAATATTATTTTGTATTGGTTTCAGGTTTTATATTAGTTACAGAATAGTGGTTAGACAATCATATACTTTACAAAGTGTTCCCCGATATCTCCAGTACCACCTGGCATCATACCATCATTACAAGGGGGAAGATGATTCTTATTTACTATATTCCTATTTAAGTAACAATAGGTTAACAGGTTCCTTCCAGTCTTTCTTTTGTGCTGTTTGCCTTTCCATTTTTTCCTCACTTCTTCCCTCACTTTCTTTATATAGTTTCTCAATTGGCCACCGAAGCTCAGTGAAGGCACTGGGACATGCTTAATCCACTTTACACATCAGGAAACTGAGGCCAATTCCAGTTGGCTTTGGAACTTGACTCAGGGCACAGGGAGCCCTCAGAGCCATGCATTCTGCCCTTTGTAAGGGACATTTACCAGGCAAACTGAACAAATTTCATCAGGCTTCCAAGCCTTTCTCAAGCACCTCTTCATTGCAGATGCCCCACGTTCTTTCCTCTCCTCAGTTTCCTGCCTCCATTCTTTACTGCCCCCCCCTCCTTCTAGGGAGAGGTGAAAGGCTTCACACTCATAGCCAAGGCATGCTCTGCCATGGGGCAGGACAGCGCCAGCTTGCTTTTGTGTCAAGGTGGGATCAGGAGTCACTGAAGTGCGAAGGCTGCCTGGCCGAGGCCCGTTAGCACTGGGAGCTTGTCTGAATCACGTTGGTCAGTCCAGTACCCTGCAGTGTGGCACCCCTCCACTGAGGTGACACCACCCCTCAAACCCCTCCTTAGGAGTGTGGGTCCTTGCCCCTCCACCCAAGCATCCTTCCATGCCCCTTGATCCCTGGCCTGGCCCATCCACCTCTTGGGACCGCTGCAGAATCTCTCTCTCTCTGCAGGTGAGGCAGATACCTGCCCTTGGTATCTGAGGGGAGAAGCTGTGAATTTGTGCCCAGGGGCAGAGATGTTCCTGGGGCCCCACTGGAGTGGCTAAGCACCCAGCCATGCTTCCCTGGGGCAGTGATGTTCCCAGGGCCCTGCAGGAGTGGCTAGTCGGACCTATGATGGACTCGGAACCCTCGAGTGGCATCTGGTTCTGCCACCCTCATCCCTGGCCCATGGACTGGTAACTTGTGGGAGGTGTCTGGCGTTGCCCACCTGGCGTCCCCTGCCTCTGATGGACCAGGACCCTCAGGAGTAGGCCATAGCTGCCCGTCCTACCTGTATATGCAAATTAACTTCCATCTTTGTTGGGTTGATTTGCATACTCACTCTGATTGGCTGTGGGTGCAGTGGAGGTATGGTCAATTTACATGTTTCTCTATTATTAGGTAAGATAGCCCTTCAACTTTGCCATGTAATCCAAGATGCAGGAATTTTAACTCAGATCCACAGGCACAATATCCCATAAGCGTTGCTACATTCTGTTGGTTAGAAGCAATTTACAGTTCTCACCCAAAATCAAGGGGAGAGGATTTCACTAACATATGAACACCAGAATTATTGGGGGTGAACTCGGATCATTTCTCCACATCTAGGGAAACTAGCATGTAAGTCCCTCTTCCCCACAGAGAAGAAAAAGCCAACTCTGAGTCATATAAGGCAGACAGCCCACAGGCTAATGATGGTGATCATCATCCCAGATAACACAGAAGCCACAGACATTGCCCACCATACAGTCATACCTCACTTTCCTCTCCCCAAACATCAAAAACAATCTCTACAAGAGACATGGTAAGAGAAAGGGATGAAAATATGAAAGAAAAAACATTTTTTTACCTCTAGAAATTGAACTTTACCTAAACACACTTTTTTAAATCTTGAGGGAACCATAAAATCACATAGAGTTAACAGTTACTTTTTTAACTGTTAAGGACCAGATTAATTAGAGACAAAACAAAGGGCACATATTTTCATCCACACATCTCAGAGAGATATGAAATAAGAAATAATTTTATTTGCTCCATACAGAGTAGAGAAAAAGGTGGTTTATAGTTGTTCAAATAGAAAATAATACAATAATTAATAAGTAATAATATGAAAATAAACTCTGTTTCACATACTCACAACTGTAAACCTATGACGATTTTGTAACTAACCCCCAGTAAGGTATCACTATCCTTAGTGAGTATGGATAATGCTATCCAATAATAAATGATGGAACACTGAGAGACCATTTTAAATACGTTTAAGTATTGCATAATACTCAGTACATATAAAAACCCTCATATTTTGAACATAAAAAACAAAGTATATAACTTTTGCTAAGAGAAAGCTAGTTTTTGCTAACAAAAAGTCATTTTTTTCTTGTCCTCACTAAAGAATGCCCATTTAAATTACTACTAAGAATGAACCAGTATAGCAAAGCCATGTTATTCAAACTAGGCTTTTCATGGCAGCATGTGGATGCAACTATAAGGAAAGTCTCTTCCAGGTGCTTGTTAGAAATTAGAATACATTTACCATATTAATTACCAATTTACCCATCCTATATAATAAAGAGGTAACATGAAAATTGAACCTCACACCCTTGCATCATCACAAGATGATTGTCCCATGTTGTCACAAGATGGCCACAACAAGATGGCCCCTCCATATCATCACAAGATGGAAGCCCCATGTCATCACAAAATGGTCACCACAAGAAGGCCACCCCACATTGTCACAAGATGTCCATCCCCACATCATCACATATTAACTACCAATTTAACCATCCTATATAATAAAGAGGAAATATGCAAATTGACCCTCACACCCTTGTATCATCACAAAATGGCCCCCACATCTCACAAGATGGCTGCCCCCAAGTCATCACAAGATGGCCATCACAAGTTAGCCACCCCACATTGTCACAAGATGGCCAGCAGGGAAGGGAAGTTGGGAGCAATTGGGCCAGCAGGGAAGGAGTTATGTGTTAATCAGGCTAGCAGGGGAGTAATTAATGGGTGATCAGACTGGCAGGCAGGCAAGCAGTTAGGGGCTGGCAGTCCAGATTGTAAAAGGAATGTCCAACTGCTAATTTAGGCCCAGTCCTGCAGTTGGACATCCTTAGAGGGATCCCAGATTGGAGAGGGTGCAGGCTGGGCTGAGGAACACCCTGCCCCCAGTGCATGAATTTTGTGCACCAGACCTCTAGTTATATTTGCTAGACATGATGCATAGTGCTTTGAATACATAAAATTTCAGCAAATCATTAAAATGAATGAGGAATATGTAATTATACCCATTTTATAAGAGAGAGAACTGAGGCATTAAAAGGTTAAGTAATTTGCCCAAAGTCACACAAGAAATAAGTGTTCTTGCAGGAATTTAAACTCAGATCTATGTGAGTTCCAGAGACCATACTTGAAATCCTTGTATTGTACCTCTCAGACTGGTCTATAGAGCCTGTTAAACTCAGAAGGTAGCTGAATACAATATTGTAGTTTTACCTACAGATTTCAGAAATGCTACAATGGGAAAATATATTCCACTGCAAAAACCCTCTTCTCCTCTCTACAGCCCTGCCTGGATAAAGGGTGGAGCCTCTCCCAGTTCATCATGGTTTCCTACCCTCAAGACAGAAAGAAGATGCCTCCAGCTCCTAGTTGATGCTGGTTGTTGTTCTTGTAAGCTGAGACAGTTAGTAATGGACACTTGCAGGGTTCAGAGTGGGTGAACCTGAGAGTCCACAGCCTCCTGCCTCATTACAGCCTCAGGTCCTCCTCAGTCTGGGATGCTCTCCTGTCACCCTCTTACATTTTTCCTCCTCAGGCCCCAGAGATTAGCCAACTCCTTTATTCCCACTCCATTGTTTGTTGCTTCCAATCAAGGTTTTTTACCTTCTCTAACTTTCTGCAAAACACATGGTGTTGAGTCTTCTGAATTTTAAACTTATTATCAGAGAAAAATCAAATCAAAAGTTTCCCATTCATACTACCTTTCCTATACCACATGGAAGATCACATGTGCATGTAATTTTCAGTGACTGGACTGAGAGATTCAGATGAAAAGAAAGTGGATATAACCAGTTGCTATGACAACAGCATGATATAAAATGGCATAGCAATGCATAGGCCAAGCTTTCAAAATTACATAAATTTGAATTATTACAAGAAACGTTAAAAGCACATATATAGGGTGGGGCAGAAGTAGGTTTTTATTTTCTATACAAACAACTGTAAACATACTTTTGCCCCACCCTGAATAAAAAAGCCTGGCCAATTGAAAGAATAAGGTATATCACACAAATAAACCACTTTGAATTAACCAGGCAATAAAATATTTATATATATAATTTTAATCTTCAAGAGACTATGAGGAAGATGGAGAATTACTCAGAATTCCTGCTCCTTTATAAAGTTACTTGTCAATCTAATTATCCAGCTGCATTTATGTTAAAGTTACTTGTCAATCTGATTATCCAGTTGCATTTATGTTAAATATTCTCATGTCTGCCATGACTCTAAAAATTAACAACTAAATTACAAGGTCAATAGCATGAAGTCATCACTTAAGACTTAAAAGTTTTCTATCCCTTGATTTCCTAACACTGTACTCACTTACAACCTTCTTCATTCTCAGATTATTCCTCCCTTTCTTCTTCTCATTTCCCCAAAGTTTTATAGACAGTTTTCATCCCTTTGATATCATGTCCTGAATTGTTACCTCTTGTCTGATGACTCTCAGATCCATACCTTGGGTCCGAAACTCTTTCCAGGGATGCAGATCCCAGATTCCAACTGCATGAAGAAATCTCCACTTGCATCTGGAAATTAGCACTGCCATATTCAAGCTTAAAGATGTTTCTCCCACTCTTGCATTCTCTATTGAGGTTACTGGTACTAGCAACTTTCAGAAATCCAGGCCAAACTCTCTTTAGTCATTGTATTTTTCTTCTCTTTCATATTCAGGCATTAAGCCTTATAAATTCTACCTCTAGCAGAGCTAGTGAGTCTATATGCTCCAGAGCCATCAGAAAGGGCACCACCAAGTCAGCAACTGTCCACCACCTCTCATTCAAACTATAGCAATGGGCTCCCAACTTCTCTCTTGCTTTCAGGCTTTCCTTATGCTAGGGTTTCCCATACAATCTTGATCATAAGGATCACACGAGTTGTTTGTTTGTTTTTAAAACAAGTGTCCAGGCCTTGCCCAAGACCTACTGAATCAGAATAAATGGCAGAGGGGCTTATGATCTTAATAGAGGACCGGTGCATAAAATTCATACACTGGGGAGGGGGAGTGTCCCTCAGCTCAGCCTGCACCCTCTTCAACCTGGGACCCCTCGAGGATGTCTTACTGCCCATTTAGGCCCAGACACGGGATTGGGCCTAAACGGACAGTCAGACATCCCTCTCACAATCCAGGACTGCTGGTTCCCAACTGCTTGCCTGCCTGCCTTCAAGATCAGACACACATTGGTCTTAACGTTTTCTGTCGATAACACTGGTTTCTTTCGGGTGCAGAGCTACCTGGTATCAATAGTAGATATTTAGACATAGTCCCACCTCCCTGCTGTCAGGTGAATGAGAGTCCTAGCTGTCAGGTGGCAGAGAGCTGAGGTGCATGCTTGCCTCCCTATAAGATGACCTTTATGAATTACAGATCTCTAGGGGTGCGACTTCCTCCTCCCTGCTGTCAAATGGCTGTCAGGCCACTGAGAGTTGTCTGACTAATGGTTGATTCTGGCTGATTCTGTGGGGATGGGACTTCCTCCTCCCTGCTGTCAGAGTCTGGGCCAGGACAAACGGGGACACAGCATCAAGTATCCCTTTGCCAAAAGACCCAGACTCAACTCCCTGCCCACTTGCATGTGTCCCCTGGATGCAGCATCCATCCACATGGAGGGGCTGATAGGCCCAAACACTTCCAGAAGCTGGGGGGCAGTGAAGCTGTATCCACTGCTGGAATGGGTGGATCCTACCTCTCCCCTTGATCCCCATGACCCCTGACCGGGCCAACAGGCCTGAACACTCCAGCCCCAGGCACTCCAGAAGCAGCAGAGCATCGAGACGAGATCCTCTACTAGAGTGGGAATATCCCACCTCTCTGCTCGGTCTCCAGGACCCCTGACTGGGCCAACAGTCCCAAATACTCCAGCAGCAGGGCTGAGGGAACTGGGCACAGCCATCTTGTGGCTATGGGGGCCACCATTGTTATCAAGAGTGATGGTTAATTTGCATATTACTCTTATTAGCTAGGATATTTTTGTATTTTCAGATGATTCCTCCAATCAGACAAAATTTACCCAGTACTACCAGGTTGAATTAATTCACTATTCTTGATCAAAATTTTACATGGTTCCCACTGCTGGTCAAATCAAGTTCAAATTTCTGCCTTGGCATTTAAGACCCTCCACATTTGGTCTACACACATCTTTCCAGCCATTGTCCCCACTATTGCTTCTCACATATTCTACACTGAAATCATGCTATGTGTCATTACAGAACTTTCTCACCATTTTGTTTTTTATTCACAGAGTTCCCTTAGTCCAGATTGCCCTATAACTGTGTTTGTGTTAAAACATCATTCATCCTTTGAATTTCATCTTAGCTTCATTCATGCCCCTTTTTTGTAGCATCACCATAGCAAGTGGAGATACATCTATTGCTGTGTTACTATATTGCAGTTTTGATGTGCATGCTTGCCTCCCTATAAGATGACCTTTTTGAGTTACAGATCCTAAACAATACTATAAAAAAATGTAACATAAACACATATAGATTAAGAGTTAAAAATGAGCCCCTAGAATCACATCCCAGCTCTAGCATTTACTAGCTACATGACCTTGGGATACATGCCTCCACTTTCCCATTTATTAAATGGAATCATGATGTATCATAGGACTGTTGTAAAAATTATATTCAATAATTCATAGAAAGTACAAGCTGAGTACCCCAAGTAATATCAGTCATTATTACATTTGTGTGGATGTGTTCCTTAGGATTTTTTATATACACGATTATGTCATCTATGTCATCAGCAAATATATAGTTTTAATTTTTCCTTTCCAATCTATATGTGTTTTATTTATCATTCTTGCCTAATTTTCTTGGCTAGAACCTCCAATACAATGTGGAATAGAAGTAATGTGAGTGGATATTTGTGGGGGAAATCTTTCAGTTTTTCACCATTGACCATAGTGTTATCTGGGAGTTTTTTCATGTATTCCTTTATGAGGCTAAAGAAGTTCCCTTCTATTCTTGGTTTGTTGAATGTTTATACCATGACAGAATTTTGAATTCTATCAATGTGTTTTCTGTGTCTCCTGAGAATATCGGTGTGTTGTGTGTGTGTGTGTGTGTGTGTGTGTGTGTGTGTGTTTTATCTTTTATCCTACTATTATATGACATTGACTGAATGTCTATTTATAGCTTTACTGAGGTATAATTGATACACAAAATGCTGTGCACATTTAATGTATATAATTTGATGAGTTGGACACATGCATACACCTATGATACTGTCGCCACAATCAAGATAATAAACTTATCCATCACCTCCAAAAGTCTTCTTGTGTCCCTTTGTTGTTTCTTTTTGAAGGGTTGGGTTTTGAGGGGATGTTTTTGTCTGTGGTAAGAACACAATATGAAATGCACCCTCTTCACAAATGTTAAGTATAGAACACCATTTGGTTAACTATAGGCACTATGTTATACAGCAGGTCTCTGGAACTTATTTTGTTTAACTATAATTTTATACTCATTGAACAATTCCCCATTTCTTTCTCCCCCACTGGCTGAAAAATATTATTCTCCTTCTATAAGCTTGACTGTTTCAGATACTTTATATAAGTGTATGTTTTTGCAGTCTTTGTCCTCCTGTGACTAATTATTTCACTTAACATAATGTATATCACATCCATCCATGTTGTTGCAAGTGATAATATTTCCTTCTATTTTAAGGCTGAGTAATATTTTATTGTATGTATGTATCAACTTTTCTTTATCCACTCATCTGTCGATGGACATGGGGTTGTTTCCATATTTTAGCGATTGTGAATAATGCTGTGATGAACATGGGACTGCAAATATCTCTTTGAAATCCTAATTTCATTATTTTGAATATATAGTTCCATAAGTGGGATTGCTGGATCATATAGCAGTTAAATTTTACATTTTTTATGGAATATTTATGCTGTTTCCTTCAACGCTGCATCATTTTACATTCCCATCAACAGTGTATATGTGTTCCAATTTCTGCACAACTTTGCCAACACTTACCTTTTTTTAAAAAATTAGCCGTCCTAAAAAAGAAATGCGATGTGATATCTCACTGTAGTTTTGATTTGCATTTTCTTGATGATTAGTGATGTTAAGCAGCTTTTCATACACCTATCAGCCATTTGCATGTCTTCTTTGGATAAATGTCTATTCAAGTTCTTTGCACATTTCTGGCCAAGTTATTTGGGTTTTTTGCTATTGAGTTTTAGGAGTTCCTTACATATTTTGAAAATATACTCCCTGCCCGATAGATAGGCTGCAAATATGTTCTCCCAATCTATAGGTTGCCTTTCACTCTGTTGTTTCCTTTCATATGTTAAATAGCTTCACAACCCTGGAATAAATCCCACTTGGTCATGGCATATTATCCTTGTTATATGTTATTGGATTTGGTTGAAATTTTCACATCTATATTTAAAAGAGCTCTTGGTCTATGATTCTCATTATCTCTAATGTCTTTGTCTTATGATCTCTGAGTATCAGATACACAAAATGGCCTCATAGAATGAGTTGGGAAGTGAAGTGATTCTCTTCTATATTTTTGGAAGAAATTGTGATTTGCATGTATTGCTCTTTAACATTCGTAGAATTCACCAGTGAAGCATTCTGAGTCTTATTGAAACATGCTTTATGGCCTAACATATGGGTTTTCTGCAAATGTTCATTGTGCAGTTGAGAAGAACTTGCTTTTTTGGTTAGAGTATTTTGTATATCTCTTTTAGGTCTAGTGTGTTTATATATAATGTTGAAGTCTTCTTCAGGGACAGTTTCTACTGAGCGCTTTTTTCTATGAATGGGCCATAATACCCTGTGTTTTTTTGTTTGTTTGTTTTTGTTTTTTTTACATATTATCATTTTTTGTTGAAAACTAGACACTTTAAATAATATAATGTGGCAATTCTGAAAATAAGATTCCTACAACCTCATCGGGGTATTTTGCTGTTGCTGTTTATTGTTGTTGCTGCTGTTTGATGATGACTTTTCTGAGTTGTACATTCTGTAATGTCTGTGATCTTCGTCAGATGCAGCAGCTGGCATCTCAGCTCATGGAACTCAGTCAGTGATCAGCTAATGACTGAACAGAAATTTCTTTGAATGCCTTGTACCAAGGTTTCCCCACCCTTGCTGAGGGGCTCTGTGTATGTGTTGGAACATGATTTCAATGCTCTGACAGTTTGAAAATCTGCCTCAACCTTTACTTCCTGCTTGGGCAGAGCCTCAAGGTCAACCAAAGATAAGAAATTAGGATATTCCTAGGTCTTTCCTGGTTATTACAAAGTCCAGCACATGCACATAGTCTGCTCCAACTCCAGAAATATGTCAAGGCTTTCCTAAGCCCCCACTGTACATCTCCTTCTCCCGTACTATTTTAGATTTTTGGCCAGCCTCTTATTGACACTGCTTGGTATTATTATCTCAGGCACCTACACATGAAAGAAGTGCTGTCAATTACTTTATTTTTGACAAACATCTGAGGAAAAAGGGCTTTTGTCTCTGAGTGAGATCAAAATAAATTTCTGAGAAGTGGTATTTTCTAGTATTTCACGTAAGCTCCCATACATGTCAAATACTGGCAATTCCCTGGAGATGGGTCTTTTAGGGAACTTCAAATACATTCTTCCCTTTAGTGGCTGCCAGACTGTTGGTTTCACTAACTACCTTGTTTGTGAGGCTGCTGGTTTTCAAGGCTATTGCAGAACTTGGAACTGAAGATTGGAATAGAGCAAGTGAAAATGCCATAAAGCTTGCTGTTCTTACAGATATTGTCATTTTTCTTGAGTAAATAACCCTCAAATTGTGGCAAGTCTTTGGCTAATTTTCAGAGTTCTTAAAAAAATTGATTTTCATAATTGTTGCTGGTGTTTTTGTTGCTTTATAAACAAGAAGATTTTGAAGGTCTTATTACACTGTCCCCAAAGTGTATCTTTTCAAAAAAGAGTGGTTAAAATAACTTTATTTTAAAATATATAAATAACTATCAAAACTCAATAATAATAAAAAATCCAATTTTTAAACATGGGAAAGGATTTGAACAGACACTTCATCAAGAAATATATAGATGGTAAGAAAAAAAAACATGAAAATGTGCTTAACATCTTTAGTCATTATAGTGTTCAGTCAAATTTAAACCACAAGGAAATACCATTACACACCTATTAGAATATCTAAAATTTAAAAAGAAAGGATAAATTAACAACTAATAATGCCAAGTGCAGGTGAGGACAGAAAGCAACTGGAACTCTCATTCATTGTTGATGGTTATGCAGAATGGTACAGCCTGTGTGGAAGTTTGGCAGATCCTTATAAAGTTAAAAATACACTTCCATACAATCCAGCAATCTTAATCCTAAAATTTTGCCCAAGTGAAATAAAGATATATGTCCACTTAAAATTCTGTATGCAAATACTTTAACAGCTTTATTCATAACTGCCAAAAACTGGAAACAACTCAATGCCCATATAAAAAGTAGCAAACCACTGATACCTACAGTGATGTGGATGAATTGCAAGTGTATCCTGCTACATAAGAGAAGCCAGACTCAAAAGGCTATATACTGCATTTTTATGACAGTTCTGAAAAGGTAACACTATGTAATGGGAAATTAGATTAGTAGTTGCTAGGGGCTGAGGTTGGAATAGAGCAGTGGTCAGCAAACCGCAGCTTACGAGTCACATGTGGCTCTTTGGCCCCTTGAGTGTGGCTCTTCCACAAAATATCATGGCCTGAGCGAGTCTATTTTGAAGCAGTGGCATTAGAAGAAGTTTAACTTTAAAAAATTTGGCATTCAAAAGAAATTTCAATCATTGTACTGCTGATATTTAACTCGGTTGACTAATGAGTTTGCCGACCACTGGATTAGAGGAATGACTACAAAGAGGCCAGAAGGGATATTAGGGATAAGGGAAAGGTTAAAAAGAGGTTACCTGATTATGTGAATGTATCAACATTTATGGAGCCATACATCTTAAAAGGGGAATTTTTACTGCATATAAAGTGTAACTCAACAAATTTGACCTGAAAGGAAAAAAATATCCTCTCTGCTCTAAATATTATTTTTCTTGGTTAAATTAGTTTCATTTACGACCACCCTATACTATTAGACAATTTCTAATAATTATTTGTTAACCAGACTGCCCAGAATTAAAACCCATCCTTTATGAAGCATCTAACATTGTCAAGAGTTGTATTCATGCAAAATGTGTAAGAGAATTTGATAGGAGAGAGTAAAAAATTAATTTGGCAACATATCTAGCTAAAAGCTATAACTACAAGAAGATTCAATGTAACAATTTTATAATAATAAAAGGATAAAATATAAATGCTAAAACATAACATAGAGCATTATGCAGTCATTAAAATAATTACATAATACAGATCAATATTTATTAATGTGAAAAGATGTCTATAATATTTTATTAAGGTAAAAGCAAGTTATTAAATAGTATCCTAGTATGATTTTGTTTTGTAAATGCCTAAGAAATATATGCCCCAAATGTAGGTTCTGGATATCTCTTGGTTGGTTGATTACAGTTAATTTAGATTTTCCTCTTGGTTTATGATGGACATGTGTAGGTAATCCTACTAATTGTCTCAAAACCTGTTAGCCTGAGTCTGGAATTGTCTGAGTAACTGATCCCATCCTTGTTTTGCAGCTCTTTGTTCAGGAAACCAGGAAATGTAGGTTGAAAGAGCTCAGGTAGCCTAAGGTGATAAATGAGCATTGTGTTCAAGCCTAAGTGTGCTTTACTGAAACATATACAGGACATCTTTTATATACTTTTTAACACCATCATGAATAAGATGTATCTGGCTCTGATGAGCATTCCCAGCATTCGTCCAAACTACATATACCTGCTGCACCAGCTTCAGGTATAAAAAGGTGTGGAAGGAAGCACGGAGCTTCTAGAAGTTTTGATGTAACCGATAGTCACTCCAGCTTCTCATCCACAACAGTGTACCTGCTGAGGAAGTCCTTTTTAGGTGACCTGGATCTGTCATTGTACCTCCATCTGTCATTGGATAATGTTGCTATGATCTCTTTCTGTAATCTCCAGAAAAATCAACCTTGTTTGATATACCCAATTGTGATCTATGTCTAGCCAATCTGAACCTACTATAATTGACACTTGTTAATTCAGCTCATTTTTACCAGAAAAAAAACAACTCTTTAGTGACTTTGTAAGATCATTTATAACAAATAAAATGAAAAATATCATCTATTGGTAATAAAGGTCCTTATTAAATTAAAATTGACACTTCTTTTTGTACTATGGATTCTGAGCTCTTTCAAAGATAATATCTTGGGCTTATTACCTATCTGGTATAATTCATTGTATTTTTTATTGAATAATTTGTTATAAAATTAGTTAACAAAAAATACTTATATATAATGATCTCTGGATAAAATATTTTTAAGTAATATTTTTCTAAGCCATTATAAAAGTACAACTTAAAGTTGGATATGGAAGACTAGTTATAAAATAAGTAACTAAAAAGCTATTGAGAAGACTACAATAAATCAGTTGATAAATGGGAGACATCCCTGAGCTATCATGGTAGGATGGAAGTTATCTTCTCTTTTAGTATCTGCTTATTCAAGTAAGTATTGGGAGGAAAACTGAAAACACACAAACTCACGCACCAAAACAAACACATAAAACCAAATTACAGATGCCTACCCAATTGGAACTGAAGGGTAATCAACTCTAATAAAATAATTAGGAACATAGGATATAAAACATGCCAAATTCATCTCCATCTCAGATCCAGCTCCTTTTAAAGTGCAGATATGATTACTTCCTCATTTACATATTGTTAGTTATATTACAACTGAACACAAGAGCTAAATTTGGACTGCATACCGTGTTTAACAAAGGCAACAAAGATACTGATCCCTTCATACAGAGTAACACTCGAAAAAGCTCTGTCTCAATCAACAGAGTAATTTTGAGCTTTTATTTGCCTAGCATTCACCATACATAACACTTTAATCATAGCAATCATACATTCTAGATTTTCAAAACATGTTTTAAGAGTTGTGCTATTACATACTTTGTCTTGCCTTTTAGACTGAAAATTATAATCTTTCTAATTAGAAGAAAAAAAAGAGAGGTCTATTGCTGGCAGGGGAGCTCCTTGGAAGGAGCAAAAACACACAGCTGAACAATATAAACAATTAGAGAAGTAAATTATAAGTGATTCAGTGCCTGGCAGCTCAGAGGAGCAATAAGCACCCCAGCCTCATTGTAGTCAAGGCTTCATAACATACGTGTAATTTTCTCTAATAGAACTGAAAGTTGTATTCTAAGTATCTTAATAACTTTAAATAGGTGTTGGAAGGTTGAAAAGCACACTTGAGTATTAATGCCACAGAAATAATAAAGAGTGGTGATCTCAAAACTTTTTAGCCACATATGCATCCTCTTGGAAAAAAAATTTGGAGTACTCACTCCCAATTGATGTATACTTATTTATTTATAACATATACATATTTCTTACCTTCATTACTTTCTAATCTCCCCATTGATATCATGCTCTTCCTAAACAATGAGTATTTTAAAAATCCATTTCTTTACTAACAAAATCCCAACTTAGTTTACTTTGGGACACTCTCCAAGATAACTCTAATACTGTACATCCAAGCTTGTCATCAATTTGCCCACTAAGTCATTAGTCATCTGCTGTCATACAATGACGTGTCCAAAAGGATAACTTATTACCATCTAAATTTATATCTATCCAATTCCTCTGAGTTTTCCTTTTCCCTCAGTTCTTCATACTCTTCAGGCAGGTCATCTTACTGTTAAAACAAATTCAAACAGACACAGAAAGCCACTCAGTCTTACCTTCATGTATCTTTCTAATATTACCCTAAGTCTTAGGGTTTGTAGTTACAGTACTGCCAGCCTGCTGTTGCTAAGTTTGAAACAGCTGAACGTGCATCCCATCACTGCTATTTCCTTTTTTTCTACTTTATTGAAGTATGATTGACAAATAAAAATTATATATCGACAGTTGTAGCTTGGTAGTTTATTTTTTATACTGTTCTTGATGTATGGGATACAGTGTGATGATCTAATGGATGTGTACATTATGAAATAACACAATCAAGTTGATAAACACATCCAGCACCTCACATAGTTACCTTTTTGTATGTGTGGTGAGAACACTTAAGATCTACTCTTTTAACCTATTTCTCCAATACACAATACAGTATTGTTAACTATTGTCATCATTCTATACATTAGATCATCAGAATTCATTCATCCTATAACTGAAAAGTCTCTACCCTTTGACCAACATCTCTCTATTTCTCCTATCCCTTTTCTCTTGGTAACCACCATTCTGTACTCTGTTTCTATGAATTCAACTTTTTGAGATCTCATATATATTTGAGATCATACAGTATTTGTCTTTCTGTATCTGACTTTTCACTTAACATAATATCCTCTACATTCATTCATATCAGTGCAAGTGAAATAATATTCTTGTTTTTAATGACCCAAATATTATATATCTAGATATACAATATTTTCTTTACCCATTCATCCATCAATAAAAATTTACATTGTTTTATGTCTTAGCTATTGTGAATAATGCTGCAATAAACGTGAAAGTGCAGATATCTTTTCAAAGTACAGATTTCATTTCCTTTGGATATAAACCCAGAAATGGGATTTCTGGATTATATGGTTGTGTTATTTTTAATTTTTAAAGAAAACTCCATATTGTTTTCCATAATAGTTGTACCAACTTACACAGTGTGTGTGCTATGAATCCTTAGCTGTCTCTACCTCTGCTATACTTTAGCCAGGCCTGTAGAAGCTACCTGCGGTGTCCTAAAAATTATGTCCAAAAAATCATGACTACAAAAAGCAAAACTTTCTCAAAGGCATATTTGACTCCTAATTTAAAAAAATTAACTTTAAATACTTTAAAATAACTGGCATAAACCAATTGTCATCATATACTAAATAGGGAAAAAAATGCTGGGGAAAAAAAAAGTTCCTCTTTAAGCCTGCACAATTCTATCTTGTGCACTCCATCCTGAAGTATTTTGAGATGCTGTTATTAGAGTGTTGTACAAAATAGGGCAAATCCATTTCTGGCCAGACTCAAGAAAGAAAATGACCGTACTTGTCAATAAATGTTTTGTGTGTTTTTTTTAAATATATTTTATTGATTTTTTAAATTAAATCCTTATTATTCAGATTATTACATTTGTTTCTCTTTTTCCCCCTCCATAGCACCCCTCCACCAAGCTCCCATCCTTCCCTCTGCTCTTACCTCCCTCCCATTGATCTCACCCATAGGTGTATGATTTTTGTCCAGTCTCTCCCTGAACACTCCTCACCCCTTTCCCCCTGAGAATTATCAGTCCACTACCTTTCTGTGCTCCTGATTCTATTATATTCACCAGTTTATTCTGTTGATCAAATTTTTAATTCACTCAATTTAAGGTTCACTTGTTGATAGATATGTATTTTTTGTTCATAATTTTTTGGCTTTTACCTTTTTCTTCTTCCTCTTCTAAAAGAGTACCTTTCAGCATTTCATATAATACTGGTTTGGAGTTGATGAACTCCTTTAGCTTTTTCTTCTCTGTGAAGCTCTTTATCTGCCCTTCAATTCTGAATGATAGCTTTGCTGGATAGATTATTCTTGGTTGTAGGTTCTTGCTATTCATCACGTTGAATATTTCTTGCCACTCCCGTCTGGCCTGCATCATTTCTGTTGAGAAATCAGCTGACAGTCGTATGGGTGCTCCCTTGTAGGTAATGAACTGTTTTTCTCTTGCTGCTTTTAATATTCTTTGTCTTTTGCTCTTGGTATTTTAATTATGATGTGTCTTGGTGTGGTCCACTTTGGATTCCTTTTATATGGGGTTCTGTGTGCTTCCTGGACTTGTAAGTCTATTTCTTTTACCAGATGTGGGAAGTTTTCAGTCATTATTTCTTTAAATAGGTTTTCAGTATCTTGCTCTCTCTTCTTCTGGCATCCCCACAATTCTGATGTTGGTACGCTTGATGCTGTCCCAGAGGCTCCTTACATTATCTTCATATTTTTGGATTCTTTTCTCTTCTTGCTTTTCCAGTTGAGTGTTTTCTGCTTCTTTATATTTCAAATTTTTACTTGATTCTTGCCTTCCTCTAGTCTGCTGTTAGGACTCTCTATAATATTTCTTATTTCAGTCAGTGTCTCTAGTTGGTCCTTTTTCATCTCCTCTTGTGACTCGCTGAATTTATCCATCATCTCTAGCATCTCTAGTTGGTCCTTTTGCATCTCCTCTTGGGACTTGATCAATTTATCCATCTTTTCTAGCATATTCTTGAAAAACCTTATTAGCGTGGTTTTGAACTCTATATCCAGTCATTTTTTTCCCTCCATTTCTTTTGTTTGTGATCCCTTCCCTTGTCTCGGCATTTTCACTATGCCAGGGAAACTTCTGTGTTGAATTCGGCCTTATGATACCAGACTTGCAAAACCGAAGAAGCCTCTGTTGAGGTTGGGATGGGTGGAGTCTCAGGGCTTAAGGGACTGCCTTGCCTTCCAGTCAGCCCCGCCCTCCACGGCCCCTGAGTCTCACGTGCCTGGGTAATCGCTGGAGCGGTCCTTGTGCTCGTGCCCGCAGTGCCTCTAGACTGCTGCCTTTCCAGCTCCCCTGCACACCAGGACCACACGAGTCTAGGTCTCCAGGGTTTCACCCAAAACTGGGGCTTGATGGAGTCAGAAGTGGCACAGTTGGGAGGGTCTGTCTCCTGCCCACTCGCGAAAGCCAGCGGCACATTCAGCAATCTGTCCTCTGCGCAGTGCCATGCGCGCCACCAGGCCTCTGATCTTTTGCAACTCCCCTAAATTTCCATGCACCTCTTCCTTATCACAGTCCAAACTCCCCCTGTATGACTTTCGGCTGGATCTGGGGTTTAGTGTCGTAGGATAAGGGGTTCAATGCAGTTGGGAGCCTCCGTTTCCCTCCCACCAGAGAAAGCCAGCCAGGTACTCTGGCACCCACTCTCTCCACGCGTGCGTCTCCCTCTCCGTACCTCAGCTTTTTGCAGCTCCTCTGGGTCTCCGTGAGCCCCTCTCTTTCCCTCTAGTTGTAGAACTTCCACTCAGCCAGATTTCCTGTGGTTCTGGATGATGTCCGTTCTGTCTTTTAGTTGTAGTTTTGAAATTGTTGTGCGAGGCAGCAGTGTAGGTGTTTACCTATGCCGCCATCTTGGATTCTCCTCAATAAAGGTTTTTAATTGTCTTTCTCAGTTCTCAGCACAGAACACTCTGACTTTCCACAAAGATCAGGGAAAAAATCCAATAACATTTTGCTTCAGTGAGTACATTTGCTTCGTTTGAAATAACAGATAACAGTGTGCTGAATCTCAGTGAGTTGTTTTCATTTACAGATAAAGCAACTCACTTTTAATAACCAGTCTGAGAAAAGTAAAATCTTCTGCAGGAATGAATTGATTAATAAATGTTTTGTTAGTGTTTAGGGAATTCCAGGAAATATTGATAAGGGCCCTGAAGGATGTGGATTGCCAGGGCAGACAGTCCAGGACACAGACATCAAGGCACAAAGAAAAGGATCTGAACAACATAAAAGAAACTATATTTTTAATTACATGGTTTGGATTATCACCTCCTCTTTATGAAGAAGAAGCTGGGAATTTGTTTCAAAAACACTATCTAACCTTATATTGTGTCATGTGTGTCGTGTGTAAATGTACATAGTAAACTGTTTATAAATAACATTCAGTCCATATTGACAAATGTTTTATATCTGATTTGAAGACAACCTTCCAGATGATGATCCACAGAGTCTGACAGTTGATAGATCTTATGCACTCTCTCTCCAGGCTAGCAAATCCAGTGTGGAAGAATCCTTAAGGACCCCTGTCTTAGGCACACAGAATGTTGTCTGGATTACAACATTATACTTACACCTAGAAAAAATAACTTTCAGCAAATAAATAGTAGGTGTAAATAATAATAATAATAATAATAATAATAATAATAAAGAGTACACAAGCATTTAACATGACAGTGGTTCAATGTGTTGATAATATATGACAGAATGATTATGTTTATATTCTTGCTCTGATGGAGGTCTGAAAGTTAATGGGAAAAAAAATGACTTTAAATAGCACTGTCCTCTACCCTCAGGAGGTTGCAGGAAAAAAATTTCTTCAGATGTTATAAATTACATAATGCTGAGCTCAAAGTAATTATGTTTGCTTCAATTGAAATAAAGACATCATTTTTAATTTGAGATAAGAGCCTTCATTCTTTCAAAAGAAATCAAATCAAGAAAAAAACAGACCTTGACTTTCCACTAGCTACTGCAGGTCATATTTATTTGAACTGGCAGATCCCCATGGTAAAGAGAGATATTCTTACTACCCATTGGGTCACCAGAATGGTGAGTCAGAGATTTCTGGAACCAGAAGTACAACCTCTTGTGGAAATCCCTTCTTCCCTGAGGCTTTACTTGGGCATTGCACTCCACCAACTACCCTCAGCCATGGCACTGTTAGCACTTTCTTCACCCTACCTTCCCTGCTTCAACAGAAAACTTCAGGAAATGAAAACTCTCCTATTTTAATAGAAAATATGGGATCCTTGTGATGTGATGATACAGTGATTTAAAGATTTAATGTCTAAATTTAATTTAATGTGTAAGGCAAGTCATAAAATTGGACTTTAAATGAAAGAGGTTTTCAATGTACCCTACCTAATTGGTACTGTATTTGAAACACAGAACCAAAGTATATAAAATAATATTTGCTATAATAAGTTATGTTAAAGTGAAATGCATAAGTACTTCTAACTGGAAATTATTCCCAAAGAGAGCTAAATTAGCAAGCCTTTTACATCCTATATAATGAAGAATTAATATGCAAATTGACCCTCACACCCTCATAAAATGGCTGCCTACAACCTGGCTGGCAGGGGGTTTAGTGAGGGACGACCAAACTACCGAAAAAGCAGGCTGTTTGGGGCAACCAGGATGGCAGGGGGTTAGTAAGGGATGAACAAACGACTAAACAGCAGGCTGTGTGGGGTAACCAGGCGGGGAGGCAGTTGGGGG